>CAWUFW010007448.1:600000-1008237 GCA_963921515.1 Calotriton arnoldi | reverse complement strand
AGATGGCCGCCTAGCGTCGCAGCTCCGTACCTCACCGGACTGCATAACTGCCTCGGAGCGGCTCCAGCACGTTTTTATACGCAAATATGCCGTTTTCCTGATTCGGAAGGTTAGCGCTTCTGAAGGATGTCTTTCTTGGACCTTAATTCAGCAAGAAAGTAAGGATTTCTCCAGGTGCACATTTTTGCATTCTCTCGGCCGCCATTTTGTCTCTATTTCGGTTGTTTTTTTTTCTTTCTCTCAGACTTTCTTCAATGGCTATCCAAACTGGCAATTTTCGTTGCCTTTGGCACCCTTCGGTTGGTGCTTCACAGGACCATGTTTTTAACTGAATGATGCTTTAAAGTGCAGAGCAAACGCTTTCTCGTGTCTTGATGGGCGGAGTCTGAGGCGTCTTCTTGGACAGGAGACTGGTGAGGCTTGCTGAGATCTATCTGTGCTACCTGACAGCTCCCACTTTACCTTTTTTTTTTTTCTCTTCTGATGTCAAGACCTCCTATTCTTTGCTTTGCGCCACTACATGGGTAGAACTCAACGTATGCCACGTCGCACTCAGGGGACACAGCCGACTACCCATACTCCTTTTAAATCTGCAATAACTATATCGAATAGATTTTCCTGCCTTTCCCAGCCTCCGTCATTCAAAGAGAACCGCATCCCTGCGGTTTCCTACACAGAGATGGCATCTAAGGCACCAATGTCTTCAAACACTGGCAAGAGGGTTAAACAAGATCCTCCTTCTCCACCTAAATCTGTCTCGCCGGTTTCCTTGGACATGGTCCTGGAGGAGATTCGCGCTCTCCGTCCTTTCATTGAGGAAACTAATGGCCGCTTACAAGCAATGGATACTCAATGGGCTTCCATGGAATCCCGCGTAACAGTGATGGAGCAACAGCTTAGCGTGGTCCATGATGCGCCTTCCAGAATTTCCCTTCTGGAGAAGGAGGTCTTGCAGTTGAGGAGGGCAACTGAGGACTTGGAGAATAGAAATCGTCGCAACAACCTCCACATTTATGGCCTTCCTGAGGGCCTTGAAGGTGAGGACCCGGTCACTTTTTTCACGTCCTTTTTACCGCAGTTTCTTGGTCTTTCTCCTACAGTAAAGCTGAATCTGCAGCGTGCACATAGACTGGGTCCCCGTCTTTCTTCTTCATCTGCACCAACTGGTCCTCGTGGAGTAATTATTTTGTTCTTACAATTTATTGATCTTCTTCTGGTGCTAAATGCCGCTAAAGCCCAAAAAAATCTCTCTTGGAATGGCACAAAAGTCTTTCTCTCACAGGATGTTTCTTCCACAACTGCCAGACGACGCAAGGAGTTCCTGGATCTTCGTCCACCTCTCCGCTCTCTGGGGGCCAGATATGGATTGTTTCATCCTTGCATTTTTAAAGTTACCTTTCAAAATAAGACTTCCACCTTCGATTACCCGGCCGATCTCAGAAGATTCCTACACGCTCATTCTACTAATTCCATGGAGACTGCTCCTTCTTCCTCTGGTTCCTAAGTTCTGCATATTATTACTGCATAGGAATTAATGCTCTAGTTAATTTTAGCTTATATAAATCCTGTTTTCTTTACAGATTTGTTGGGATAATGTCTTAGTTACTATATATGTGCATAACTCTTGTTTTATTTTTACAGGTTCATTGTGATACCCCATTCCTCTTCTTATTTCCGTTCCTGATCTTGTTCATTGTTTGACGTCCTGGCGTGGTGCGTTGCTCCCTAGTTGGGTGTGCTGTTTTGTTGTCCGTCGCTACCTCCCCATCCTCTCCTTTGTTCCCCGTAAGGTACGTAATACAGTCGTCTTTGACATGTACTGTCCTCTCTTACTTCTACTATTTCTTCCTTTCCTCTCCTCTCCTTTCTCCTCCTGTACTTTACCCTTTTTACATATCTTTCCTTCTTCTCCCCTTCCTTCCAGCTCCTCATGCGCATGTTTATCTCCTCTTTTATCTCCATTTTGCTGTAATTGTAGAGTTCTTATCTTTAATGTGTTTTGCCAACATTCAAGGTTGTTTCCTGGAACGTGAAAGGATTTGTTAACCCTATAAAAAGGCAGAGAATGTTATCCCACCTAGCCTCATATAGTCCGGATATAGTTCTACTACAAGAGACTCATCTATCAGACACTGAGGCTTTGAAACTTAAAAAGCAATGGGTGGGTTTAGTCTTGGTGTCTCCTACAGTCACTAAGAAGAATGGGGTAATCATTCTGGTGCATAAACGTTTGAAATGTTCTGTTATTTCCAAAGAAATTGATTCAGAGGGTAGATGGATATTGGTTAAGTTGCTCATTAACAATGTTTCTCTTATAGTTTTTAATGTCTATGGTCCAACTCAGCCAGATTACTCTTTCTGGCCTACTATTACTAAAAAATGCATTCAACATAAAGATGAATTTTTCATTCTGGGAGGTGACTGCAATCAGGTGATTGACCCTTTTGTTGACCGACAATCCCAGGTCCGTTTCATTCCCCACAAATCCCATAAACAGTTTCAAAGTACAATATCTCAGACAAATCTCGTGGATGCTTGGAGGCTCTGCAATCCTAATAACACAGAATTTTCTTTTTTCTCTCCTCCGCATGGCTCTCTATCCCGACTAGTCTACATTTTTCTTTCCCCTGCTTTAACACAAAACCTTATTTCCTCCTCTATAGAACCTATTGTCATTTCTGATCACGCCCCAGTTGTTGCTGATTTCGATTTGCTCCGCTCACAATCTAGATCTTCTAGATGGCGATTTAATAATTCTCTTTTACAGGAGCCACATTTTTCCTCTTCTTTTATTTCTTTTGCGGAAGAATTCTTTAATTTGAATACATCTCCTGATATTTCTCCCTCCTTACTTTGGGACTCGTTTAAAGCTTCAGAAAGAGGTTTCATTATAAATTTTGTTTCAAGGAAAAAGAAACAATTTCTTCAACACCAGAAAGCTAGGATGGCTAATATCAAACGTTTTGAACATCTATTTTATACATCCTCATCAGAATCGACCTTAAAGGATCTTGTCCGAGCCAAACTTGACTTTAATAAAGTATCAACGGATAATGCCTCATCTATTCTTCTTCGAACGAGTGCTCGATATTATGGCGGGCGAAATAAAGCTGGCAAACTCCTAGCCAATTATTTTAAATCTCGGAAGGAACGCTTTTTGATAGAGTCTATTCAAACATCAGATGGGAAACTTCTCCTTAGAGATCAAGAGATCTTAAATGAATTCATGGAATTCTATAAAAATTTATATTCCTCAGCAACGTCTTCTCCTCCTTCTTCTATTGATCCATATCTTAATCTTATTCCACCTTCTTCTCATATACACCTGGACTTCACCTCCTTGGAATCTGACCTTTCCATTGTGGAACTTTCTCACTCTTTAAGTCATCTCAAGAAAAATAAAACTCCAGGCCCAGATGGTTTTACTGTGGAATTTTATTTACATTTTTCAAATATTCTTTTTCCAAAACTTTTACAATTGTTTCAATATTTTCATACTTCGGGTGAAGCTCAAGGTACTTTTTTAGAAGCTTCTATTTGTTTAATTCCTAAAAATGGTCGGGATCCCAAACAGTGTAAAAACTATCGTCCTATTTCTTTAGTAAATGTGGACTATAAAATTTTCACCAAGTTGCTCGCGCTTCGCCTTGAACCTCTTCCACCAAAACTAATTGGCCTAGAGCAGTGTGGCTTTGTTAAAGGTAGAGTAACATCAGATAACTCTCGCTTATTATTTAATGTCTTGAATAAGGCCTCATCTCTCTCATATCCTCTGGCTGCAGTCTCCATTGATGCAGAGAAGGCCTTTGATAGGGTGAACTGGCCTTTTTTGTTTAAAGCTCTTCAATGGCATGGTTTTGGACCTAACTTCATCTCTCTTTATTATACTCAGCTCCCAAAGCTTCTGTTGTAGTTAATGGCCTTGTCTCTCAATTCTTTACTCTGCAATGTGGTGTGCGTCAAGGCTGTCCTCTCTCGCCCCTTCTTTTTATTTTAGCCCTTGAACCCTTCCTTGCTCGTATCCGACAGAATACTTCTATTTCTGGTTTTGCATATGGTGAACAGCAGTTAAAATTGTCTGTTTATGCGGATGACATTTTACTTTTTATTTCTCATCCCGAAACTTCTATCCCTTCTCTTATGCAAGAAATTTCAGACTACTCCTTAGTCTCCGGATATAAAATTAACTCAGACAAAACAGAAATCCTTCCCATTACCAAATTCTGTTTTAAACATCATCTTGAAGCTACAGGATTCCGTTGGAACAGCTCTAAAATTAAATAATTAGGCATTTGGTTTAACAATTCTATATTAGACTCTGTTAAAATCAATATGAATGTCGTACTTGATCGTATTTCTAAACTTATTTTATCTTGGAACCCTCTTTTTCTTTCTTGGTGGGGCCGTCTTGATTCTGTCAAAATGATGATTTCCTATTATATTATATACTCTTTCGATGATTCCTATTCATATCCCAAATATTTATTTTAAAAAACTAGACTCCCTTCTTTCAAAATTTTTATGGAATAATAAAAAACCTAGAATTTCTCTTTCACAGCTTCGTAAACCTAAATCGGTAGGTGGGGTCAATTTTCCTGACTTTAAACTGTACCATAAAGCCTTTTGTCTCCGCCTGGCTTCTAGGTGGCTACTTACTGAAGTCTCACCCTTTACTCCCTTATGGGTCTCAATCGAGCATTCATTACTTGCTCCTTTTTCTGTTAAAGAAATACTCGCTTTACCTCAAAGACCAATATCACGGCTCTTCCAATTCTTAAATATACCTGCTCTTTGTTGAAACCCCACTGTCAATTGGCCATTTCCTCTAGGGAGGCTTTTCTTCAGTCTCCTCTTTGGTACAATCGTCTGATTACTATTAAGAATAGACCTCTTTGCTGGAAATCCTGGAGACTTAAGGGTATCATTTGGGTCAGGGATATATTTGATGGCTCGACCCCTTGCTCCTTTCCCCAATTTCGGAATAAATTCAACTGCCCTGGCTCGTTCTGGCACAAATTCTCATCTCTTATGGAAATCATTCTTGATGTGTTTTATTCTCTGCCCTCTAAGGAACCTACGCCTATAGTAGATCCACTTCTCAGAATCTTAACTATGATACCTAAGGCCTCTTTGATCTATAAGTCTCTCCTTACGCCTGATGTTAAACGTGCTAAATCTAAGTTGGAGATTGCATGGGAGGCTGATCTGGATTGTGACTGGAGCATAGACTATTGGAACAAATTGTGGGATAGATCTCTAAAAATCTCTAGATCTGCTTCCACTACTCAGTCCCTGTTCTTTTTATACCATAGATTATATTACACACCCTTATCTATAGCTAAATTCACGCATACTAGCGAGGATCAATGTTGGTCTTGTCTCTCTCCAATGGCTGACTTGATACACTTGCTTTTCTCTTGTTCTAATGTGTCCTCCTTTTGGGGAAAAGTTTGGAAATACATCTCAACTATTTTTAATCTACACACTCCTTTATCAAATATTATTCTTTTCACAGGTAGTCTCTCGGATTCTTTGGGATTGTCTGTGCATGAAAGGGGTTTATTTGACTTGATGTTGGCTTTGGCTTTCCAGCAAATCACTCTTAATTGGAAATGCTTATCTAATCTCTCAGTGAAGTCTTGGTGGAACAATGTTTGTCACTATCATAGAATGGACACTGCATTTGCTTCCTCTGTTAAACCGTATGTAAATAGAGATTTGTTTTGGTCATCATTAACCAATTATTTAAATAATATTTCAATATCTATAGTACGTAATAGCTCTGAGAATTTCCGACCTCCATAAATTATTTTTGTCTCTGCTCTCCCCTATATACCATTTTACTTCTACTTCCTTTCACTTTAGTTCTTCACTTGTGTTATTCTATTCCTAATCTTGGTTCTTTTTATAATTAATCTACATTTTGCCTTTTTCACTCCTGTGTTTTAGAGATGCATTATTTCTTTCCCTTTTTCTTCTCTCTTCCTTTCCCTTTCTTTCCCTTTCTTTCCGCTATTGATAAAATGTAAACAGCTTTCTACTTTGGTTTAATGCCTATTTTTCTTCTTCAATTTTATTATAGCGATATGGTTTTTCATGGCCTATTTTATACGTAACAGTTGTCAGTTAAATAAAGCTTTTTAAACACAAAAAAACATTCATGCCAAACAGTAAAAGCATCTTTTTGGTAGAAACAGGTGGACAACGGGGAGGCGGGTGGGACAGTGAGGAATCCACAGGCAGATACTGTATCCACCAGAAAAAGCGTTACCGAAGGTAAGTAACTTGCTCTTCTGATGGATACTTCTGCCTGTTGATTCCTCACCTTTTGAATAGAATCCTCAAGCCGTACCTCACCCGGAAGAGGGTGTGTAGGAAGGTGGAATCTGACTATATGGTTGCCCCCACTTTTTTTATGGTGTTTTGCTGGTTTATGACTTAGTTGGACTGGGATCCTGCTATTCAGGGCCCCAGTCGATCTGCTTTCTCTGTAAAAGGTTTCCATGTGCCTTAGGCACATCACTGATTGGAGTCTGGAGTGCCCTTATAAGTCCCTAGTATATGGTATACTATGTACCAAGGGCATAGGTACCTCAGAGGCCTGCCAGGGGCTGCAGCATGTATTATGCCACAACTGGAAGGCCATCCAAACTGACACCACAGGTCTGCTACTGCAGCCTGGGTAAGGTGGTGCATGCACCCCTTACTGTGATATAGGTTACCTATATCACTAAATACATACACACATATAAACCTATAAGTCACTCCTACGGCAGGCCTTATCAATCCTAAAGGCAGAGTGCATGGTTCCTATGTGAGAGGGTGCCCCTGCATGAGCAGGGCCCCTCTGCAGCGTTCGGAGACCATCTCTGATGCTGTTTGTAGTGCAGCCTGACCATATACTCTTAAGCGCATTATAACCTCGCGTTAAATGCTAACTTTGGAATGGCTGCACCTAAACATGTCGTGTTTGGTGTCAAACATCTTGGAATACTACCCCCACGCCAATTCTGGTGGCGGGGGTAGCATTCCACCCTTCTAGAGGGAAAGACATGTTAACTCTGGCTAGCCCGGTAACTTCTTTCCAAAGCCCTGGCATCACAAAATGGATGCTGCTGCCACAGACACGAGTCTGGCCTCCTGCTGCTGGACGAAACTCCAGCAGGGGAGGCCTGGACAATAGGTTTCCTGTCCCAGGGAGGTGTGACCACCTCCCCAGACAGGATAATGTGTATTGGGGCTGGGCGGGAGCACTTTCGGGTGCTTTGAAGTCCTGCACTGGGGGCACACTTGGTGTCCCTAGTGCATACCCCAGTTCAAACCGGATCAGGGCTTGCAGCCCCTGCTTTGGCGCGAACTGGACAAAGGGAAAGGGGTGTAGCCACCCCTCTGCCCTGACCCACCCATAGGTGGGGCCACAGAGTAGTCCAACCCCTAAACTTAGTATAAGTATAGGAACCCAGTCCTTAGGACTTTAGATTATCCCTGGACGAAACTCTGAAACTGAATCCTGGACCTTCGACGCTCTACTCACGATTAGAGGACAGAAGAATCTCCCTTGGGGTCAAGGAGTGACTCCCCTGCTTGGCAGGCACCAAAGAAGCATCTGTCCAGTTCGCATTTCTGAAGCTTCCGTCGGACGCCGAAGACATCGCATCACCAGAGGTGGATTCTCAGACTTCGCCGAGGCTACCCTGAGTCCCCAGAAAAGCTGAGGCCCGTGGCTATCGTGGGTGACTTGAGACCGTGACCCCTGGACACCAAGCACATTTGCAAGTGCATCCTCTTCTGGGTCTCCCAAGAAGTCGTGCTTTGGGCTCCGAGTAGCCCTAGCCTCCAGCACATCATGCACCGAAGATCACTGGCCCCCACTCTACGAGTGTCCTGTAAGCCAGATCCACGTGCGGCATCACGAGGCTCCTTCGCGGTCGCTAGCCCGTTGGTTAGTAGCCCTTAACGAAGGCCAATCTTTTTTTAACTTGGCATCCTGGTTGCAACAGGCCTGCCCTCACCTACCCTTGCTGGGTGAGTTCCTCAGACCTTGCTGGTCTGCACCATCGACGATCTTCCTCTGCATCGAGACTTGCCGTTGCCAAGGCTTGTTGGGTTCAATCCGGTCGCTGACACCTCAGCACTCGACAGACATCGTGTAGCAGCCCGAATCCTGCTTCTGGTCTCCGACAACGCCTCCTGAACCTCGTGGCTGAAGAGTCAAGACGACCATCAATGCACCTGAAGCACTCGACATCGGTGGGCATCTGTCCATCGCCTTCCTGGTCACTGGCTAGTGACCCAGACTCTGTCCCCTCTGCTTTCAGGTTCTTCAGAACTCCGATCCACTCTTGGATCCACCCGGACACTTTTCTCTTGGTCGCCAGCAGCACTTTGCAGCAGATCGCCATTCAAATCGACGACGAAACCCGACCCCGAAAGGCACCTATGCACCCGGCTTCCTGGGTGAGGTAACACGAGTACTGCGGTGCTCCCGTGGGTAGAGACTCTTCAAAGTCCTAGATCTCAAAGGGTTTGGTCCAAGTCCTCTTTAAAGTGTCCCTTTTCTCTAATTTCCCGATCACGACTTTCTCCATAGAAGTCAACGGCGTATCGCGGTTGTGTATTTACACTGCACGCGTCTCCCGTGGGTCCCCTGTGTCACTACCTTGGGTGGTTCCTTGTGGTCCAAGCACTTCTAGAGGCTCTAGGCCTAGTGTCTAGTTCAGTCGTGGTTCTTATACCACTTTATTGGTATATGGTTTGGTACGCCCCTAGGGCCCAAACGTGTATTTGTGCTATTACTGTATTTAAATAACTTCTAACTTATGTACTTCGAACTCTAGCCTCATAAAGAGACTAGAGGGGTGTGTTTAGCAATAAATACATATATTTTGAATATATACCTGGTGTGGTGCTCTTTCATTTGATCACTCAAGATTATTATAATCTGGTAAAACAAGCTGCTTTACATTCCTTCAAGACTTAGCCTGAAGGCTGCTCTCCATAGCTACCACTAGGATAGCTTTCAACAAGGTTGTCTTTAACCTATCTCCAATAAGGGGTTGTTTGGACTGGTGCAAGGTGCCCACTATAATTAGTGGACAGCATATACCAGGCCAACTTCTCACAGGGTGTTCACCTGACTAGACCAAAAAATCTTGCAAAACAGTTCGAGCAAAATGGCCATCCCTCCTAACCTCCGAATCCAATAATATTCGAATATTTTTTAGTCGAAATTATATTGAAATTAATACTTATACTTTTACTAATAAATTTAGACAAACACTTAAAGGAAAACTTTTATTTATAATTAATTTAAAGATATTTCATACTTTACAAATTACGCCGAAGTCGTGACCCCAGCGCGACTTTTCAAAATGGCTACCGGAATGCGCGCAGCCATCGTGTAGGGTGCGTGAAGGGTGCGCAACTTCTGTATAATATTTTTAAAAAAAAAGAATGAATATAGTTTTCCTAACTAAAAATTATTCAATTTTTTTTTAAATATATATATATGTGTATATATATATATATATATATAACACCAGGATTCCCTTGACTATTTCCAGTCAAAAATACGGGACACGGACACCAGGGTAAGTGCGATATTTTTTTCCTCCTTTTTATTTAGCTGACACTCAGCATGGTCGATGACGCGTTTCGCCCATCCAGTGGGCTTGATCACATGACGAGACCCTAGTCCCTCATTGTTTTTCAACATTCCTACCACACACTGTGTCACGTGATTAGTGAAACTAAAAGAAATACTTATGAGTATAGTCATTGTATTACATGCATCTAAATACATTAAAATTAATGACTTTAGGCAGCTTAGGCTAGTTTGATTGTGCAATATTTCCAGGATCAATCCAAAGCGATATATAGAGTGCAGAGTACTGAGTCACATTTTTTTGACAAGGCAATAACTGCATTTACTTATATAAATCCGAATTGTAAACTTGCTACTGGAAGCTGAAATTAATCATACTTATGTGCAAATAACAATATGGATAGTAAACATATACACTCTTCCTGAGATCAATTCAAAAGCATGGTATAAAGTGCTAAGTGCATAAATCCGAATTGTAAACTTGCTGCTGGAAGCTGAAAATTAATCATACTTATGTGCAAATAACAATATGGATTGTAAACATATACACTCTTCCTGAGATCAATTCAAAAGCATGGTATAAAGTGCTAAGTGCATGATCACAACATTCGTGAAAATTACTAAACACTTTGTTCAAATGTATATGTGGAATGATAATCATTATCGAGAAGGGGAATATTTTAATACTGGACCTAACCAACGATGTGATGCTCAATATCTCATATCAAAGTGATAACATATCCTTATGTTTGATATATTTTCAATTCTATTGCCAATAGACAAAAGTTAGTCTTAAGTTCTACTGGACAAAATATCTGTGAATAGGATATACACCACATCACTCATATCTGTGTCCAACAATTTAGCCATTTGATCCTTTTGAAATCCCCTCTTCTGTTCATATGAACCAAGAACAAGTGAACAATTAAATCCTCCATGTTCTGTACTAAAAACTCCTTATTAATTGGCATTCATAGCCATCGCTCATAATATGACTACATCACAAGAGAATATATAAAGTGCTACAACGTGCATATAAAATGTGCTGTGCTAAGAACAAAAAAACAAAAATCATCTTCATCTGATGATTTAAAATGTAAGAATTAAATTTTATAATAAAAGTTAAAATAAAATTTAAATTTTAATCTTTTAAAATACAGGCGGGGGCATTGGCATAGATTACCGCAGCATCATTGCCATATAATGTTTCCATTTTTGGTGTGGTAAAGCATTTTAACACCATCACCTCATTGTTGATACATGTCAAATTGAACCCAAAACTGGGGGGGTCACCCTATCCCAACAGTATATTATAATATTGTTATGTTGCAGCACCCCTTAATGACATGAAAAAATCTAGGAAACCCATGTTGTTTAAATGGGGACATATTTGCATAAATAAGGAGTCAGATAAAAGTTGATGATAATACGAAAATATGTAAAAATATGGTATGTCTGAATTGATGTATAAATCTCACTATACTCAATAAATAACCATAAATAAACATAAATATTTCATAAAACTCACATGAATCTCTCATAAAAAGTTATACAATTCTTCCCCATTATTGAGTCCATTGGGAGCACGAGTATCTAACTCAAGTATGAACTTCGACTCCAGTTGTCTAAGGACTTTTTCCCTGTTCCCTCCCCTCCTCATCGGTGGAACCGCAGCTATGACAAAGTATTTTAGGTCTTCCAATTTGTTATGATGCACTGCCTTAAAATGTCTGGCCACTGGATATGTCATGTCGGAGTTGACGATAGCTCTAAGGTGCTGTAAGATACGAACATGCACCTGCAGTTTTGTGCTACCCACGTATTGAAGACCGCAAGTACAGCTCAATACGTAAACCGCATATTCTGTGCGACACGTGTATCTAGCTTGAAGTTTGTTAGTAGTGGCGCCATACATTGTAGTATACTGTGATGAGTTGGCTCCAAACTTACATGCTCTGCACGTAGTGCACTTGATAATCCCGTTACGAGGTGTTAGCCACATAGAACTTGGTTGATTTACATTAGTAATCAGCTCCGGACTGGACCTGACTAATGCATTGTGCATAGATTTGGGCTTTCTAAACTTCAAGGCTGGGGGGTTTGGGAATAATTGGTTCAGTGTCATGTCAGTTCGTATTATGGGCCAATGTTTATTTAAGATGGTCCTAATTTTCTTGTGCTGGCTACTATAGGTTGTAATGAATCTCATTTTGGTGTTTTCTTCCTCTTTATTGGAATTACTGATTTTTCTCTTATTGCAAGGGATATTGGCATTGGTCAACAATTCTTCTCTGGATTTCATTCTAACCTTCAATAAGGCTAAGTCAATGATCTTATTGGTATAGCCCCTAGCTGAGAATCTAAGCCTACTCTCATTTATGCAGTTTTCGAATGCTGTATCAGTACTACAGATCCTGCATAGCCTTAAGAATTCCCCATACGGGATACTTCTTATCAAATGAGTAGGGTGAATACTCGACTTGCCAGCCGTACTTTTCCTATGTAGAGTTGTTTCCATTTTGTTGTTCTCTATGAAAACATGCACATCCAAAAAATCAATAGAATTCTTGTCCACCACTGCAGTAAATTGAAGGTTAAGATCATTGCTGTTTAAGGTATCAATAAAGGCTTGGACCATTTCCTCAGTTCCTTTCCATATGAAAAATATATCATCGATGAAACGCATCCATCCTATAATGCGTTCATCCCATAAGTCTCTATATTTGGCCTTGAGAACCTGCTCCTCCCACCAGCCAACGTGCAAGCACGCATAGCTGGGGGAGAAGCAAGCTCCCATGGCAACTCCTCTTATTTGATGATATATGTCTTTGTCAAACAAAAAATAATTATTGTGAAGACACAATGATATCATGTCTAAAATCATTTTGCCATGTTGGTACAATTCTATTGGTCGATTTCCTAAGAAGAATTTCACTGCATTCATACCATCCACATGATTAATGCTGGTATATAACGCACATATGTCCAGCGATACCAACAAATACTCTTCTGACCAGGGAATGTCTCTTAGTTTCTCCAGAAAGTGGGTAGTGTCTTTAATATACGATGGCAGGGCAACAACCAACTCCTGCAAATGAAAGTCCACATATTCTGAGATCTTCTCCAAGACTCCTCCTCTGGCATTGATTATGGGTCTCCCTGGTACTGGTATAATCTTTTTATGAATTTTTGGTATGAAGTACATTATGGGTGTGATTGGAAACTCAGTCCGTAAATAATTAAATTCATCGTTGGTAATTAAATTATCACGTTTCCATTTGTATAACTGCTTGAGGCACAGGGCATTTAACATTGATAGTTGGTGGGCGTTTGATTTCAAATAACATTCAGTATCTTTCAAATGCTTTTCCGCCTCACTCATATAGTCCTCTCTGGGCCACAAGACTATATTGCCCCCTTTATCCGATTGCTTTATTATTACCTCATTGTGTTCCTGCAATTTTTTGATCAATTCCTGGTATTTTTTGAACTTGAAATTAGTTCCACCCTTCCGCCCCTTGATAGATAGGCGGAGCTTTTTCACTTCTTCGATGACAATGTCTTGATAAATATCTATTGCATCGCGTGGCATTATTGGAACAAAGGTTGATTTGGGTTTAAAGGGGGATTCGATTTTGCAAGACATAATCACACCCATCTCTGAGATTATTTCTTGTGTTGACCCTGAAGTATCCTCCTGATTGGTATTGAATAATTCAGCCATAGTCAGTAAAGTAGAGATATCTGATATTTGTAAGTTAGAAGCTGAGTTTGTGCTGGCTACATCTTCATTGACTGGAACTTCTACTGTTTTTTGGGAATTTTTTATAGCATAATATTTTTTTAATTTCATTTTTCGGATGAACTTATAAATGTCCACTCTCGTTTGTACGTAATTCAAGCTACTTTCCGGACAGAAAGATAAACCCAATGCCAGTAGTTGGGTTTCCGCCTGATTGAGTTGGACTGATGAAAGGTTCACTACCGTATTCACCTGGGACTCTACTTCCTGTTCCATTTTTTCTTTCTTTGCTGCCCGTTTCTTGTGTTGCCGAGCTTGCCTTCTGGCTTTCCTTCTTTTGTTGTGTTTTGTTGAGGATTGGGCACGGGCTTCCGTGGTCTTAGCGTTTGACGCCGCGCCCGCTGCACAAAATCCAGTTCCTCTCCCGGGGTGAGGGCACCCATGTCCTCTCTTGTTTGGAATCTAACCATACCACCTCCGTCTGAGTCCACATCACTGATGGTTGAATTGGATTCTGACATAGACTCTGAATCTGGCTCCTGACTTAAGGTGCCTTGTATCCCACTGGACACACCTGAAGGTACTGATTTCTTTTTCAAGCCATCGTATTTCTTTGAGAAGGTGAAGATATGTCCTGTCTCATAATCTTGTTTGTCCCGTGGGTACTTATATGCTTTTCTCTTTTTTATTATTTCTTCCTGTTTCTTTAAACGTGCATCAATCTCCGATCTAGTCTTAATAATTAAATCCTTAAATTCTAATTTGGCCAACTCATCATTAATTATTTGAATTTCTTTTAGAATTAAGTCCCGATCAATTCTGGCATATTTGATTAGAATTTGGACCATGCGCATGGAGGCTTCCAGGTTGCTGCTGGCCCACTCCTTCAGCATTTCAGGGTTTGGGTTCTCAAAGCTTGGGGCCAACAGTATCCGCAACCCTCGTGGTACCCTATTAGCCTCAACATATTTTTCAAGTGATTTGTGTTCCCACCACTTAGTCATTTCAGATTTCATCAGTTTCTCCAATTTTTTGAGTAATGTCCGTGCTTCACCCTCTGGTGGGGTGATGGTGTTCGTTATATTACGTCCATTAGCTTGGGCTGTTGGCAGATTAACAAATAGTTCTGCTGCCGCTGCTTCCCGCTCTTTAATTGTCTCGTCTGATATATATATATAAAATAAAAAAAACATAGGATTGAGGTACATTAGACTTACAAATTTTCATTTAAAAAACCTTTGAAATTCACTGGAAAAACCATAGGTTTCAGGCACGTTATAGTTAGAAATTAGCATTTAAAAAACCATAGAAATTCACTGAAAAAACCATAGGTTTCAGGCACGTTATAGTTAGAAATTAGCATTTAAAAAACCATAGAAATTAACAGAAAAAACCATAGGTTTCAGGAACGTTATAGTTAGTTGGACATTTCACTTGTACAAAACCATAGAAATTCCGGCGTTATAGTTAGTTCAGCTAACTATAACTCGCGCCCCGCAATGCACTGCTGATGACGTCACATATTACATCATTCATGACATGGTCAGTGACATCACTGATGACATCACTGATGACATCTCAAATGACATCACTGATGACATCACTGATGACATCATCCACGTGAAAATCTGATGCACCTCCTCACACCTGAATATAACCTTTGATACACCCACTCTAAAATACAGACTACCATTTTCGAAAAAATAAACACATCAATACCAGTTACTGAATACGCACTGACTGATTCCTAGGTCTACACACACATCCACTCATTCACCCATACAGTCACTCATACATGCAGTCACTCATCAATACAACACTATCATATGCACTCATACACCTATACAGACACTCACACACTGCCACATATCCAGAGTTACTCACACACTTAGTCAGTCATGCAAAGAATCAATCATACTTCCATTTACTCACCTATACAGTTATACAGACACAACCTCACTTATTCATACAGATACTAACACAGAATTACTCTCTTATAGAATCACTGATACAAATACACACTCATCCATGCAGCCACTCTCACAATTACTGACTCTCACATATAGTTATTTATATACACCATCACTCACATAAACTGCCTTTTACATGTGTAGTTACTTGCACATGTACCACTGAGACATCCATTCACTCACCAACACACCCATACACAAACTCACCCAGCCATTCAGCTGTTTCCACATACACTCTTGAACCCATACACCCAGTGAATCAACCACTCACACATCTATGGTCAGAGTCACACACCTCCCACCCACCCACACACACAGGCAGCCATACAAATACTCAGGCCAGCAATCCATAACCCATATAGACACTCATGCAGCTACTTACCAACCCATGCAGAAGCTTACACAATAACAGACAGACTGATACAGACCATCACACAGTTTAGTCACTAACCAATGCATTCAGTAAGACACATTTAATCACTCATGTATACAGTCAGTCAAGTACCTACTAAAACCTCCATACAGACACTTATACACCCACTCATTTCTCAATACAGCTTGGCATATATATAAAACAAAATTAAACTTTACAGAAACACACAGTCACTGGATGACGTCATCAGTGATGTCATCAGTGATGTCATTTGAGATGTCATCAGTGAAGTCATCAGTGATGTCACTGACCATGTCATGAATGATATAATATGTGATGTCATCAGCAGTGCATTGCGGGTGCGCGAGTTATAGTTAGCTGAACTAACTATAACGCTGGAATTTCTATGGTTTTGTACAAGTGAAATGTCCAACTAACTATAACGTTCCTGAAACCTATGGTTTTTTCAGTTAATTTCTATGGTTTTTTAAATGCTAATTTCTAACTATAACATGCCTGAAACCTATGGTTTTTTCAGTGAATATATATATATATATATATATATATATATATATATATTAACTACTGGCGGTCGCCAGTAGGTGGTTATAGTTAGGACCTAGTTTCTATAGGAAAATCGTAACATTCTTTTCTCAATAGGTTGATGAATCGTCGCAAATTTTTCAAACTTTATGGCCCGCTCTGGTCAGCTCCTATCCTGAAAGTTTCGGAGTGATTGGCCAAGCGGGGGCCGATAAAAAAGGGGGGTCCCAAAACGTGTTTTCTCTATGTTATTTTCCAAAGGAGACTTTAGACAAAGCTACAGCCCGAACTGCTGAACGGAATTACACCAAATTTTGCAAAATGGTAGCCCTTGCTTCAGAAAGAGCTCTTTTTCTTAAATGGTGTAAATCCGTTCAGTAGTTGCTGAGAAATTCAAAAAATAAGAGTCAAAAAATCAATTTCCCACAGGAAACTTTATGCAAGGCTACAGCTGAAACTACTGAACGGATTTACCCCAAATTTAGCAAAAAGGTACTGCTTGGCTCTGAAAGCGACCTGTTTGTTAAATGGTGTAAATCCGTTCAGTAGTTTTTAAATATTAAAGGAAAAAGACCTTTATATATCTGGGCGGAGCCTAACGACACATCTCATCGTGAGATCTGATTGGCTGTCAGCACTTCATCCTGGAATTGCTGGCAGCCATCTTGGGACCAATATACATGATAGTACCCCATTGAAATGCATTGTAGTGAATAGAAGATTTTGAGGGTCACCAAAAGGAGAACTATAAAGGGTGATAACAGGCTTTACTTACATTAGAATTCATTTGTTGTTGGTACCATACTAATTTGAGGAATTGTGGTGTGTTTTAAGGTGATTTTACCCTGTGAAAAAGCCTTCTACTGGGATATCATGAATCATGTTTGAGAGAAAACTATTTTCTCATACTTTTCCCACAGAGGTTTGGAAGGTGATCTAGAAGCTAAAATGAGAGCATATTTTCTATAAATTCACATTATCTTTCTCAGTCATGTGAGAATGAAGTCTGACATTCTCAGTAAAACATGTACATCAAACAAGGGCAGAGACTGTCAGTTGATTCCTTTGTGTTCTACTGCAGCTTCCCAGAGTGTTCTAAAGAACAACTAGAGTGCTAACAGCTTTACTTATGACAAAAGTATGGCACACCTGGACCCATCTTGATTGGAATAAACTGGTAACACTTAAAACATTTAATTTAAAAAGGAACAAAATGAGGGGGTTCATTTTGTGATAGAAATTATGGTTAGTGCTGGAGAAAGAAAAATTAGGACATGTTTTAAGTGAGATCTCAAATATCTTCCTGTTATATTTCAACAGGAGCAGCCTGTCAGTTGATGCCTTTGTGTTCTACTGCAGCTTCCCAGAGTGTTCTAAAGAACAACTAGAGCGCTAACAGCCTTACTTATGACAAAAGTATGGCACACCTGAAGCCATCTTGATTGGAATAAACTGGTAACTCTTAAAACATTTAATTTAAAAAGGAACAAAATGAGGGGGTTCGTTTTGTCATAGAAATTATGATTAGTGCTGTAGAAAGAAAAATTAGGACATATTTTGAGTGACTTCTCAAATCCTCTTCTATTTCATTAAAAGATTCTCACATGCAGACTGAAACATGCACTTTCAATACCAGCAGCAGACTTCCCTGGTGAGGGGTAGCTTTACTACAGTGATTTAATGAGCAACTAGAGTGCTAACATTCTGAATTTATGGCAAATGTGTGACACATCTGAATGCCTTCTTGAGAGAATCAAAGTAAACAAGCATTGGCATAGACAATAGGTCTCGCCTTTGGGACCTTATAAGTGTTTAGTTATCCAGCACAATATCCTTGGTGCAACAACATCAAGTGTTGCATGGCTAAACACTTATAAGGTCCCAAAAGTGAGACCTATTGGCTATGCCAATGCTTGTTGTAAGAAACGTTCCGCCACACACCGGTACAAATTAAGCCCCTGTATAGCATTAATTGTAGATAGATCTGCAAGTTACATACGCGCTAATAACATGTGAAGTGATCAGCATGTTATAAATTGGTGAAGGGACAAGAATAGGGTATGATACAAACAGATGAAGTGGGATGGAATTAGAGAATGGGGGACCGAGGGAGAGAAAGGGAAAAAAGAAAGATAGAGAGAAAAAGAGAAAAAGAGAGAGAGAGATAGAGCAGGAGTTTGAGAAGAAACGTGAAAAAGAGAGCAGGAGAAAGAGTGAAAGGGAGTATGTGGGAAAATGTGAGAGTGCGTTGATATCTCTGTATATATAAAGGCTTGTTCTGCTCCCCTCTATCCCCCTCCATCTTGTAAATGGGGTAAATAAATGTTTGGTTTACCCGCCCTAGCGCATGGTATATGTTTTGCAAGTAAAATTGCTTGTTGAAATACTTTTTGTAAGAAGCGTTCCGCCACACACTGGTACAAATTAAGCCCCTGTATAGCATTCATCGTAGATAGATCTGCAAATTACATACGTGCTAATAACATGCGAAGTGATCAGCATGTTATAAATTGGTGAAAGGACAAGAAAAGGGTATGATACAAACAGATGAAGTGGGATGGAATTAGAGAATGGGGGACCGAGGAAGAGAAAGGGAAAAAAAAGAAAGAAAGAGAGAAAAAGAGAGAGAGAGAGAGAGCAGGAGTTTGAGAAGAAACGTGAAAAAGAGAGCAGGAGAAAGAGTGAAAGGGAGTATGTGGGAAAATGTGAGAGTGCGTTGATATATGTGTACATAAAGGCTTGTTCATCTCCCCTCTATCCCCCTTCATCTTGTAAATGGGGTAAATAAATGTTTGGTTTACCCGCCCTAGCGCATGGTATATGTTTTGCAAGTAAAATTGCTTGTTGAGATACTTTTTGAAAGAAGCTTTCCGCCACACATCCGGTACAAATTAAGCCCCTGTATAGCATCCATTGTAGATAGATCTGCAAGTTACATACGCGCTAATAACATGTGAAGTGATCAGCATGTTATAAATTGGTGAAGGGACAAGAAAAGGGTATGATACAAACAGATGAAGTGGGATGAATTAGAGAATGGGGGACCGAGGGAGAGAAAGGGGAAAAAAAAGAAAGAAAGAGAGAGAGAAAAAGAGAGAGAGAGAGCAGGAGTTTGAGAAGAAACATGAAAAAGAGAGTAGGAGAAAGAGTGAAAGGGAGTATGTGGGAAAATGTGAGAGTGAGTTGATATCTCTGTGTACATAAAGGCTTGTTCTGCTCCCTCTATCCCCCTCCATCTTGTAAATGGGGTAAATAAATGTTTGGTTTACCCGCCCTAGCGCATGGTATATGTTTTGCAAGTAAAATTGCTTGTTGAGATATTTTTGTAAGAAGCTTCCCGCAACACACCGGTACAAATTAAGCCCCTGTATAGCATTCATTGTAGATAGATCTGCAAGTTACATACGCGCTAATAACATGTGAAGTGATCAGCAAGTTATAAATTGGTGAAGGGACAAGAAAAGGGTATGATACAAACAGATGAAGTGGGATGGAATTAGAGAATGGGGGACCGAGGGAGAGAAAGGAGAAAAAGAAAGCAAGAGAGAAAAAGAGAGAGAGAGAGCAGGAGTTTGAGAAGAAAGGTGAAAAAGAGAGCAGGAGAAAGAGTGAAAGGGAGAATGTGGGAAATTTGTGAGAGTGCGTTGATGTCTCTGTGTACATAAAGGCTTGTTCTGCCCCCTTCTATCCCCCTCCATCTTGTAAATAGGGTAAATAAATGTTTGGTTTACCCGCCCTAGCGCATGGTATATGTTTTGCAAGTAAAATTGCTTGTTGAGATACTTTTTGTAAGAAGAGTTCTGCCACACACCGGTACAAATTAAGCCCCTGTATAGCATTCATTGTAGATAGATCTGCAAGTTACATACGCGCTAATAACATGTGAAGTGATCAGCATGTTATAAATTGGTGAAGGGACAAGAAAAGGGTATGATACAAACAGATGAAGTGGGATGGAATTAGAGAATGGGGGACCGAGGGAGAGAAAGGGAGAAAAAGTAAGGAAGAGAGAAAAAGAGAGAGAGAGAGAGAGCAGGAGTTTGAGAAGAAACGTGAAAAAGAGAGCAGGAGAAAGAGTGAAAGGGAGTATGTGGGAAAATGTGAGAGTGCGTTGATATCTCTGTGTACATAAAGGCTTGTTCTGCTCCCCTCTATCCCCCTCCATCTTGTAAATGGGGTAAATAAATGTATGGTTTACCCGCACTAGCGCATGGTATATGTTTTGCAAGTAAAATTGCTTGTTGAGATACTTTTTGTAAGAAGCAAACCGCCACACACCTGTACAAATTAAGCCCCTGTGTAGCATTCATTGTAGATAGATCTGCAAGTTACATACGTGCTAATAACATGCGAAGTGATCAGCATGTTATAAATTGGTGAAGGGACAAGAAAAGGGTATGATGCAAACAGATGAAGTGGGATGGAATTAGAGAATGGGGGACCGAGGGAGAGAAAGGGAAGAAAAAAGAAAGAAAGAGAGAAAAAGAGAGAGAGAGATCAGGAGTTTGAGAAGAAACATGAAAAAGAGAGCAGGAGAAAGAGTGAAAGGGAGTATGTGGGAAAATGTGAGAGTGCGTTGATATCTCTGTGAACATAAAGGCTTGTTCTGCTCCCTCTATCCCCCTCCATCTTGTAAATGGGGTAAATAAATGTTTGGTTTACCCCCCCTAGCGCATGGTATATGTTTTGCAAGTAAAATTGCTTGCTTAGATACTTTTTGTAAGAAGAGTTCCGCCACAAACCGGTACAAATTAAGCCCCTGTATAGCATTCATTGTAGATAGATCTGCAAGTTACATACGCGCTAATAACATGTGAAGTGATCAGCATGTTATAAAGTGGTGAAGGGACAAGAAAAGGGTATGATACAAACAGATGAAGTGGGATGGTATTAGAGAATGGGGGACCGAGGGAGATAAAGAGAGAAAAAGAAAGAAAGAGAGAAAAAGAGAGAGAGCAGGAGTTTGAGAAGAAACATGAAAAAGAGAGCAGGAGAAAGAGTGAAAGGGAGTATGTGGGAAAATGTGAGAGTGCGTTGATATCTCTGTGAACATAAAGGCTTGTTCTGCTCCCCTCTATCCCCCTCCATCTTGTAAATGGGGTAAATAAATGTTTGGTTTACCAGCCCTAGCGCATGTTATATGTTTTGCAAGTAAAATTGCTTGTTGAGATACTTTTTGTAAGAAGCGTTCCGCCACACACCGGTACAAATTAAGCCCCTGTATAGCATTCATTGTAGATAGATCTGCAAGTTACATACGCGCTAATAACATGCGAAGTGATCAGCATGTTATAAATTGGTGAAGGGACAAGAAAAGGGTATGATACAAACAGATGAAGTGGGAGGGAATTAGAGAATGGGGGTCCGAGGGAGAGAAAGGGAAAAAAAAGAAAGAGAGAAAAAGAGAGAGAGAGAGAGCAGGAGTTTGAGAAGAAACGTGAAAAAGAGAGCAGGAGAAAGTGAAAGGGATTATGTGGGAAAATGTGAGAGTGCGTTGATATCTCTGTGTACATAAAGGCTTGTTCATGCTCCCCTCTATCCCCCTCCATCTTGTAAATGGGGTAAATAAATGTTTGGTTTACCCACCCTAGCGCATGGTATATGTTTTGCAAGTAAAATTGCTTGTTGAGATACTTTTTGTAAGAAGCTTTCCGCCACACACCGGTACAAATTAAGCCCCTGTATAGCATTCATTGTAGATAGATCTGCAAGTTACATACGCGCGATAATAACATGCGAAGTGATCAGCATTGTTATAAATTGGTGAAGGGACAAGAAAAGGGTATGATACAAACAGATGAAGTGGGATGGAATTAGAGAATGGGGGACCGAGGGAGAGAAAGGGAAAAAAAAGAAAGAAAGAGAGAGAGAAAAAGAGAGAGAGAGAGAAGGAGTTTGAGAAGAAACGTGAAAAAGAGAGCAGGAGAAAGAGTGAAAGGGAGTATGTGGGAAAATGTGAGAGTGTGTTGATATCTCTGTGTACATAAAGGCTTGTTCTGCTCCCTTCTATCCCACTCCATCTTGTAAATGGGGTAAATAAATGTTTGGTTTACCCGCCCTAGCGCATGGTATATGTTTTGCAAGTAAAATTGCTTGTTGAGATACTTTTTGTAAGAAGCTTTCCGCCACACACCGGTACAAATTAAGCCCCTGTATAGCATCCATTGTAGATAGATCTGCAAGTTACATACGCGCTAATAACATGTGAAGTGATCAGCATGTTATAAATTGGTGAAGGGACAAGAAAAGGGTATGATACAAACAGATGAAGTGGGATGGAATTAGAGAATGGGGGACCGAGGGAGAGAAAGAGAGAAAAAAGAAAGAAAGAGAGAAAAAGAGAGAGAGATAGAGCAGGAGTTTGAGAAGAAACGTGAAAAAGAGAGCAGGAGAAAGGGTGAAAGGGAGTATGTGGGAAAATGTGAGAGTGCGTTGATATCTCTGTGTACATAAAGGCTTGTTCTGCTCCCTCTATCCCCTCCATCTTGTAAATGGGGTAAATAAATGTTTGGTTTACCCACCCTAGCGCATGGTATATGTTTTGCAAGTAAAACTGCTTGTTTAGATACTTTTTGTAAGAAGCGTTACGCCACACACCGGTACAAATTAAGCCCCTGTATAGCATTCATTGTAGATAGATCTGCAAGTTACATACGCGCTAATAACATGTGAAGTGATCAACATGTTATAAATTGGTGAAGGGACAAGAAAAGGGTATGATACAAACAGATGAAGTGGGATGGAATTAGAGAATGGGGGACCGAGGGAGAGAAAGAGAGAAAAAGAAAGAAAGGGAGAAAAAGAGAGAGAGAGAGCAGGAGTTTGAGAAGAAACATGAAAAAGAGAGTAGGAGAAAGAGTGAAAGGGAGTATGTGGGAAAATGTGAGAGTGCGTTGATATCTCTGTGTACATAAAGGCTTGTTCTGCTCCCCTCTATCCCCTCCATCTTGTAAATGGGGTAAATAAATGTTTGGTTTACCCGCCCTAGCGCATGGTATATGTTTTGCAAGTAAAATTGCTTGTTGAGATACTTTTTGTAAGAAGCGTTCCGCCACACACCGGTACAAATTAAGCCCCTGTATAGCATCCATTGTAGATAGATCTGCAAGTTACATACGCTCTAATAACATGCGAAGTGATCAGCATGTTATAAATTGGTGAAGGGACAAGAAAAGGGTATGATACAAACAGATGAAGTGGGATGGAATTAGAGAATGGGGGACCGAGGGAGAGAAAGGAGAAAAAAAGAAAGAAAGAGAGAAAAAGAGAGAGAGAGAGAGAGAGCAGGGGTTTGAGAAGAAACTTGAAAAAGAGAGCAGGAGAAAGAGTGAAAGGGATTATGTGGGAAAATGTGAGAGTGCGTTGATATCTCTGTGAACATAAAGGCTTGTTCTGCTCCCTCTATCCCCTCCATCTTGTAAATGGGGTAAATAAATGTTTGGTTTACCCGCCCTAGCGCATGGTATATGTTTTGCAAGTAAAATTGCTTGTTGAGATACTTTTTGTAAGAAGCTTCCCGCCACACACCGGTACAAATTAAGCCCCTGTATAGCATTCATTGTAGATAGATCTGCAAGTTACATACGCGCTAATAACATGTGAAGTGATCAGCAAGTTATAAATTGGTGAATGGACAAGAAAAGGGTATGATACAAACAGATGAAGTGGGATGAAATTAGAGAATGGGGGACCGAGGGGGAGAAAGGGAGAAAAAGAAAGCAAGAGAGAAAAAGAGAGAGAGAGAGAGCAGGAGTTTGAGAAGAAACGTGAAAAAGAGAGCAGGAGAAAGAGTGAAAGGGAGAATGTGGGAAAATGTGAGAGTGCGTTGATGTCTCTGTGTACATAAAGGCTTGTTCTGCTCCCTTCTATCCCCCTCCATCTTGTAAATGGGGTAAATAAATGTTTGGTTTACCCACCCTAGCGCATGGTATATGTTTTGCAAGTAAAATTGCTTGTTGAGATACTTTTTGTAAGAAGTGTTCCGCCACACACCGGTACAAATTAAGCCCCTGTATAGCATTCATTGTAGATAGATCTGCAAGTTACATACGCTGCTAATAACATGCGAAGTGATCAGCATGTTATAAATTGGTGAAGGGACAAGAAAAGGGTATGATACAAACCGATGAAGGGGGATGAATTAGAGAATGGTGGACCGAGGGAGAGAAAGGGAAAAAAAAGAAAGAAAGAGAGAGAGAAAAAGAGAGAGAGAGAGCAGGAGTTTGAGAAGAAACGTGAAAAAGAGAGCAGGAGAAAGAGTGAAAGGGAGTATGTGGGAAAATGTGAGTGTGTTGATATCTCTGTGTACATAAAGGCTTGTTCTGCTCCCTTCTATCCCACTCCATCTTGTAAATGGGGTAAATAAATGTTTGGTTTACCCGCCCTAGCGCATGGTATATGTTTTGCAAGTAAAATTGCTTGTTGAGATACTTTTTGTAAGAAGCTTCCCGCCACACACCGGTACAAATTAAGCCCCTGTATAGCATTCATTGTAGATAGATCTGCAAGTTACATATGCGCTAATAACATGTGAAGTGATCAGCATGTTATAAATTGGTGAAGGGAAAAGAAAAGGGTATGATACAAACAGATGAAGTGGGATGGAATTAGAGAATGGGGGACCGAGGGAGAGAAAGGGAAAAAAAAGAAAGAGAGAAAAAGAGAGTGAGCAGGAGTTTGAGAAGAAACGTGAAAAAGAGAGCAGGAGAAAGAGTGAAAGGGAGTATGTGGGAAAATGTGAGAGTGCGTTGATATCTCTGTGTACATAAAGGCTTGTTCTGCTCCCTTCTATCCCACTCCATCTTGTAAATGGGGTAAATAAATGTTTGGTTTACCCGCCCTAGCGCATGGTATATGTTTTGCAAGTAAAATTGCTTGTTGAGATACTTTTTGTAAGAAGAGTTCCGCCACACACCGGTACAAATTAAGCCCCTGTATAGCATTCATTGTAGATAGATCTGCAAGTTACATACGCGCTAATAACATGTGAAGTGATCAACATGTTATAAATTGGTGAAGGGACAAGAAAAGGGTATGATACAAACAGATGAAGTGGGATGGAATTAGAGAATGGGGGACCGAGGGAGATAAAGAGAGAAAAAGAAAGAAAGAGAGAAAAAGAGAGAGAGAGCAGGAGTTTGAGAAGAAACATGAAAAAGAGAGCAGGAGAAAGAGTGAAAGGGAGTATGTGGGAAAATGTGAGAGTGTGTTGATATCTCTGTGTACATAAAGGCTTGTTCTGCTCCCTTCTATCCACCTCTATCTTGTAAATGGGGTAAATAAATGTTTGGTTTACCAGCCCTAGCGCATGGTATATGTTTTGCAAGTAAAATTGCTTGTTGAGATACTTTTTGTAAGAAGCTTTCCGCCACACACCGGTACAAATTAAGCCCCTGTATAGCATTCATTGTAGATAGATCTGCAAGTTACATACGCGCTAATAACATGTGAAGTGATCAACATGTTATAAATTGGTGAAGGGACAAGAAAAGGGTACGATACAAACAGATGAAGTGGGATGGAATTAGAGAATGGGGGACCGAGGGAGAGAAAGAGTGAAAAAGAAAGAAAGAGAGAAAAAGAGAGAGAGAGAGAGAGAGAGAGCAGGAGTTTGAGAAGAAACGTGAAAAAGAGAGCAGGAGAAAGTGAAAGGGAGTATGTGGGAAAATGTGAGAGTGCGTTGATATCTCTGTATACATAAAGGCTTGTTCTGCTCCCCTCTATCCCCCTCCATCTTGTAAATGGGGTAAATAAATGTTTGGTTTACCCGCCCTAGCGCATGATATATGTTTTGCAAGTAAAATTGCTTGTTGAGATACTTTTTGTAAGAAGCGTTCCGCCACACACCGGTACAAATTAAGCCCCTGTATAGCATTCATCGTAGATAGATCTGCAAGTTACATACGCGCTAATAACATGCGAAGTGATCAGCATGTTATAAATTGGTGAAAGGACAAGAAAAGGGTATGATACAAACAGATGAAGTGGGATGGAATTAGAGAATGGGGGACCGAGGGAGAGAAAGGGAAAAAAAAGAAAGAAAGAGAGAAAAAGAGAGAGAGAGAGAGAGAGAGAGCAGGAGTTTGAGAAGAAACGTGAAAAAGAGAGCAGGAGAAAGTGAAAGGGAGTATGTGGGAAAATGTGAGAGTGCGTTGATATCTCTGTATACATAAAGGCTTGTTCATGCTCCCCTCTATCTCCCTCCATCTTGTAAATGGGGTAAATAAATGTTTGGTTTACCCGCCCTAGCACATGGTATATGTTTTGCAAGTAAAATTGCTTGTTGAGATACTTTTGTAAGAAGCTTTCCGCCACACACCGGTACAAATTAAGCCCCTGTATAGCATCCATTGTAGATAGATCTGCAAGTTACATACGCGCTAATAACATGTGAAGTGATCAGCATGTTATAAATTGGTGAAGGGACAAGAAAAGGGTATGATACAAACAGATGAAGTGGGATGGAATTAGAGAATGGGGGACCGAGGGAGAGAAAGGGAAAAAAAAGAAAGAAAGAGAGAAAAAGAGAGAGAGAGAGAGAGCAGGAGTTTGAGAAGAAACATGAAAAAGAGAGCAGGAGAAAGAGTGAAAGGGATTATGTGGGAAAATGTGAGAGTGCGTTGATATCTCTGTGTACATAAAGGCTTGTTCTGCTCCCCTCTATCCCCTCCATCTTGTAAATGGGGTAAATAAATGTATGGTTTACCCGCCCTAGCGCATGGTATATGTTTTGCAAGTAAAATTGCTTGTTGAGATACTTTTTGTAAGAAGCTTTCCGCCACACACCGGTACATATTAAGCCCCTGTATAGCATCCATTGTAGATAGATCTGCAAGTTACATACGCGCTAATAACATGTGAAGTGATCAGCATGTTATAAATTGGTGAAGGGACAAGAAAAGGGTATGATACAAACAGATGAAGTGGGATGGAATTAGAGAATGGGGGACCGAGGGAGAGAAAGAGATAAAAAGAAAGAAAGAGAGAAAAAGAGAGAGAGATAGAGCAGGAGTTTGAGAAGAAAAGTGAAAAAGAGAGCAGGAGAAAGAGTGAAAGGGAGTATGTGGGAAAATGTGAGAGTGCGTTGATATCTCTGTGTACATAAAGGCTTGTTCTGCTCCCTTCTATCCCCCTCCATCTTGTAAATGGGGTAAATAAAGGTTTGATTTACCCGCCCTAGCGCATGGTATATGTTTTGCAAGTAAAATTGCTTGTTTAGATACTTTTTGTAAGAAGCGTTCCGCCACACACTGGTACAAATTAAGCCCCTGTATAGCATTCATTGTAGATAGATCTGCAAGTTACATACGCGCTAATAACATGTGAAGTGTTCAACATGTTATAAATTGGTGAAGGGACAAGAAAAGGGTATGATACAGACAGATGAAGTGGGATGGAATTAGAGAATGGGGGACCGAGGGAGAGAAAGAGAGAAAAAGAAAGAAAGAGAGAAAAAGAGAGAGAGAGCAGGAGTTTGAGAAGAAAAATGAAAAAGAGAGTAGGAGAAAGAGTGAAAGGGAGTATGTGGGAAAATGTGAGAGTGCGTTGATATCTCTGTGTACATAAAGGCTTGTTCTGCTCCCCTCTATCCCCCTCCATCTTGTAAATGGGGTAAATAAATGTTTGGTTTACCCACCCTAGCGCATGGTATATGTTTTGCAAGTAAAATTGCTTGTTGAGATACTTTTTGTAAGAAGCGTTCCGCCACACACCGGTACAAATTAAGCCCCTGTATAGCATTCATTGTAGATAGATCTGCAAGTTACATACGCTCTAATAACATCCGAAGTGATCAGCATGTTATAAATTGGTGAAGGGACAAGAAAAGGGAATGATACAAACAGATGAAGTGGGATGGAATTAGAGAATGGGGGACCGAGGGAGAGAAAGGGAAAAAAAAGAAAGAAAGAGAGAGAAAAGAGAGAGAGAGCAGGAGTTTGAGAAGAATCGTGAAAAAGAGAGCAGGAGAAAGAGTGAAAGGGAGTATGTGGGAAAATGTGAGTGTGTTGATATCTCTGTGTACATAAAGGCTTGTTCTGCTCCCCTCTATCCCCCTCCATCTTGTAAATGGGGTAAATAAATGTTTGGTTTACCCGCCCTAGCGCATGGTATATGTTTTGCAAGTAAAATTGCTTGTTGAGATACTTTTTGTAAGAAGCTTCCCGCAACACACCGGTACAAATTAAGCCCCTGTATAGCATTCATTGTAGATAGATCTGCAAGTTACATACGCGCTAATAACATGTGAAGTGATCAGCAAGTTATAAATTGATGAAGGGAAAAGAAAAGAAAAGGGTATGATACAAACAGATGATGTGGGATGGAATTAGAGAATGGGGGACCGAGGGAGAGAAAGGGAAAAAGAAAGAAAGAGAAAGAGAGTGAGCAGGAGTTTGAGAAGAAACGTGAAAAAGAGAGCAGGAGAAAGAGTGAAAGGGAGTATGTGGGAAAATGTGAGAGTGCGTTGATATCTCTGTGTACATAAAGGCTTGTTCTGCTCCCTTCTATCCCCCTCCATCTTGTAAATGGGGTAAATAAATGTTTGGTTTACCCGCCCTAGCGCATGGTATATGTTTTGCAAGTAAAATTGCTTGTTGAGATACTTTTCGAAGTGATCAGCATTGTATGAATTGGTGAAGGGACAAGAAAAGGGTATGATACAAACAGATGAAGTGGGATGAATTAGAGAATGGGGGACCGAGGGAGAGAAAGGGAAAAAAAAGAAAGAAAGAGAGAGAGAAAAAGAGAGAGAGAGAGAGAAGGAGTTTGAGAAGAAACGTGAAAAAGAGAGCAGGAGAAAGAGTGAACGGGAGTATGTGGGAAAATGTGAGTGCGTTGATATCTCTGTGAACATAAAGGCTTGTTCTGCTCCCCTCTATCCCCCTCCATCTTGTAAATGGGGTAAATAAATGTTTGGTTTACCCGCCCTAGCACATCGTATATGTTTTGCAAGTAAAATTGCTTGTTGAGATACTTTTTGTAAGAAGCTTTCCGCCACACACCGGTACAAATTAAGCCCCTGTATAGCATCCATTGTAGATAGATCTGCAAGTTACATACGCGCTAATAACATGTGAAGTGATCAACATGTTATAAATTGGTGAAGGGACAAGAAAAGGGTAAGATACAAACAGATGAAGTGGGATGGAATTAGAGAATGGGGGACCGAGGGAGAGAAAGAGAGAAAAAGAAAGAAAGAGAGAAAAAGAGAGAGAGACAGAGCAGGAGTTTGAGAAGAAACGTGAAAAAGAGAGCAGGAGAAAGAGTGAAAGGGAGTATGTGGGAATATGTGAGAGTGCGTTGATATCTCTGTATACATAAAGGCTTGTTCTGCTCCCCTCTATCCCCCTCCATCTTGTAAATGGGGTAAATAAATGTTTGGTTTACCCGCCCTAGCGCATGATATATGTTTTGCAAGTAAAATTGCTTGTTGAGATACTTTTTGTAAGAAGCGTTCCGCCACACACCGGTACAAATTAAGCCCCTGTATAGCATTCATTGTAGATAGATCTGCAAGTTACATACGCGCTAATAACATGCGAAGTGATCAGCATGTTATAAATTGGTGAAAGGACAAGAAAAGGGTATGATACAAACAGATGAAGTGGGATGGAATTAGAGAATGGGGGACCGAGGGAGAGAAAGGAAAAAAAGAAAGAAAGAGAGAGAGAGAGAGAGAGAGAGAGAGAGAGAGAGAGCAGGAGTTTGAGAAGAAACGTGAAAAAGAGAGCAGGAGAAAGTGAAAGGGAGTATGTGGGAAAATGTGAGAGTGCGTTGATATCTCTGTATACATAAAGGCTTGTTCTGCTCCCCTCTATCCCCCTCCATCTTGTAAATGGGGTAAATAAATGTTTGGTTTACCCGCCCTAGTGCATGATATATGTTTTGCAAGTAAAATTGCTTGTTGAGATACTTTTTGTAAGAAGCGTTCCGCCACACACCGGTACAAATTAAGCCCCAGTATAGCATTCATCGTAGATAGATCTGCAAGTTACATACGCGCTAATAACATGCAAAGTGATCAGCATGTTATAAATTGGTGAAAGGACAAGAAAAGGGTATGATACAAACAGATGAAGTGGGATGGAATTAGAGAATGGGGGACCGAGGGAGAGAAAGGGAAAAAAAAGAAAGAAAGAGAGAAAAGAGAGAGAGAGAGAGAGAGCAGGAGTTTGAGAAGAAACGTGAAAAAGAGAGCAGGAGATATAGTGAAAGGGAGTATGTGGGAAAATGTGAGAGTGCGTTGATATCTCTGTATACATAAAGGCTTGTTCTGCTCCCCTCTATCCCCCTCCATCTTGTAAATGGGGTAAATAAATGTTTGGTTTACCCGCCCTAGCGCATGATATATGTTTTGCAAGTAAAATTGCTTGTTGAGATACTTTTTGTAAGAAGCGTTCCGCCACACTCCGGTACAAATTAAGCCCCCGTATAGCATTCTTCGTAGATAGATCTGCAAGTTACATACGCGCTAATAACATGCGAAGTGATCAGCATGTTATAAATTGGTGAAAGGACAAGAAAAGGGTATGATACAAACAGATGAAGTGGGATGGAATTAGAGAATGGGGGACCGAGGGAGAGAAAGGGAAAAAAAGAAAGAAAGAGAGAAAGAGAGAGAGAGAGAGAGAGAGCAGGAGTTTGAGAAGAAACGTGAAAAAGAGAGCAGGAGAAAGAGTGAAAGGGAGTATGTGGGAAAATGTGAGAGTGCGTTGATATCTCTGTATACATAAAGGCTTGTTCTGCTCCCCTCTATCCCCCTCCATCTTGTAAATGGGGTAAATAAATGTTTGGTTTACCCGCCCTAGCGCATGATATATGTTTTGCAAGTAAAATTGCTTGTTGAGATACTTTTTGTAAGAAGCGTTCCGCCACACACCGGTACAAATTAAGCCCCTGTATAGCATTCATTGTAGATAGATCTGCAAGTTACATACGCGCTAATAACATGCGAAGTGATCAGCATGTTATAAATTGGTGAAAGGACAAGAAAAGGGTATGATACAAACAGATGAAGTGGGATGGAATTAGAGAATGGGGGACCGAGGGAGAGAAAGGGAAAAGAAGAAAGAAAGAGAGAGAGAGAGAGAGAGAGAGAGAGAGAGAGAGCAGGAGTTTGAGAAGAAACGTGAAAAAGAGAGCAGGAGAAAGAGTGAAAGGGAGTATGTGGGAAAATGTGAGAGTGCGTTGATATCTCTGTATACATAAAGGCTTGTTCATGCTCCCCTCTATCCCCCTCCATCTTGTAAATGGGGTAAATAAATGTTTGGTTTACCCGCCCTAGCACATCGTATATGTTTTGCAAGTAAAATTGCTTGTTGAGATACTTTTTGTAAGAAGCTTTCCGCCACACACCGGTACAAATTAAGCCCCTGTATAGCATCCATTGTAGATAGATCTGCAAGTTACATACGCGCTAATAACATGTGAAGTGATCAGCATGTTATAAATTGGTGAAGGGACAAGAAAAGGGTATGATACAAACAGATGAAGTGGGATGGAATTAGAGAATGGGGGACCGAGGGAGAGAAAGGGAAAAAAAAAGAAAGAAAGAGAGAAAAGAGAGAGAGAGAGAGAGCAGGAGTTTGAGAAGAAACATGAAAAAGAGAGCAGGAGAAAGAGTGAAAGGGATTATGTGGGAAAATGTGAGAGTGCGTTGATATCTCTGTGTACATAAAGGGTTGTTCTGCTCCCCTCTATCCCCCTCCATCTTGTAAATGGGGTAAATAAATGTATGGTTTACCCGCACTAGCGAATGGTATATGTTTTGCAAGTAAAATTGCTTCTTGAGATACTTTTTGTAAGAAGCTTTCCGCCACACACCGGTACATATTAAGCCCCTGTATAGCATCCATTGTAGATAGATCTGCAAGTTACGTACGCGCTAATAACATGTGAAGTGATCAGCATGTTATAAATTGGTGAAGGGACAAGAAAAGGGTATGATACAAACAGATGAAGTGGGAGGGAATTAGAGAATGGGGGACCGAGGGAGAGAAAGAGATAAAAAGAAAGAAAGAGAGAAAAAGAGAGAGAGATAGAGCAGGAGTTTGAGAAGAAAAATGAAAAAGAGAGTAGGAGAAAGAGTGAAAGGGAGTATGTGGGAAAATGTGAGAGTGCGTTGATATCTCTGTGTACATAAAGGCTTGTTCTGCTCCCCTCTATCCCCCTCCATCTTGTAAATGGGGTAAATAAATGTTTGATTTACCCGCCCTAGCGCATGGTATATGTTTTGCAAGTAAAATTGCTTGTTGAGATACTTTTTGTAAGAAGCGTTCCGCCACACACCTGTACAAATTAAGCCCCTGTATAGCATTCATTGTAGATAGATCTGCAAGTTACATACGCGCTAATAACATGTGAAGTGATCAACATGTTATAAATTGGTGAAGGGACAAGAAAAGGGTATGATACAAACAGATGAAGTGGGAGGGAATTAGAGAATGGGGGACCGAGGGAGATAAAGAGAGAAAAAGAAAGAAAGAGAGAAAAAGAGAGAGAGCAGGAGTTTGAGAAGAAACATGAAAAAGAGAGCAGGAGAAAGAGTGAAAGGGAGTATGTGGGAAAATGTGAGAGTGTGTTGATATCTCTGTGTACATAAAGGCTTGTTCTGCTCCCTTCTATCCACCTCTATCTTGTAAATGGGGTAAATAAATGTTTGGTTTACCAGCCCTAGCGCATGGTATATGTTTTGCAAGTAAAATTGCTTGTTGAGATACTTTTTGTAAGAAGCTTTCCGCCACACACCGGTACAAATTAAGCCCCTGTATAGCATTCATTGTAGATAGATCTGCAAGTTACGTACGCGCTAATAACATGTGAAGTGATCAACATGTTATAAATTGGTGAAGGGACAAGAAAAGGGTAAGATACAAACAGATGAAGTGGGATGGAATTAGAGAATGGGGGACCGATGGAGAGAAAGAGAGAAAAAGAAAGAAAGAGAGAAAAAGAGAGAGAGACTGAGCAGGAGTTTGAGAAGAAACGTGAAAAAGAGAGCAGGAGAAAAAGTGAAAGGGAGTATGTGGGAATATGTGAGAGTGCGTTGATATCTCTGTATACATAAAGGCTTGTTCTGCTCCCCTCTATCCCCCTCCATCTTGTAAATGGGGTAAATAAATGTTTGGTTTACCCGCCCTAGCGCATGATATATGTTTTGCAAGTAAAATTGCTTGTTGAGATACTTTTTGTAAGAAGCTTTCCGCCACACACCGGTACAAATTAAGCCCCTGTATAGCATTCATTGTAGATATATCTGCAAGTTACATACGCGCTAATAACATGTGAAGTGATCAACATGTTATAAATTGGTGAAGGGACAAGAAAAGGGTAAGATACAAACAGATGAAGTGGGATGGAATTAGAGAATGGGGGACCGAGGGAGAGAAAGAGAGAAAAAGAAAGAAAGAGAGAAAAAGAGAGAGAGACTGAGCAGGAGTTTGAGAAGAAACGTGAAAAACAGAGCAGGAGAAAAAGTGAAAGGGAGTATGTGGGAATATGTGAGAGTGCGTTGATATCTCTGTATACATAAAGGCTTGTTCTGCTCCCCTCTATCCCCCTCCATCTTGTAAATGGGGTAAATAAATGTTTGGTTTACCCGCCCTAGCGCATGATATATGTTTTGCAAGTAAAATTGCTTGTTGAGATACTTTTTGTAAGAAGCGTTCCGCCACACACCGGTACAAATTAAGCCCCTGTATAGCATTCATCGTAGATAGATCTGCAAGTTACATACGCGCTAATAACATGTGAAGTGATCAGCATGTTATAAATTGGTGAAAGGACAAGAAAAGGGTATGATACAAACAGATGAAGTGGGATGGAATTAGAGAATGGGGGACCGAGGGAGAGAAAGGGAAAAAAAAGAAAGAAAGAGAGAAAAAGAGAGAGAGAGAGAGAGCAGGAGTTTGAGAAGAAACGTGAAAAAGAGAGCAGGAGAAAGTGAAAGGGAGTATGTGGGAAAATGTGAGAGTGCGTTGATATCTCTGTGTACATAAAGGGTTGTTCTGCTCCCCTCTATCCCCCTCCATCTTGTAAATGGGGTAAATAAATGTTTGGTTTACCCGCCCTAGCGCATGATATATGTTTTGCAAGTAAAATTGCTTCTTGAGATACTTTTTGTAAGAAGCTTCCCGCCACACACCGGTACAAATTAAGCCCCTGTATAGCATCCATTGTAGATAGATCTGCAAGTTACATACGCGCTAATAACATGTGAAGTGATCAGCATGTTATAAATTGGTTAAGGGACAAGAAAAGGGTATGATACAAACAGATGAAGTGGGATGGAATTAGAGAATGGGGGACCGAGGGAGAGAAAGGGAAAAAAAAAAGAAAGAAAGGGAGAAAAAGAGAGAGAGAGAGAGAGCAGGAGTTTGAGAAGAAACATGAAAAAGAGAGCAGGAGAAAGAGTGAAAGGGATTATGTGGGAAAATGTGAGAGTGCGTTGATATCTCTGTGTACATAAAGGGTTGTTCTGCTCCCCTCTATCCCCCTCCATCTTGTAAATGGGGTAAATAAATGTATGGTTTACCCGCCCTAGCGCATGGTATATGTTTTGCAAGTAAAATTGCTTCTTGAGATACTTTTTGTAAGAAGCTTTCCGCCACACACCGGTACATATTAAGCCCCTGTATAGCATCCATTGTAGATAGATCTGCAAGTTACATATGCGCTAATAACATGTGAAGTGATCAGCAAGTTATAAATTGGAGAAGGGACAGGAAAAGGGTATGATACAAACAGATGAAGTGGGATGGAATTAGAGAATGGGGGTCCGAGGGAGAGAAAGAGATAAAAAGAAAGAAAGAGAGAAAAAGAGAGAGAGATAGAGCAGGAGTTTGAGAAGAAAAGTGAAAAAGAGAGCAGGAGAAAGAGTGAAAGGGAGTATGTGGTTAAATGTGAGAGTGCGTTGATATCTCTGTGTACATAAAGGCTTGTTCTGCTCCCTTCTATCCCCCTCCATCTTGTAAATGGGGTAAATAAAGGTTTGATTTACCCGCCCTAGCGCATGGTATATGTTTTGCAAGTAAAATTGCTTGTTTAGATACTTTTTGTAAGAAGCGTTCCGCCACACACTGGTACAAATTAAGCCCCTGTATAGCATTCATTGTAGATAGATCTGCAAGTTACATACGCGCTAATAACATGTGAAGTGTTCAACATGTTATAAATTGGTGAAGGGACAAGAAAAGGGTATGATACAGACAGATGAAGTGGGATGGAATTAGAGAATGGGGGACCGAGGGAGAGAAAGAGAGAAAAAGAAAGAAAGAGAGAAAAAGAGAGAGAGAGCAGGAGTTTGAGAAGAAAAATGAAAAAGAGAGTAGGAGAAAGAGTGAAAGGGAGTATGTGGGAAAATGTGAGAGTGCGTTGATATCTCTGTGTACATAAAGGCTTGTTCTGCTCCCCTCTATCCCCCTCCATCTTGTAAATGGGGTAAATAAATGTTTGGTTTACCCGCCCTAGCGCATGGTATATGTTTTGCAAGTAAAATTGCTTGTTGAGATACTTTTTGTAAGAAGCGTTCCGCCACACACCGGTACAAATTAACCCCCTGTACAGCATTCATTGTAGATAGATCTGCAAGTTACATACGCTCTAATAACATCCGAAGTGATCAGCATGTTATAAATTGGTGAAGGGACAAGAAAAGGGAATGATACAAACAGATGAAGTGGGATGGAATTAGAGAATGGGGGACCGAGGGAGAGAAAGGGAAAAAAAAAAGAAAGAAAGAGAGAAAAAGAGAGAGAGAGCAGGAGTTTGAGAAGAATCGTGAAAAAGAGAGCAGGAGAAAGAGTGAAAGGGAGTATGTGGGAAAATATGAGTGTGTTGATATCTCTGTGTACATAAAGGCTTGTTCTGCTCCCTTCTATCCCACTCCATCTTGTAAATGGGGTAAATAAATGTTTGGTTTACCCGCCCTAGCGCATGGTATATGTTTTGCAAGTAAAATTGCTTGTTGAGATACTTTTTGTAAGAAGCTTCCTGCAACACACCGGTACAAATTAAGCCCCTGTATAGCATTCATTGTAGATAGATCTGCAAGTTACATCCGCGCTAATAACATGTGAAGTGATCAGCAAGTTATAAATTGGTGAAGGGAAAAGAAAAGGGTATGATACAAACAGATGAAGTGGGATGGAATTAGAGAATGGGGGACCGAGGGAGAGAAAGGGAAAAAAAAGAAAGAAAGAGAGTGAGCAGGAGTTTGAGAAGAAACGTGAAAAAGAGAGCAGGAGAAAGAGTGAAAGGGAGTATGTGGGAAAATGTGAGAGTGCGTTGATATCTCTGTGTACATAAAGGCTTGTTCTGCTCCCTTCTATCCCCCTCCATCTTGTAAATGGGGTAAATAAATGTTTGGTTTACCCTCCCTAGCGCATGGTATATGTTTTGCAAGTAAAATTGCTTGTTGAGATTCTTTTTGTAAGAAGAGTTCCGCCACACACCGGTACAAATTAAGCCCCTGTATAGCATTCATTGTAGATAGATCTGCAAGTTACATACGCGCTAATAACATGTGAAGTGATCAACATGTTATAAATTGGTGAAGTGACAAGAAAAGGGTATGATACAAACAGATGAAGTGGGAGGGAATTAGAGAATGGGGGACCGAGGGAGATAAAGAGAGAAAAAGAAAGAAAGAGAGAAAAAGAGAGAGAGAGAGCAGGAGTTTGAGAAGAAACATTAAAAAGAGAGCAGGAGAAAGAGTGAAAGGGAGTATGTGGGAAAATGTGAGAGTGTGTTGATATCTCTGTGTACATAAAGGCTTGTTCTGCTCCCTTCTATCCACCTCTATCTTGTAAATGGGGTAAATAAATGTTTGGTTTACCAGCCCTAGCGCATGGTATATGTTTTGCAAGTAAAATTGCTTGTTGAGATACTTTTTGTAAGAAGCTTTCCGCCACACACCGGTACAAATTAAGCCCCTGTATAGCATTCATTGTAGATAGATCTGCAAGTTACATACGCGCTAATAACATGTGAAGTGATCAACATGTTATAAATTGGTGAAGGGACAAGAAAAGGGTAAGATACAAACAGATGAAGTGGGATGGAATTAGAGAATGGGGGACCGAGGGAGAGAAAGAGAGAAAAAGAAAGAAAGAGAGAAAAGAGAGAGAGACTGAGCAGGAGTTTGAGAAGAAACGTGAAAAAGAGAGCAGGAGAAAGAGTGAAAGGGAGTATGTGGGAATATGTGAGAGTGCGTTGATATCTCTGTATACATAAAGGCTTGTTCTGCTCCCCTCTATCTCCCTCCATCTTGTAAATGGGGTAAATAAATGTTTGGTTTACCCGCCCTAGCGCATGATATATGTTTTGCAAGTAAAATTGCTTGTTGAGATACTTTTTGTAAGAAGCGTTCCGCCACACACCGGTACACATTAAGCCCCCGTATAGCATTCATCGTAGATAGATCTGCAAGTTACATACGCGCTAATAACATGCGAAGTGATCAGCATGTTATAAATTGGTGAAAGGACAAGAAAAGGGTATGATACAAACAGATGAAGTGGGATGGAATTAGAGAATGGGGGACCGAGGGAGAGAAAGGGAAAAAAAAGAAAGAAAGAGAGAAAAAGAGAGAGAGAGAGAGAGAGCAGGAGTTTGAGAAGAAACGTGAAAAAGAGAGCAGGAGATTGTGAAAGTGAGTATGTGGGAATATGTGAGAGTGCGTTGATATCTCTGTATACATAAAGGCTTGTTCTGCTCCCCTCTATCCCCCTCCATCTTGTAAATGGGGTAAATAAATGTTTGGTTTACCCGCCCTAGTGCATGATATATGTTTTGCAAGTAAAATTGCTTGTTGAGATACTTTTTGTAAGAAGCGTTCCGCCACACACCGGTACAAATTAACCCCCTGTATAGCATTCATTGTAGATAGATCTGCAAGTTACATACGCGCTAATAACATGCAAAGTGATCAGCATGTTATAAATTGGTGAAAGGACAAGAAAAGGGTAAGATACAAACAGATGAAGTGGGATGGAATTAGAGAATGGGGGACCGAGGGAGAGAAAGGGAAAAAAAGAAAGAAAGAGAGAGAGAAAAAGAGAGAGAGAGAGAAGGAGTTTGAGAAGAAACGTGAAAAAGAGAGCAGGAGAAAGAGTGAAAGGGAGTATGTGGGAAAATGTGAGGTGTGTTGATATCTCTGTGTACATAAAGGCTTGTTCTGCTCCCTTCTATCCCACTCCATCTTGTAAATGGGGTAAATAAATGTTTGGTTTACCCGCCCTAGTGCATGGTATATGTTTTGCAAGTAAAATTGCTTGTTGAGATACTTTTTGTAAGAAGGTTTCCGCCACACACCGGTACAAATTAAGCCCCTGTATAGCATCCATTGTAGATAGATCTGCAAGTTACATACGAGCTAATAACATGTGAAGTGATCAGCATGTTATAAATTGGTGAAGGGACAAGAAAAGGGTATGATACAAACAGATGAAGTGGGATGGAATTAGAGAATGGGGGACCGAGGGAGAGAAAGAGAGAAAAAGAAAGAAAGAGAGAAAAAGAGAGAGAGATAGAGCAGGAGTTTGAGAAGAAACGTGAAAAAGAGAGCAAGAGAAAGAGTGAAAGGGAGTATGTGGGAAAATGTGAGAGTGCGTTGATATCTGTGTGTACATAAAGGCTTGTTCTGCTCCCCTCTATCCCCCTCCATCTTGTAAATGGGGTAAATAAATGTTTGGTTTACCCACCCTAGCGCATGGTATATGTTTTGCAAGTAAAACTGCTTGTTTAGATTCTTTTTGTAAGAAGCGTTATGCCACACACCGGTACAAATTAAGCCCCTGTATAGTATTCATTGTAGATAGATCTGCAAGTTACATACGCGCTAATAACATGTGAAGTGATCAACATGTTATAAATTGGTGAAGGGACAAGAAAAGGGAATGATACAAACAGATGAAGTGGGATGGAATTAGAGAATGGGGGACCGAGGGAGAGAAAGGGAGAAAAAGAAAGAAAGGGAGAAAAAGAGAGAGAGAGCAGGAGTTTGAGAAGAAACATGAAAAAGAGAGTAGGAGAAAGAGTGAAAGGGAGTATGTGGGAAAATGTGAGAGTGCGTTGATATCTCTGTGAACATAAAGGCTTGTTCTGCTCCCCTCTATCCCCCTCCATCTTGTAAATGGGGTAAATAAATGTTTGGTTTACCCGCCCTAGCATATGGTATATGTTTTGCAAGTAAAATTGCTTGTTGAGATACTTTTTGTAAGAAGCGTTCCGCCACACACCGGTACAAATTAAGCCCCTGTATAGTATTCATTGTAGATAGATCTGCAAGTTTTATACGCTCTAATAACATGCGAAGTGATCAGCATGTTATAAATTGGTGAAGGGACAAGAAAAGGGTATGATACAAACAGATGAAGTGGGATGGAATTAGAGAATGGGGGACCGAGGGAGAGAAAGGGAAAAAAAAAGAAAGAAAGAGAGAAAGAGAGAGAGAGAGAGAGAGCAGGAGTTTGAGAAGAAACCTGAAAAAGAGAGCAGGAGAAAGAGTGAAAGGGATTATGTGGGAAAATGTGAGAGTGCGTTGATATCTCTGTGAACATAAAGGCTTGTTCTGCTCCCCTCTATCCCCCTCCATCTTGTAAATGGGGTAAATAAATGTTTGGTTTACCCGCCCTAGCGCATGGTGTATGTTTTGCAAGTAAAATTGCTTGTTGAGATACTTTTTGTAAGAAGCTTCCCGCCACACACCGGTACATATTAAGCCCCTGTATAGCATTCATTGTAGATAGATCTGCAAGTTACATACGCGCTAATAACATGTGAAGTGATCAGCAAGTTATAAATTGGTGAATGGACAAGAAAAGGGTATGATACAAACAGATGAAGTGGGAGGGAATTAGAGAATGGGGAACCGAGGGAGAGAAAGGGAGAAAAAGAAAGAAAGAGAGAAAAAGAGAGAGAGAGAAAGCAGGAGTTTGAGAAGAAACGTTAAAAAGAGAGCAGGAGAAAGAGTGAAAGGGAGAATGTGGTAAAATGTGAGAGTGCGTTGATGTCTCTGTGTACATAAAGGCTTGTTCTGCTCCCTTCTATCCCCCTCCATCTTGTAAAAGGGGTAAATAAATGTTTGGTTTACCCACCCTAGCGCATGGTATATGTTTTGCAAGTAAAATTGCTTGTTGAGATACTTTTTGTAAGAAGTGTTCCGCCATACACCGGTTCAAATTAAGCCCCTGTATAGCATTCATTGTAGATAGATCTGCAAGTTACATACGCGCGCTAATAACATGCGAAGTGATCAGCATTTTATAAATTGGTGAAGGGACAAGAAAAGGGTATGATACAAACTGATGAAGGGGGATGAATTAGAGAATGGGGGACCAAGGGAGAGAAAGGGAAAAAAAGAAAGAAAGAGAGAGAGAAAAAGAGAGAGAGAGAGCAGGAGTTTGAGAAGAAACGTGAAAAAGAGAGCAGGAGAAAGAGTGAAAGGGAGTATGTGGGAAAATGTGAGAGTGTGTTGATATCTCTGTGTACATAAAGGGTTGTTCTGCTCCCTTCTATCCCACTCCATCTTGTAAATGGGGTAAATAAATGTTTGGTTTACCCGCCCTAGCGCATGGTATATGTTTTGCAAGTAAAATTGCTTCTTGAGATACTTTTTGTAAGAAGCTTTCCGCCACACACAGGTACATATTAAGCCCCTGTATAGCATCCATTGTAGATAGATCTGCAAGTTACATACGCGCTAATAACATGTGAAGTTATCAACATGTTATAAATTGGTGAAGGGACAAGAAAAGGGTATGATACAGACAGATGAAGTGGGATGGAATTAGAGAATGGGGGACCGAGGGAGAGAAAGAGAGAAAAAGAAAGAAAGAGAGAAAAAGAGAGAGAGAGCAGGAGTTTGAGAAGAAAAATGAAAAAGAGAGTAGGAGAAAGAGTGAAAGGGAGTATGTGGGAAAATGTGAGAGTGCGTTGATATCTCTGTGTACATAAAGGCTTGTTCTGCTCCCCTCTATCCCCCTCCATCTTGTAAATGGGGTAAATAAATGTTTGGTTTACCATCCCTAGCGCATGGTATATGTTTTGCAAGTAAAATTGCTTGTTGAGATACTTTTTGTAAGAAGCGTTCCGCCACACACCGGTACAAATTAAGCCCCTGTATAGCATTCATTGTAGATAGATCTGCAAGTTACATACGCTCTAATAACATCCGAAGTGATCAGCATGTTATAAATTGGTGAAGGGACAAGAAAAGGGAATGATACAAACAGATGAAGTGGGATGGAATTAGAGAATGGGGGACCGAGGGAGAGAAAGGGGAAAAAAAGAAAGAAAGAGAGAAAAAGAGAGAGAATGAGGGAGCAGGAGTTTGAGAAGAAACGTGAAAAAGAGAGCAGGAGAAAGTGAAAGGGAGTATGTGGGAAAATGTGAGAGTGCGTTGATATCTCTGTGTACATAAAGGTTGTTCATCTCCCCTCTATCCCCCTCCATCTTGTAAATGGGGTAAATAAATGTTTGGTTTACCCACCCTAGCGCATGGTATATGTTTTGCAAGTAAAATTGCTTGTTGAGATACTTTTTGTAAGAAGCTTCCGCCACACACCGGTACAAATTAAGCCCCTATATAGCATTCATTGTAGATAGATCTGCAAGTTACATACGCGCGCTAATAACATGCGAAGTGATCAGCATTGTATAAATTGGTGAAGGGACAAGAAAAGGGTATGATACAAACAGATGAAGGGGGATGAATTAGAGAATGGGGGACCGAGGGAGAGAAAGAGAAAAAAAAGAAAGAAAGAGAGAGAGAGAGAAAAAGAGAGAAAAAGAGAGAGAGAGAGAAGGAGTTTGAGAAGAAACGTGAAAAAGAGAGCAGGAGAAAGAGTGAAAGGGAGTATGTGGGAAAATGTGAGTGTGTTGATATCTCTGTGTACATAAAGGCTTGTTCTGCTCCCTTCTATCCCACTCCATCTTGTAAATGGGGTAAATAAATGTTTGGTTTACCCGCCCTAGTGCATGGTATATGTTTTGCAAGTAAAATTGCTTGTTGAGATACTTTTTGTAAGAAGCTTTCCGCCACACACAGGTACAAATTAAGCCCCTGTATAGCATCCATTGTAGATAGATCTGCAAGTTACATACGCGCTAATAACATGTGAAGTGATCAGCATGTTATAAATTGGTGAAGGGACAAGAAAAGGGTATGATACAAACAGATGAAGTGGGATGGAATTAGAGAATGGGGGACCGAGGGAGAGAAAGAGAGAAAAAGAAAGAAAGAGAGAAAAAGAGAGAGAGATAGAGCAGGAGTTTGAGAAGAAACGTGAAAAAGAGAGCAGGAGAAAGAGTGAAAGGGAGTATGTGGGAAAATGTGAGAGTGCGTTGATATCTCTGTGTACATAAAGGCTAGTTCTGCTCCCCTCTATCCCCCTCCATCTTGTAAATGGGGTAAATAAATGTTTGGTTTACCCACCCTAGCGCATGGTATATGTTTTGCAAGTAAAACTGCTTGTTTAGATACTTTTTGTAAGAAGCGTTACGCCACACACCGGTACAAATTAAGCCCCTGTATAGCATTCATTGTAGATAGATCTGCAAGTTACATACGCACTAATAACATGTGAAGTGATCAACATGTTATAAATTGGTGAAGGGACAAGAAAAGGGTATGATACAAACAGATGAAGTGGGATGGAATTAGAGAATGGGGGACCGAGGGAGAGAAAGAGAGAAAAAGAAAGAAAGGGAGAAAAAGAGAGAGAGAGCAGGAGTTTGAGAAGAAACATGAAAAAGAGAGTAGGAGAAAGAGTGAAAGGGAGTATGTGGGAAAATGTGAGAGTGCGTTGATATCTCTGTGTACATAAAGGCTTGTTCTGCTCCCCTCTATCCCCCTCCATCTTGTAAATGGGGTAAATAAATGTTTGGTTTACCCGCCCTAGCACATCGTATATGTTTTGCAAGTAAAATTGCTTGTTGAGATACTTTTTGTAAGAAGCGTTCCGCCACACACCGGTACAAATTAAGCCCCTGTATAGTATTCATTGTAGATAGATCTGCAAGTTTTATACGCTCTAATAACATGCGAAGTGATCAGCATGTTATAAATTGGTGAAGGGACAAGAAAAGGGTATGATACAAACAGATGAAGTGGGATGGAATTAGAGAATGGGGGACCGAGGGAGAGAAAGGGGAAAAAAAGAAAGAAAGAGAGAAAAAGAGAGAGAGAGAGAGAGCAGGAGTTTGAGAAGAAACATGAAAAAGAGAGCAGGAGAAAGAGTGAAAGGGATTATGTGGGAAAATGTGAGAGTGCGTTGATATCTCTGTGAACATAAGGGCTTGTTCTGCTCCCCTCTATCCCCCTCCATCTTGTAAATGGGGTAAATAAATGTTTGGTTTACCCGCCCTAGCGCATGGTATATGTTTTGCAAGTAAAATTGCTTGTTGAGATACTTTTTGTAAGAAGCTTCCCGCCACACACCGGTACAAATTAAGCCCCTGTATAGCATTCATTGTAGATAGATCTGCAAGTTACATACGCGCTAATAACATGTGAAGTGATCAGCAAGTTATAAATTGGTGAATGGACAAGAAAAGGGTATGATACAAACAGATGAAGTGGGATGGAATTAGAGAATGGGGGACCGAGGGGGAGAAAGGGAGAAAAAGAAAGCAAGAGAGAAAAAGAGAGAGAGAGAGAGCAGGAGTTTGAGAAGAAAAATGAAAAAGAGAGTAGGAGAAAGAGTGAAAGGGAGTATGTGGGAAAATGTGAGAGTGCGTTGATATCTCTGTGTACATAAAGGCTTGTTCTGCTCCCCTCTATCCCCCTCCATCTTGTAAATGGGGTAAATAAATGTTTGGTTTACCCGCCCTAGCGCATGGTATATGTTTTGCAAGTAAAATTGCTTGTTGAGATACTTTTTGTAAGAAGCGTTCCACCACACACCGGTACAAATTAAGCCCCTGTATAGCATTCATTGTAGATAGATCTGCAAGTTACACACGCACTAATAACATGTGAAGTGATCAGCATGTTATAAATTGGTGAAGGGACAAGAAAAGGGTATGATACAAACAGATGAAGTGGGATGGAATTAGAGAATGGGGGACCGGGGGAAAGAAAGGGAGAAAAAGAAAGAAAGAGTGAAAAAGAGACAGAGAGAGAGAGCAGGAGTTTGAGAAGAAACGTGAAAAAGGGAGCAGGAGAAAGAGTGAAAGGGAGTATGTGGGAAAATGTGAGAGTGCGTTGATATCTCTGTGTACATAAAGGCTTGTTCTGCTCCCTTCTATCCCCCTGCATCTTGTAAATGGGGTAAAAAAAAGTTTGGTTTACCAGCCCTAGCGCATGGTATATGTTTTGCAAGTAAAATTGCTTGTTGAGATACTTTTTGTAAGAAGCGTTCTGCCACACACCGGTACAAATTAAGCCCCTGTATATCATTCATTGTAGATAGATCTGCAAGTTACATAGCGCTAATAACATGCGAAGTGATCAGCATGTTATAAATTGGTGAAGGGACAAGAAAAGGGTATGATACAAACAGATGAAGTGGGATGGAATTAGAGAATGGGGTTCCGAGGGAGAGAAAGGGAAAATAAAAGAAAGAAAGAGAGAGAGAAAGAGAGAGAGAGAGAGAGAGCAGGAGTTTGAGAAGCAACGTGAAAAAGAAAGCAGGAGAAAGAGTGAAAGGGAGTATGTGGGGAAATGTGAGAGTGCGTTGATATCTCTGTGTACATAAAGGCTTGTTCTGCTCCCTCTATCCCCCTCCCATGGCCGTCTGCTTGCTTTGTGTGTGAGTGAGAGGAACGGAGCAGGGCGAGGGAGAGCGAGAGAGAGTGAGAGTGCGTGAAAGGATTACATCTTGTAAATGGGGTAAATAAATGTTTGGTTTACCTGCCCTATCGCATGGTATATGTTTTGCAATTAAAATTGCTTGTTGAGATACTTTTTGTAAGAAGCGTTCCGCCACACACCGGTACAAATTAAGCCCCTGTATAGCATCCATTGTAGATAGATCTGCAAGTTACATACGCGCTAATAACATGTGAAGTGATCAGCATGTTATAAATTGGTTAAGGGACAAGAAAAGGGTATGATACAAACAGATGAAGTGGGATGGAATTAGAGAATGGGGGACCGAGGGAGAGAAAGGGAAAAAAAAAGAAAGAAAGGGAGAAAAAGAGAGAGAGAGAGAGCAGGAGTTTGAGAAGAAACATGAAAAAGAGAGCAGGAGAAAGAGTGAAAGGGATTATGTGGGAAAATGTGAGAGTGCGTTGATATCTCTGTGTACATAAAGGGTTGTTCTGCTCCCCTCTATCCCCCTCCATCTTGTAAATGGGGTAAATAAATGTATGGTTTACCCGCCCTAGCGCATGGTATATGTTTTGCAAGTAAAATTGCTTCTTGAGATACTTTTTGTAAGAAGCTTTCCGCCACACACCGGTACATATTAAGCCCCTGTATAGCATCCATTGTAGATAGATCTGCAAGTTACATATGCGCTAATAACATGTGAAGTGATCAGCAAGTTATAAATTGGAGAAGGGACAGGAAAAGGGTATGATACAAACAGATGAAGTGGGATGGAATTAGAGAATGGGGGACCGAGGGAGAGAAAGAGATAAAAAGAAAGAAAGAGAGAAAAAGAGAGAGAGATAGAGCAGGAGTTTGAGAAGAAAAGTGAAAAAGAGAGCAGGAGAAAGAGTGAAAGGGAGTATGTGGTTAAATGTGAGAGTGCGTTGATATCTCTGTGTACATAAAGGCTTGTTCTGCTCCCTTCTATCCCCCTCCATCTTGTAAATGGGGTAAATAAAGGTTTGATTTACCCGCCCTAGCGCATGGTATATGTTTTGCAAGTAAAATTGCTTGTTTAGATACTTTTTGTAAGAAGCGTTCCGCCACACACTGGTACAAATTAAGCCCCTGTATAGCATTCATTGTAGATAGATCTGCAAGTTACATACGCGCTAATAACATGTGAAGTGTTCAACATGTTATAAATTGGTGAAGGGACAAGAAAAGGGTATGATACAGACAGATGAAGTGGGATGGAATTAGAGAATGGGGGACCGAGGGAGAGAAAGAGAGAAAAAGAAAGAAAGAGAGAAAAAGAGAGAGAGAGCAGGAGTTTGAGAAGAAAAATGAAAAAGAGAGTAGGAGAAAGAGTGAAAGGGAGTATGTGGGAAAATGTGAGAGTGCGTTGATATCTCTGTGTACATAAAGGCTTGTTCTGCTCCCCTCTATCCCCCTCCATCTTGTAAATGGGGTAAATAAATGTTTGGTTTACCCGCCCTAGCGCATGGTATATGTTTTGCAAGTAAAATTGCTTGTTGAGATACTTTTTGTAAGAAGCGTTCCGCCACACACCGGTACAAATTAACCCCTGTACAGCATTCATTGTAGATAGATCTGCAAGTTACATACGCTCTAATAACATCCGAAGTGATCAGCATGTTATAAATTGGTGAAGGGACAAGAAAAGGGAATGATACAAACAGATGAAGTGGGATGGAATTAGAGAATGGGGGACCGAGGGAGAGAAAGGGAAAAAAAAAGAAAGAAAGAGAGAAAAAGAGAGAGAGAGCAGGAGTTTGAGAAGAATCGTGAAAAAGAGAGCAGGAGAAAGAGTGAAAGGGAGTATGTGGGAAAATATGAGTGTGTTGATATCTCTGTGTACATAAAGGCTTGTTCTGCTCCCTTCTATCCCACTCCATCTTGTAAATGGGGTAAATAAATGTTTGGTTTACCCGCCCTAGCGCATGGTATATGTTTTGCAAGTAAAATTGCTTGTTGAGATACTTTTTGTAAGAAGCTTCCTGCAACACACCGGTACAAATTAAGCCCCTGTATAGCATTCATTGTAGATAGATCTGCAAGTTACATCCGCGCTAATAACATGTGAAGTGATCAGCAAGTTATAAATTGGTGAAGGGAAAAGAAAAGGGTATGATACAAACAGATGAAGTGGGATGGAATTAGAGAATGGGGGACCGAGGGAGAGAAAGGGAAAAAAAAGAAAGAAAGAGAGTGAGCAGGAGTTTGAGAAGAAACGTGAAAAAGAGAGCAGGAGAAAGAGTGAAAGGGAGTATGTGGGAAAATGTGAGAGTGCGTTGATATCTCTGTGTACATAAAGGCTTGTTCTGCTCCCTTCTATCCCCCTCCATCTTGTAAATGGGGTAAATAAATGTTTGGTTTACCCTCCCTAGCGCATGGTATATGTTTTGCAAGTAAAATTGCTTGTTGAGATTCTTTTTGTAAGAAGAGTTCCGCCACACACCGGTACAAATTAAGCCCCTGTATAGCATTCATTGTAGATAGATCTGCAAGTTACATACGCGCTAATAACATGTGAAGTGATCAACATGTTATAAATTGGTGAAGTGACAAGAAAAGGGTATGATACAAACAGATGAAGTGGGAGGGAATTAGAGAATGGGGGACCGAGGGAGATAAAGAGAGAAAAAGAAAGAAAGAGAGAAAAAGAGAGAGAGAGAGCAGGAGTTTGAGAAGAAACATTAAAAAGAGAGCAGGAGAAAGAGTGAAAGGGAGTATGTGGGAAAATGTGAGAGTGTGTTGATATCTCTGTGTACATAAAGGCTTGTTCTGCTCCCTTCTATCCACCTCTATCTTGTAAATGGGGTAAATAAAGTTTGGTTTACCAGCCCTAGCGCATGGTATATGTTTTGCAAGTAAAATTGCTTGTTGAGATACTTTTTGTAAGAAGCTTTCCGCCACACACCGGTACAAATTAAGCCCCTGTATAGCATTCATTGTAGATAGATCTGCAAGTTACATACGCGCTAATAACATGTGAAGTGATCAACATGTTATAAATTGGTGAAGGGACAAGAAAAGGGTAAGATACAAACAGATGAAGTGGGATGGAATTAGAGAATGGGGGACCGAGGGAGAGAAAGAGAGAAAAAGAAAGAAAGAGAGAAAAAGAGAGAGAGACTGAGCAGGAGTTTGAGAAGAAACGTGAAAAAGAGAGCAGGAGAAAGAGTGAAAGGGAGTATGTGGGAATATGTGAGAGTGCGTTGATATCTCTGTATACATAAAGGCTTGTTCTGCTCCCCTCTATCTCCCTCCATCTTGTAAATGGGGTAAATAAATGTTTGGTTTACCCGCCCTAGCGCATGATATATGTTTTGCAAGTAAAATTGCTTGTTGAGATACTTTTTGTAAGAAGCGTTCCGCCACACACCGGTACACATTAAGCCCCCGTATAGCATTCATCGTAGATAGATCTGCAAGTTACATACGCGCTAATAACATGCGAAGTGATCAGCATGTTATAAATTGGTGAAAGGACAAGAAAAGGGTATGATACAAACAGATGAAGTGGGATGGAATTAGAGAATGGGGGACCGAGGGAGAGAAAGGGAAAAAAAGAAAGAAAGAGAGAAAAGAGAGAGAGAGAGAGAGAGCAGGAGTTTGAGAAGAAACGTGAAAAAGAGAGCAGGAGATTGTGAAAGTGAGTATGTGGGAAAATGTGAGAGTGCGTTGATATCTCTGTATACATAAAGGCTTGTTCTGCTCCCCTCTATCCCCCTCCATCTTGTAAATGGGGTAAATAAATGTTTGGTTTACCCGCCCTAGTGCATGATATATGTTTTGCAAGTAAAATTGCTTGTTGAGATACTTTTTGTAAGAAGCGTTCCGCCACACACCGGTACAAATTAACCCCTGTATAGCATTCATTGTAGATAGATCTGCAAGTTACATACGCGCTAATAACATGCAAAGTGATCAGCATGTTATAAATTGGTGAAAGGACAAGAAAAGGGTAAGATACAAACAGATGAAGTGGGATGGAATTAGAGAATGGGGGACCGAGGGAGAGAAAGGGAAAAAAAGAAAGAAAGAGAGAGAGAAAAAGAGAGAGAGAGAGAAGGAGTTTGAGAAGAAACGTGAAAAAGAGAGCAGGAGAAAGAGTGAAAGGGAGTATGTGGGAAAATGTGAGTGTGTTGATATCTCTGTGTACATAAAGGCTTGTTCTGCTCCCTTCTATCCCACTCCATCTTGTAAATGGGGTAAATAAATGTTTGGTTTACCCGCCCTAGTGCATGGTATATGTTTTGCAAGTAAAATTGCTTGTTGAGATACTTTTTGTAAGAAGGTTTCCGCCACACACCGGTACAAATTAAGCCCCTGTATAGCATCCATTGTAGATAGATCTGCAAGTTACATACGAGCTAATAACATGTGAAGTGATCAGCATGTTATAAATTGGTGAAGGGACAAGAAAAGGGTATGATACAAACAGATGAAGTGGGATGGAATTAGAGAATGGGGGACCGAGGGAGAGAAAGAGAGAAAAAGAAAGAAAGAGAGAAAAAGAGAGAGAGATAGAGCAGGAGTTTGAGAAGAAACGTGAAAAAGAGAGCAAGAGAAAGAGTGAAAGGGAGTATGTGGGAAAATGTGAGAGTGCGTTGATATCTGTGTGTACATAAAGGCTTGTTCTGCTCCCTCTATCCCCCTCCATCTTGTAAATGGGGTAAATAAATGTTTGGTTTACCCACCCTAGCGCATGGTATATGTTTTGCAAGTAAAACTGCTTGTTTAGATTCTTTTGTAAGAAGCGTTATGCCACACACCGGTACAAATTAAGCCCCTGTATAGCATTCATTGTAGATAGATCTGCAAGTTACATACGCGCTAATAACATGTGAAGTGATCAACATGTTATAAATTGGTGAAGGGACAAGAAAAGGGAATGATACAAACAGATGAAGTGGGATGGAATTAGAGAATGGGGGACCGAGGGAGAGAAAGGGAGAAAAAGAAAGAAAGGGAGAAAAAGAGAGAGAGAGCAGGAGTTTGAGAAGAAACATGAAAAAGAGAGTAGGAGAAAGAGTGAAAGGGAGTATGTGGGAAAATGTGAGAGTGCGTTGATATCTCTGTGAACATAAAGGCTTGTTCTGCTCCCCTCTATCCCCCTCCATCTTGTAAATGGGGTAAATAAATGTTTGGTTTACCCGCCCTAGCATATGGTATATGTTTTGCAAGTAAAATTGCTTGTTGAGATACTTTTTGTAAGAAGCGTTCCGCCACACACCGGTACAAATTAAGCCCCTGTATAGTATTCATTGTAGATAGATCTGCAAGTTTTATACGCTCTAATAACATGCGAAGTGATCAGCATGTTATAAATTGGTGAAGGGACAAGAAAAGGGTATGATACAAACAGATGAAGTGGGATGGAATTAGAGAATGGGGGACCGAGGGAGAGAAAGGGAAAAAAAAAGAAAGAAAGAGAGAAAAGAGAGAGAGAGAGAGAGAGCAGGAGTTTGAGAAGAAACCTGAAAAAGAGAGCAGGAGAAAGAGTGAAAGGGATTATGTGGGAAAATGTGAGAGTGCGTTGATATCTCTGTGAACATAAAGGCTTGTTCTGCTCCCCTCTATCCCCCTCCATCTTGTAAATGGGGTAAATAAATGTTTGGTTTACCATCCCTAGCGCATGGTATATGTTTTGCAAGTAAAATTGCTTGTTGAGATACTTTTTGTAAGAAGCGTTCCGCCACACACCGGTACAAATTAAGCCCCTGTATAGCATTCATTGTAGATAGATCTGCAAGTTACATACGCTCTAATAACATCCGAAGTGATCAGCATGTTATAAATTGGTGAAGGGACAAGAAAAGGGAATGATACAAACAGATGAAGTGGGATGGAATTAGAGAATGGGGGACCGAGGGAGAGAAAGGGGAAAAAAAGAAAGAAAGAGAGAAAAAGAGAGAGAATGAGGGAGCAGGAGTTTGAGAAGAAACGTGAAAAAGAGAGCAGGAGAAAGTGAAAGGGAGTATGTGGGAAAATGTGAGAGTGCGTTGATATCTCTGTGTACATAAAGGTTGTTCATCTCCCCTCTATCCCCTCCATCTTGTAAATGGGGTAAATAAATGTTTGGTTTACCCACCCTAGCGCATGGTATATGTTTTGCAAGTAAAATTGCTTGTTGAGATACTTTTTGTAAGAAGCTTCCCGCCACACACCGGTACAAATTAAGCCCCTATATAGCATTCATTGTAGATAGATCTGCAAGTTACATACGCGCGCTAATAACATGCGAAGTGATCAGCATTGTATAAATTGGTGAAGGGACAAGAAAAGGGTATGATACAAACAGATGAAGGGGGATGAATTAGAGAATGGGGGACCGAGGGAGAGAAAGAGAAAAAAAAGAAAGAAAGAGAGAGAGAGAGAAAAAGAGAGAAAAGAGAGAGAGAGAGAAGGAGTTTGAGAAGAAACGTGAAAAAGAGAGCAGGAGAAAGAGTGAAAGGGAGTATGTGGGAAAATGTGAGTGTGTTGATATCTCTGTGTACATAAAGGCTTGTTCTGCTCCCTTCTATCCCACTCCATCTTGTAAATGGGGTAAATAAATGTTTGGTTTACCCGCCCTAGTGCATGGTATATGTTTTGCAAGTAAAATTGCTTGTTGAGATACTTTTTGTAAGAAGCTTTCCGCCACACACCGGTACACATTAAGCCCCCGTATAGCATTCATCGTAGATAGATCTGCAAGTTACATACGCGCTAATAACATGCGAAGTGATCAGCATGTTATAAATTGGTGAAAGGACAAGAAAAGGGTATGATACAAACAGATGAAGTGGGATGGAATTAGAGAATGGGGGACCGAGGGAGAGAAAGGGAAAAAAAGAAAGAAAGAGAGAAAAAGAGAGAGAGAGAGAGAGCAGGAGTTTGAGAAGAAACGTGAAAAAGAGAGCAGGAGATTGTGAAAGTGAGTATGTGGGAAAATGTGAGAGTGCGTTGATATCTCTGTATACATAAAGGCTTGTTCTGCTCCCTCTATCCCCCTCCATCTTGTAAATGGGGTAAATAAATGTTTGGTTTACCCGCCCTAGTGCATGATATATGTTTTGCAAGTAAAATTGCTTGTTGAGATACTTTTTGTAAGAAGCGTTCCGCCACACACCGGTACAAATTAACCCCTGTATAGCATTCATTGTAGATAGATCTGCAAGTTACATACGCGCTAATAACATGCAAAGTGATCAGCATGTTATAAATTGGTGAAAGGACAAGAAAAGGGTAAGATACAAACAGATGAAGTGGGATGGAATTAGAGAATGGGGGACCGAGGGAGAGAAAGGGAAAAAAAGAAAGAAAGAGAGAGAGAAAAAGAGAGAGAGAGAGAAGGAGTTTGAGAAGAAACGTGAAAAAGAGAGCAGGAGAAAGAGTGAAAGGGAGTATGTGGGAAAATGTGAGTGTGTTGATATCTCTGTGTACATAAAGGCTTGTTCTGCTCCCTTCTATCCCACTCCATCTTGTAAATGGGGTAAATAAATGTTTGGTTTACCCGCCCTAGTGCATGGTATATGTTTTGCAAGTAAAATTGCTTGTTGAGATACTTTTTGTAAGAAGGTTTCCGCCACACACCGGTACAAATTAAGCCCCTGTATAGCATCCATTGTAGATAGATCTGCAAGTTACATACGAGCTAATAACATGTGAAGTGATCAGCATGTTATAAATTGGTGAAGGGACAAGAAAAGGGTATGATACAAACAGATGAAGTGGGATGGAATTAGAGAATGGGGGACCGAGGGAGAGAAAGAGAGAAAAGAAAGAAAGAGAGAAAAAGAGAGAGAGATAGAGCAGGAGTTTGAGAAGAAACGTGAAAAAGAGAGCAAGAGAAAGAGTGAAAGGGAGTATGTGGGAAAATGTGAGAGTGCGTTGATATCTGTGTGTACATAAAGGCTTGTTCTGCTCCCCTCTATCCCCTCCATCTTGTAAATGGGGTAAATAAATGTTTGGTTTACCCACCCTAGCGCATGGTATATGTTTTGCAAGTAAAACTGCTTGTTTAGATTCTTTTTGTAAGAAGCGTTATGCCACACACCGGTACAAATTAAGCCCCTGTATAGCATTCATTGTAGATAGATCTGCAAGTTACATACGCGCTAATAACATGTGAAGTGATCAACATGTTATAAATTGGTGAAGGGACAAGAAAAGGGAATGATACAAACAGATGAAGTGGGATGGAATTAGAGAATGGGGGACCGAGGGAGAGAAAGGGAGAAAAAGAAAGAAAGGGAGAAAAAGAGAGAGAGAGCAGGAGTTTGAGAAGAAACATGAAAAAGAGAGTAGGAGAAAGAGTGAAAGGGAGTATGTGGGAAAATGTGAGAGTGCGTTGATATCTCTGTGAACATAAAGGCTTGTTCTGCTCCCCTCTATCCCCCTCCATCTTGTAAATGGGGTAAATAAATGTTTGGTTTACCCGCCCTAGCATATGGTATATGTTTTGCAAGTAAAATTGCTTGTTGAGATACTTTTTGTAAGAAGCGTTCCGCCACACACCGGTACAAATTAAGCCCCTGTATAGTATTCATTGTAGATAGATCTGCAAGTTTTATACGCTCTAATAACATGCGAAGTGATCAGCATGTTATAAATTGGTGAAGGGACAAGAAAAGGGTATGATACAAACAGATGAAGTGGGATGGAATTAGAGAATGGGGGACCGAGGGAGAGAAAGGGAAAAAAAAAAGAAAGAAAGAGAGAAAAAGAGAGAGAGAGAGAGAGAGAGCAGGAGTTTGAGAAGAAACCTGAAAAAGAGAGCAGGAGAAAGAGTGAAAGGGATTATGTGGGAAAATGTGAGAGTGCGTTGATATCTCTGTGAACATAAAGGCTTGTTCTGCTCCCCTCTATCCCCCTCCATCTTGTAAATGGGGTAAATAAATGTTTGGTTTACCCGCCCTAGCGCATGGTGTATGTTTTGCAAGTAAAATTGCTTGTTGAGATACTTTTTGTAAGAAGCTTCCCGCCACACACCGGTACATATTAAGCCCCTGTATAGCATTCATTGTAGATAGATCTGCAAGTTACATACGCGCTAATAACATGTGAAGTGATCAGCAAGTTATAAATTGGTGAATGGACAAGAAAAGGGTATGATACAAACAGATGAAGTGGGAGGGAATTAGAGAATGGGGAACCGAGGGAGAGAAAGGGAGAAAAAGAAAGAAAGAGAGAAAAAGAGAGAGAGAGAAAGCAGGAGTTTGAGAAGAAACGTTAAAAAGAGAGCAGGAGAAAGAGTGAAAGGGAGAATGTGGTAAAATGTGAGAGTGCGTTGATGTCTCTGTGTACATAAAGGCTTGTTCTGCTCCCTTCTATCCCCCTCCATCTTGTAAAAGGGGTAAATAAATGTTTGGTTTACCCACCCTAGCGCATGGTATATGTTTTGCAAGTAAAATTGCTTGTTGAGATACTTTTTGTAAGAAGTGTTCCGCCATACACCGGTTCAAATTAAGCCCCTGTATAGCATTCATTGTAGATAGATCTGCAAGTTACATACGCGCGCTAATAACATGCGAAGTGATCAGCATTTTATAAATTGGTGAAGGGACAAGAAAAGGGTATGATACAAACTGATGAAGGGGGATGAATTAGAGAATGGGGGACCAAGGGAGAGAAAGGGAAAAAAAGAAAGAAAGAGAGAGAGAAAAAGAGAGAGAGAGAGCAGGAGTTTGAGAAGAAACGTGAAAAAGAGAGCAGGAGAAAGAGTGAAAGGGAGTATGTGGGAAAATGTGAGAGTGTGTTGATATCTCTGTGTACATAAAGGGTTGTTCTGCTCCCTTCTATCCCACTCCATCTTGTAAATGGGGTAAATAAATGTTTGGTTTACCCGCCCTAGCGCATGGTATATGTTTTGCAAGTAAAATTGCTTCTTGAGATACTTTTTGTAAGAAGCTTTCCGCCACACACAGGTACATATTAAGCCCCTGTATAGCATCCATTGTAGATAGATCTGCAAGTTACATACGCGCTAATAACATGTGAAGTTATCAACATGTTATAAATTGGTGAAGGGACAAGAAAAGGGTATGATACAGACAGATGAAGTGGGATGGAATTAGAGAATGGGGGACCGAGGGAGAGAAAGAGAGAAAAAGAAAGAAAGAGGGAAAAAGAGAGAGAGAGCAGGAGTTTGAGAAGAAAAATGAAAAAGAGAGTAGGAGAAAGAGTGAAAGGGAGTATGTGGGAAAATGTGAGAGTGCGTTGATATCTCTGTGTACATAAAGGCTTGTTCTGCTCCCCTCTATCCCCCTCCATCTTGTAAATGGGGTAAATAAATGTTTGGTTTACCATCCCTAGCGCATGGTATATGTTTTGCAAGTAAAATTGCTTGTTGAGATACTTTTTGTAAGAAGCGTTCCGCCACACACCGGTACAAATTAAGCCCCTGTATAGCATTCATTGTAGATAGATCTGCAAGTTACATACGCTCTAATAACATCCGAAGTGATCAGCATGTTATAAATTGGTGAAGGGACAAGAAAAGGGAATGATACAAACAGATGAAGTGGGATGGAATTAGAGAATGGGGGACCGAGGGAGAGAAAGGGGAAAAAAAGAAAGAAAGAGAGAAAAAGAGAGAGAATGAGGGAGCAGGAGTTTGAGAAGAAACGTGAAAAAGAGAGCAGGAGAAAGTGAAAGGGAGTATGTGGGAAAATGTGAGAGTGCGTTGATATCTCTGTGTACATAAAGGTTGTTCATCTCCCCTCTATCCCCCTCCATCTTGTAAATGGGGTAAATAAATGTTTGGTTTACCCACCCTAGCGCATGGTATATGTTTTGCAAGTAAAATTGCTTGTTGAGATACTTTTTGTAAGAAGCTTCCCGCCACACACCGGTACAAATTAAGCCCCTATATAGCATTCATTGTAGATAGATCTGCAAGTTACATACGCGCGCTAATAACATGCGAAGTGATCAGCATTGTATAAATTGGTGAAGGGACAAGAAAAGGGTATGATACAAACAGATGAAGGGGGATGAATTAGAGAATGGGGGACCGAGGGAGAGAAAGAGAAAAAAAGAAAGAAAGAGAGAGAGAGAGAAAGAGAGAGAAAAAGAGAGAGAGAGAGAAGGAGTTTGAGAAGAAACGTGAAAAAGAGAGCAGGAGAAAGAGTGAAAGGGAGTATGTGGGAAAATGTGAGTGTGTTGATATCTCTGTGTACATAAAGGCTTGTTCTGCTCCCTTCTATCCCACTCCATCTTGTAAATGGGGTAAATAAATGTTTGGTTTACCCGCCCTAGTGCATGGTATATGTTTTGCAAGTAAAATTGCTTGTTGAGATACTTTTTGTAAGAAGCTTTCCGCCACACACAGGTACAAATTAAGCCCCTGTATAGCATCCATTGTAGATAGATCTGCAAGTTACATACGCGCTAATAACATGTGAAGTGATCAGCATGTTATAAATTGGTGAAGGGACAAGAAAAGGGTATGATACAAACAGATGAAGTGGGATGGAATTAGAGAATGGGGGACCGAGGGAGAGAAAGAGAGAAAAAGAAAGAAAGAGAGAAAAAGAGAGAGAGATAGAGCAGGAGTTTGAGAAGAAACGTGAAAAAGAGAGCAGGAGAAAGAGTGAAAGGGAGTATGTGGGAAAATGTGAGAGTGCGTTGATATCTCTGTGTACATAAAGGCTAGTTCTGCTCCCCTCTATCCCCCTCCATCTTGTAAATGGGGTAAATAAATGTTTGGTTTACCCACCCTAGCGCATGGTATATGTTTTGCAAGTAAAACTGCTTGTTTAGATACTTTTTGTAAGAAGCGTTACGCCACACACCGGTACAAATTAAGCCCCTGTATAGCATTCATTGTAGATAGATCTGCAAGTTACATACGCACTAATAACATGTGAAGTGATCAACATGTTATAAATTGGTGAAGGGACAAGAAAAGGGTATGATACAAACAGATGAAGTGGGATGGAATTAGAGAATGGGGGACCGAGGGAGAGAAAGAGAGAAAAAGAAAGAAAGGGAGAAAAAGAGAGAGAGAGCAGGAGTTTGAGAAGAAACATGAAAAAGAGAGTAGGAGAAAGAGTGAAAGGGAGTATGTGGGAAAATGTGAGAGTGCGTTGATATCTCTGTGTACATAAAGGCTTGTTCTGCTCCCCTCTATCCCCCTCCATCTTGTAAATGGGGTAAATAAATGTTTGGTTTACCCGCCCTAGCACATCGTATATGTTTTGCAAGTAAAATTGCTTGTTGAGATACTTTTTGTAAGAAGCGTTCCGCCACACACCGGTACAAATTAAGCCCCTGTATAGTATTCATTGTAGATAGATCTGCAAGTTTTATACGCTCTAATAACATGCGAAGTGATCAGCATGTTATAAATTGGTGAAGGGACAAGAAAAGGGTATGATACAAACAGATGAAGTGGGATGGAATTAGAGAATGGGGGACCGAGGGAGAGAAAGGGAAAAAAAAGAAAGAAAGAGAGAAAAGAGAGAGAGAGAGAGAGCAGGAGTTTGAGAAGAAACATGAAAAAGAGAGCAGGAGAAAGAGTGAAAGGGATTATGTGGGAAAATGTGAGAGTGCGTTGATATCTCTGTGAACATAAGGGCTTGTTCTGCTCCCCTCTATCCCCCTCCATCTTGTAAATGGGGTAAATAAATGTTTGGTTTACCCGCCCTAGCGCATGGTATATGTTTTGCAAGTAAAATTGCTTGTTGAGATACTTTTTGTAAGAAGCTTCCCGCCACACACCGGTACAAATTAAGCCCCTGTATAGCATTCATTGTAGATAGATCTGCAAGTTACATACGCGCTAATAACATGTGAAGTGATCAGCAAGTTATAAATTGGTGAATGGACAAGAAAAGGGTATGATACAAACAGATGAAGTGGGATGGAATTAGAGAATGGGGGACCGAGGGGGAGAAAGGGAGAAAAAGAAAGCAAGAGAGAAAAAGAGAGAGAGAGAGAGCAGGAGTTTGAGAAGAAAAATGAAAAAGAGAGTAGGAGAAAGAGTGAAAGGGAGTATGTGGGAAAATGTGAGAGTGCGTTGATATCTCTGTGTACATAAAGGCTTGTTCTGCTCCCCTCTATCCCCCTCCATCTTGTAAATGGGGTAAATAAATGTTTGGTTTACCCGCCCTAGCGCATGGTATATGTTTTGCAAGTAAAATTGCTTGTTGAGATACTTTTTGTAAGAAGCGTTCCACCACACACCGGTACAAATTAACCCCCTGTATAGCATTCATTGTAGATAGATCTGCAAGTTACACACGCACTAATAACATGTGAAGTGATCAGCATGTTATAAATTGGTGAAGGGACAAGAAAAGGGTATGATACAAACAGATGAAGTGGGATGGAATTAGAGAATGGGGGACCGGGGGAAAGAAAGGGAGAAAAAGAAAGAAAGAGTGAAAAAGAGACAGAGAGAGAGAGCAGGAGTTTGAGAAGAAACGTGAAAAAGGGAGCAGGAGAAAGAGTGAAAGGGAGTATGTGGGAAAATGTGAGAGTGCGTTGATATCTCTGTGTACATAAAGGCTTGTTCTGCTCCCTTCTATCCCCCTGCATCTTGTAAATGGGGTAAAAAAGTTTGGTTTACCAGCCCTAGCGCATGGTATATGTTTTGCAAGTAAAATTGCTTGTTGAGATACTTTTTGTAAGAAGCGTTCTGCCACACACCGGTACAAATTAAGCCCCTGTATATCATTCATTGTAGATAGATCTGCAAGTTACATAGCGCTAATAACATGCGAAGTGATCAGCATGTTATAAATTGGTGAAGGGACAAGAAAAGGGTATGATACAAACAGATGAAGTGGGATGGAATTAGAGAATGGGGTTCCGAGGGAGAGAAAGGGAAAATAAAAAGAAAGAAAGAGAGAGAGAAAAAGAGAGAGAGAGAGAGAGCAGGAGTTTGAGAAGCAACGTGAAAAAGAAAGCAGGAGAAAGAGTGAAAGGGAGTATGTGGGGAAATGTGAGAGTGCGTTGATATCTCTGTGTACATAAAGGCTTGTTCTGCTCCCCTCTATCCCCCCTCCCATGGCCGTCTGCTTGCTTTGTGTGTGAGTGAGAGGAACGGAGCAGGGCGAGGGAGAGCGAGAGAGAGTGAGAGTGCGTGAAAGGATTACATCTTGTAAATGGGGTAAATAAATGTTTGGTTTACCTGCCCTATCGCATGGTATATGTTTTGCAATTAAAATTGCTTGTTGAGATACTTTTTGTAAGAAGCGTTCCGCCACACACCGGTACAAATTAAGCCCCTGTATAGCATTCATTGTAGCTAGATCTGCAAGTTACATACGCGCTAATAACATGCGAAGTGATCAGCATGTTATAAATTGGTGAAGGGACAAGAAAAGGGTATGATACAAACAGATGAAGTGGGATGGAATTAGAGAATGGGGGACCGAGGGGGAGAAAGGGGAAAAAAAAAGAAAGAAAGAGAGAGAGAGAGAGAGAAAAAGAGAGAGAGAGAGAGCAGGAGTTTGAGAAGAAACGTGAAAAAGAGAGCAGGAGAAAGAGTGAAAGGGAGTATGTGGGAAAATGTGAGAGTGCGTTGATATCTCTGTGTACATAAAGGCTTGTTCTGTTCCCCACTATTCCACTCCCATGGCCGGCTGCTTGCTTTGTGTGTGAGTGAGAGGAACGGAGCAGGGCGAGGGAGAGCGAGAGAGAGTGAGAGTGCGTGAAAGGATTACATCTTGTAAATGGGGTAAATAAATGTTTGGTTTACCCGCCCTATCGCATGGTATATGTTTTGCAAGTAAAATTGCTTGTTGAGATACTTTTTGTAAGAAGCGTTCCGCCACACACCGGTACAAATTAAGCCCCTGTATAGCATTCATTGTAGATAGATCTGCAAGTTACATACGCTCTAATAACATCCGAAGTGATCAGCATGTTATAAATTGGTGAAGGGACAAGAAAAGGGAATGATACAAACAGATGAAGTGGGATGGAATTAGAGAATGGAGGACCGAGGGAGAGAAAGGGGAAAAAAAAGAAAGAAAGAGAGAAAAAGAGAGAGAATGAGGGAGCAGGAGTTTGAGAAGAAACGTGAAAAAGAGAGCAGGAGAAAGTGAAAGGGAGTATGTGGGAAAATGTGAGAGTGCGTTGATATCTCTGTGTACATAAAGGTTGTTCATCTCCCCTCTATCCCCCTCCATCTTGTAAATGGGGTAAATAAATGTTTGGTTTACCCACCCTAGCGCATGGTATATGTTTTGCAAGTAAAATTGCTTGTTGAGATACTTTTTGTAAGAAGCTTCCCGCCACACACCGGTACAAATTAAGCCCCTATATAGCATTCATTGTAGATAGATCTGCAAGTTACATACGCGCTAATAACATGCGAAGTGATCAGCATTGTATAAATTGGTGAAGGGACAAGAAAAGGGTATGATACAAACAGATGAAGGGGGATGAATTAGAGAATGGGGGACCGAGGGAGAGAAAGAGAAAAAAAGAAAGAAAGAGAGAGAGAAAAAGAGAGAAAAAGAGAGAGAGAGAGAAGGAGTTTGAGAAGAAACGTGAAAAAGAGAGCAGGAGAAAGAGTGAAAGGGAGTATGTGGGAAAATGTGAGTGTGTTGATATCTCTGTGTACATAAAGGCTTGTTCTGCTCCCTTCTATCCCACTCCATCTTGTAAATGGGGTAAATAAATGTTTGGTTTACCCGCCCTAGTGCATGGTATATGTTTTGCAAGTAAAATTGCTTGTTGAGATACTTTTTGTAAGAAGCTTTCCGCCACACACAGGTACAAATTAAGCCCCTGTATAGCATCCATTGTAGATAGATCTGCAAGTTACATACGCGCTAATAACATGTGAAGTGATCAGCATGTTATAAATTGGTGAAGGGACAAGAAAAGGGTATGATACAAACAGATGAAGTGGGATGGAATTAGAGAATGGGGGACCGAGGGAGAGAAAGAGAGAAAAAGAAAGAAAGAGAGAAAAAGAGAGAGAGATAGAGCAGGAGTTTGAGAAGAAACGTGAAAAAGAGAGCAGGAGAAAGAGTGAAAGGGAGTATGTGGGAAAATGTGAGAGTGCGTTGATATCTCTGTGTACATAAAGGCTAGTTCTGCTCCCTCTATCCCCCTCCATCTTGTAAATGGGGTAAATAAATGTTTGGTTTACCCACCCTAGCGCATGGTATATGTTTTGCAAGTAAAACTGCTTGTTTAGATACTTTTTGTAAGAAGCGTTACGCCACACACCGGTACAAATTAAGCCCCTGTATAGCATTCATTGTAGATAGATCTGCAAGTTACATACGCACTAATAACATGTGAAGTGATCAACATGTTATAAATTGGTGAAGGGACAAGAAAAGGGTATGATACAAACAGATGAAGTGGGATGGAATTAGAGAATGGGGGACCGAGGGAGAGAAAGAGAGAAAAAGAAAGAAAGGGAGAAAAAGAGAGAGAGAGCAGGAGTTTGAGAAGAAACATGAAAAAGAGAGTAGGAGAAAGAGTGAAAGGGAGTATGTGGGAAAATGTGAGAGTGCGTTGATATCTCTGTGTACATAAAGGCTTGTTCTGCTCCCCTCTATCCCCCTCCATCTTGTAAATGGGGTAAATAAATGTTTGGTTTACCCGCCCTAGCACATCGTATATGTTTTGCAAGTAAAATTGCTTGTTGAGATACTTTTTGTAAGAAGCGTTCCGCCACACACCGGTACAAATTAAGCCCCTGTATAGTATTCATTGTAGATAGATCTGCAAGTTTTATACGCTCTAATAACATGCGAAGTGATCAGCATGTTATAAATTGGTGAAGGGACAAGAAAAGGGTATGATACAAACAGATGAAGTGGGATGGAATTAGAGAATGGGGGACCGAGGGAGAGAAAGGGAAAAAAAAAAGAAAGAAAGAGAGAAAAAGAGAGAGAGAGAGAGAGCAGGAGTTTGAGAAGAAACATGAAAAAGAGAGCAGGAGAAAGAGTGAAAGGGATTATGTGGGAAAATGTGAGAGTGCGTTGATATCTCTGTGAACATAAGGGCTTGTTCTGCTCCCCTCTATCCCCCTCCATCTTGTAAATGGGGTAAATAAATGTTTGGTTTACCCGCCCTAGCGCATGGTATATGTTTTGCAAGTAAAATTGCTTGTTGAGATACTTTTTGTAAGAAGCTTCCCGCCACACACCGGTACAAATTAAGCCCCTGTATAGCATTCATTGTAGATAGATCTGCAAGTTACATACGCGCTAATAACATGTGAAGTGATCAGCAAGTTATAAATTGGTGAATGGACAAGAAAAGGGTATGATACAAACAGATGAAGTGGGATGGAATTAGAGAATGGGGGACCGAGGGGGAGAAAGGGAGAAAAAGAAAGCAAGAGAGAAAAAGAGAGAGAGAGAGAGCAGGAGTTTGAGAAGAAAAATGAAAAAGAGAGTAGGAGAAAGAGTGAAAGGGAGTATGTGGGAAAATGTGAGAGTGCGTTGATATCTCTGTGTACATAAAGGCTTGTTCTGCTCCCCTCTATCCCCCTCCATCTTGTAAATGGGGTAAATAAATGTTTGGTTTACCCGCCCTAGCGCATGGTATATGTTTTGCAAGTAAAATTGCTTGTTGAGATACTTTTTGTAAGAAGCGTTCCACCACACACCGGTACAAATTAACCCCCTGTATAGCATTCATTGTAGATAGTTCTGCAAGTTACACACGCACTAATAACATGTGAAGTGATCAGCATGTTATAAATTGGTGAAGGGACAAGAAAAGGGTATGATACAAACAGATGAAGTGGGATGGAATTAGAGAATGGGGGACCGGGGGAAAGAAAGGGAGAAAAAGAAAGAAAGAGTGAAAAAGAGACAGAGAGAGAGAGCAGGAGTTTGAGAAGAAACGTGAAAAAGGGAGCAGGAGAAAGAGTGAAAGGGAGTATGTGGGAAAATGTGAGAGTGCGTTGATATCTCTGTGTACATAAAGGCTTGTTCTGCTCCCTTCTATCCCCCTGCATCTTGTAAATGGGGTAAAAAAAGTTTGGTTTACCAGCCCTAGCGCATGGTATATGTTTTGCAAGTAAAATTGCTTGTTGAGATACTTTTTGTAAGAAGCGTTCTGCCACACACCGGTACAAATTAAGCCCCTGTATATCATTCATTGTAGATAGATCTGCAAGTTACATAGCGCTAATAACATGCGAAGTGATCAGCATGTTATAAATTGGTGAAGGGACAAGAAAAGGGTATGATACAAACAGATGAAGTGGGATGGAATTAGAGAATGGGGTTCCGAGGGAGAGAAAGGGAAAATAAAAAGAAAGAAAGAGAGAGAGAAAAGAGAGAGAGAGAGAGAGCAGGAGTTTGAGAAGCAACGTGAAAAAGAAAGCAGGAGAAAGAGTGAAAGGGAGTATGTGGGGAAATGTGAGAGTGCGTTGATATCTCTGTGTACATAAAGGCTTGTTCTGCTCCCCTCTATCCCCCTCCCATGGCCGTCTGCTTGCTTTGTGTGTGAGTGAGAGGAACGGAGCAGGGCGAGGGAGAGCGAGAGAGAGTGAGAGTGCGTGAAAGGATTACATCTTGTAAATGGGGTAAATAAATGTTTGGTTTACCTGCCCTATCGCATGGTATATGTTTTGCAATTAAAATTGCTTGTTGAGATACTTTTTGTAAGAAGCGTTCCGCCACACACCGGTACAAATTAAGCCCCTGTATAGCATTCATTGTAGATAGATCTGCAAGTTACATACGCGCTAATAACATGCGAAGTGATCAGCATGTTATAAATTGGTGAAGGGACAAGAAAAGGGTATGATACAAACAGATGAAGTGGGATGGAATTAGAGAATGGGGGACCGAGGGGGAGAAAGGGGAAAAAAAAAGAAAGAAAGAGAGAGAGAGAGAGAGAAAAGAGAGAGAGAGAGAGCAGGAGTTTGAGAAGAAACGTGAAAAAGAGAGCAGGAGAAAGAGTGAAAGGGAGTATGTGGGAAAATGTGAGAGTGCGTTGATATCTCTGTGTACATAAAGGCTTGTTCTGTTCCCCACTATTCCACTCCCATGGCCGGCTGCTTGCTTTGTGTGTGAGTGAGAGGAACGGAGCAGGGCGAGGGAGAGCGAGAGAGAGTGAGAGTGCGTGAAAGGATTACATCTTGTAAATGGGGTAAATAAATGTTTGGTTTACCCGCCCTATCGCATGGTATATGTTTTGCAAGTAAAATTGCTTGTTGAGATACTTTTTGTAAGAAGCGTTCCGCCTCACACCGGTACAAATTAAGCCCCTGTATAGCATTCATCGTAGATAGATCTGCAAGTTACATATGCGCTAATAACATGTGAAGTGATCAGCATGTTATAAATTGGTGAAAAGACAAGAAAAGGGTATGATACAAAGGATGCTTAGTATATTAATACACAAAACATCCATTGGCAAAAAAGTGGTAAAGCTGCAGTTTTTGAGCAGCAGTCAAGGCAGTGTGTTTAATGAATAAAAAAAATGGGAACAAAACGTTTGAAATAAACCTAATCGCAGGTTGGCCAACTTAAATATTGATGCTTAGAAGGTTGAGAGTGAGAAACAGAATTACAGAGGAGAGAGAGAACATTTAAACCTATTTAGAGCGAGTTGCAACTAAGCTGAAAAAAAGACCTAAAAAGACAAAGCCTGTTTCCCTTGTGTGTGAGCAAGGGCACCATCTGTTTCCAAGTTAATTAGAAACAGATGGTGCCAAACCTCGCGCCCGCAAGTGAATCGCCAAACATGCACGCGTTGCCATTTAAAGCAATGCAATGCGTGCACGTTTCTTGCCTGAAAGCTGAATCGATGACTAAAGGTCCCCTCCTAACCAACGCATGCGCGCTGCGTAGGCGAGACCTAAAAACTGAAAGTATTTCCTACTGAAGAAACTGTAGTAATTGACGAAATTAGATAGCTTCATAACAAATAAGTCTCCCAAGATGGCCACCAGAGACAAAATAGCCCAAATGTAGCACAAATATCACCCAGATGTAGCCCACGTATAGCCCAATGACAGAATGTCCCAGAGAGTTCTAAAGAACAACTAGAGCGCTAACAGTCTTACTTATGAGAAAAGTATGGCACACCTGAAGCCATCTTGATTGGAATAAAGTGGTACCAATTAAAATATTCAATTTGCAAAGGAACAAAATGAGGGGGTTCATTTTGCCATAGAAATTATGATTAGTGCTGCAGAAAGAAAAATTAGGGCACATTTTGACTTCTCAAATCCTCTTCTATGTCATTAAAAAATTCTGCCATGCAGACTGAAACATGCACTTCAATACCAGCAGCAGACTTCCCTGGTGAGCAGCAGCTTTACTACAATGATCTAATGAGCAACTAGAGTGCTAACATTCTGAATTTATGGCAAATGTGTGACACATCTGAATGCCTTCTTGATGGAATCAAAGTAAAAAACTGAAAGTATTTCCTACTGAGGAGACTGCAGTAAATGAGGAAATTAGGAAACTTCATAACAAATAAGTCTCCCAAGATGGCCACCAGAGACAAAAGAGCCCAAATGTAGCACAAATATCATCCAGATGTAGCCTACGTATAGCCCAATGACAGAATGTCCCAGAGTGTTCTAAAGAACAACTAGAGCGCTAATAGTCTTAATTATTACAAAGGTATGGCACACCTGAAGCCATCTTGATTGGAATAAACTGGTAACACTTAAAACATTTAATTTAAAAAGGAACACAATGAGGGGGTTCATTTTGCCATAGAAATTATGATTAGTGCTGAAGAAAGAAAAATTAGGGCACGTTTTGAGTGACTTCTCAAATCTTCTATTTCATTAAAAAATTCTGACATGCAGACTGAAACATGCACTTTCAATACCAGCAGCAGACTTCCCTGGTGAGCAGTAGCTTTACTACAGTGATCTAATGAGCAACTAGAGTGCTAACATTCAGAATTTATGGCAAATGTGTGACACATCTAAATGCCTTCTTGATGGAATCAAAGTAAAAAACTGAAAGCATTTCTTACTGAGGAGACTGCAATAAATGAGGAAATTAGGAAACTTCATAACAAATAAATCTCCCAAGATGGCCACCAGAGACCAAAGAGCCCAAATGTAGCACAAATATCACCCAGGTGAAGCCCACGTGTAGCCCAATGACAGAAGTGTGCATGGACCCCATCCCCCGGGGCATGCCAACTCATGGCAAATACAGAGGAGTCATGCAAATCACAGGGGTTCCCCAACACATAGGGGTCGATTCCGATTCGGGCCGGAAAAATCTCCGTCCGAGCCGGACCCGGAGAGATTTCCGACCGAATCGGACTCTGGCAGTCCGACCGAACAAGTACGATGCATTCGCATGCTATCGGACTCGATTCGGTCGGACTCCCATTGAAGTCAATGGGAGCCGGGCGTACAATGCGTACGCGGGCTCCCATTGACTCAATGAGTGCGAGGCAAACAAGGGCGCCCCTACAGCGGGTACGCGTCGAAGCGGTTCGCGCCGTACACGCACAGGTAGGGGGGACCCATGGGTCCCCCCTGTGTGCGCCTCGCGTGGCTATGCGTACAGGGGGTCCGACGCGGACCCCCAAAGTCCGGCTCCGACAGCTCTTTCGAGCCGGACAGCGCGAGTCGGTCAGACTGCTCGAAGCGCGCATCGTACTTACCCGGCCGGAGAACGACTCCATTGCGCGAGGCGATCCCTGTCCGTGCGAGTCGGTCGGAGCGTGTAGATCCCGCGTACGAGTCGGTCGGTGATTTCGCGGGCGCCTGCATCGTACTCGCTCGGCCGGACCCGCGTACGAATCGGTCGGGAAACAGGGCTCCGAATCGGATCCGGTAAAGCCAAATCCTATTCGGAGCACTACCGGCCGAGATCGGAATCGACCCCATAGTGTTCACTGGTGTATGTAGGTGTTTTCACTGTATTCTAAGTGTCTTTTAGCATAGCACTGGCTCTAGGCCTGGTTAGTCAGAGTCAGTTACCACCAGTACCTGTCTGAAAAAGTTGTGGGCACAGGATGATTTTGCAACAAGGCCTCTTCCTGCTCCTCTGTTGGTTCTTTCTGCACATGTCTTGCTTCTTCCTGCACTTGTCTTCGTCTTTGTGGACTTCTGTTGCTTACTTGTGCATTTCTGTTGCTTCTTTCTGTGCATTTTTTCTTCTTTCTTCACATGTTCTACCTCTGTAGGCATAGTTAGAAACTAGCATTTAAAAAACATTTGAAATTCACTTAAAAAACCATAGGTTTCAGGCACGTTATAGTTAGAAATTAGCATTTAAAAAACTATTGAAATTCACTTAAAAACCATACGTTTCTGGCACGTTATAGTTAGAAATTAGCATTTAAAAAAACCTTTGAAATTCACTTAAAAAACCATAGGTTTCAGGCACGTTATAGTTAGAAATTAGCATTTAAAAAACCTTAGAAATTCACTGAAAAAACCATAGGTTTCAGGGACGTTATAGTTAGTTGGACATTTCACTCGTACAAAACCATAGAAATTCCCCCATTATAGTTAGTTCAGCTAACTATAACTCGAGCCCCGCAATGCACTGCTGATGACGTCACATATTACATCACTCATGACATGGTCAGTGACATCACTGATGACATCACTGATGACATCTCAAATGACATCACTGATGACATCACTGATGACATCACCCATGTGATAATTTGATGCATCTTCTCACACCCTAATATAACCTTTGATACACCCACTCTAAATTACAGACTGCCATTCTCAAAACCATAGACACTCCAACACCAATAACTACAAACCCACTTACTGATTCTTAGGTTTACACACACATCCACTCACTCACCTGTACAGTCACTCATACTTATGGTCACTCAGTACAGGACTATCATATGCACTCATACTCCTATATAGACACTCACACTCCGCCACTCATCCATAGAGGTACTCACACACCTAGTCAGTCATGCAAATAATTAATCACACTGTCATTTACTCACCTATTCAGTTATACACACACCAGCTCACTTACTCATACAAATACTACCACATTCTTACGCTCTTATACAATCACTGATACAAGCACACACTTATCCATACAGCCACTCTCACAATCACAGTCTCACTTATAGCCATTTATATACTCCAACACACATATATACTGCCTTTCACATATGTAGTTACTCACACATGTACCACTGAGATATACATTCACTCACTAACACACCCATACACACACTCACCCACCCATACAGTCCATCACAGATGCACTCTTGAAACCATGCACCCAGTGAATCATCCACTCACACATCTATGCACAGAGTCACACACACCCCACCCACACAAACACTCAGGCACCCATACAGATACTCAGACAACCAATCCATAACCCATATAGACACTCATGTAGCTATTCACAAACCCATGCAGCCGCTTACACACCAAAAGACAGATGGATACAGACATTCACACAGTTTCGTCACTAACCCAAGCATTCAGTAAGATACGTTTAATCACTCACTTATAGAGTCAGTCACGCACCTACTAAATCATCCATTCAGACACTTATACACCCACTCATTCTTCAATACGCCTTTTCCTATATATATTAAACATATTTAAACTTTACAGAAACACACAGTCACTGGATGATGTCATCAGTGAAGTCATCAGTGATGTCATTTGAGATGTCATTAGTGATGTCATCAGTGATGTCACTGACCATGTCATGAGTGATGTAATATGTGACATCATCAGCAGTGCATTGCGGGGCGCGAGTTATAGTTAGCTGAACTAACTATAACGGGGGAATTTCTCTGGTTTTGTACGAGTGAAATGTCCAACTAACTATAACGTCCCAGAAACCTATGGTTTTTTCAGTGAATATATATATATATATATATATATATATATATATATATATATATATATATATATATATATATATATAAATCCAAATAGAATCCCAAAGCGATTGGCCCCAACGACGCAATCCACAAGGGCACAGACACCAGTTGCAGAGTTAATCCAATGTTCTTTATTAGAGCATGAATGTCCAAAAGACGCGTTTCGTCCGCCGGACTGCGGCCTTGATCACATGGTGCGCTATGAGTGATGGAGTGCTATATATAGTGCATACCAGTAGTGTTTCTACTATGTCCACTGCAAGTGGACAGTGAGTAAGCATTTTTACAACATAGTTACATCAGCCGTAATGCACCCGTCCCTCTACGGTAGTCGATGAGTCATATACAAATGACCCAGTTGAGCACAAGTGATTTGACCCAGCAGACCTGTATCTGATAACAGACTGAGCAGACATACTTCATATCATCATATTTCTATACATAAACCTGCAATTGCAGATAGTAACTTTCAGAATATGAAGGAGAGCCCTAGTCATAGTGTCTGTATCTTGGGACATATTGCAGCCACAGAGGATCGACTCTGTTTGGGGCTGAGTGCGACCAGGAGGCGGCAGTGCATGGCAAATCAACCAGGGTGAAACTGTAGGTACAGATACTCAAAATGCATCAGTGTATGGCCTAAACACTGTCACGCGCGCAGGTGAGAAGTGTACATTGCTGCGAGTGTGCCTCCCATAGCGAAAAATAAAAAACGACTATGTGTTTGGAGCAGCACAACCGTGACTATATGTGCAATATGTGTAACCTCAGTAGTGAAACAGAAGAAAGAAATAGGGATAGAAATATGGAAATAGATATGATAGCGTGCTGAAGCAATGTGCACAGATAGAGTTTGTACAAGACAAGTTGCTCACATGCGTGGCAAATATAACATAGTGTTGTTTGACAATGTGCTGATTGTGCAGTGCTGAGTTAAAAACGGGGTAATGTTTTGACAGAACTAACAATGACCCGGCATAGTGGACTGAGATAAAAGAGGGCAATAACAGACCGACCAAAAATGAAGAATGTGAGTGTACCACAACCTGCGCAGCCACAGCCTTGGCATAAGCGCAGTGTCAAAATAAGCGAAGACGGGCAATAAGTATGTAGAGTATTGGCTAAGTGGTGGGCCTAATGCTGGCTCCTCCACATGAGCAAAATGCCAATTGGTGCATATTAGGTAATGCTGCAATATTAAGTTTGGTCATTCATAATATTATTTGTAAGAAGCGTTCCGCCACACACCGGTACATATTAAGCCCCTGTATAGCATCCATTGTAGATAGATCTGCAAGTTACATACGCGCTAATAACATGTGAAGTGATCAGCATGTTATAAATTGGTGAAGGGACAAGAAAAGGGTATGATACAAACAGATGAAGTGGGATGGAATTACAGAATGGGGGACCGAGGGAGAGAAAGGGAAAATAAAAAGAAAGAAAGAGAGAGAGAAAAAGAGAGAGAGAGAGAGAGCAGGAGTTTGAGAAGCAACGTGAAAAAGAAAGCAGGAGAAAGAGTGAAAGGGAGTATGTGGGAAAATGTGAGAGTGCGTTGATATCTCTGTGTACATAAAGGCTTGTTCTGCTCCCCTCTATCCCCCTCCCATGGCCGTCTGCTTGCTTTGTGTGTGAGTGAGAGGAACGGAGCAGGGCGAGGGAGAGCGAGAGAGAGTGAGAGTGCGTGAAAGGATTACATCTTGTAAATGGGGTAAATAAATGTTTGGTTTACCCGCCCTATCGCATGGTATATGTTTTGCAAGTAAAATTGCTTGTTGAGATACTTTTTGTAAGAAGCGTTCCGCCACACACCGGTACAAATTAAGCCCCTGTATAGCATTCATCGTAGATAGATCTGCAAGTTACATATGCGCTAATAACATGTGAAGTGATCAGCATGTTATAAATTGGTGAAAAGACAAGAAAAGGGTATGATACAAAGGATGCTTAGTATATTAATACACGAAACATCCATTGGCAAAAAAGTGGTAAAGCTGCAGTTTTTGAGCAGCAGTCAAGGCAGTGTGTTTAATGAATAAAAAAAAAGGGAACAAAACGTTTGAAATAAACCTAATCGCAGGTTGGCCAACTTAAATATTGATGCTTAGAAGGTTGAGAGTGAGAAACAGAATTACAGAGGAGAGAGAGAACATTTAAACCTATTTAGTGCGAGTTGCAACTAAGCTGAAAAAAAAGACCTAAAAAAGACAAAGCCTGTTTCCCTTGTGTGTGAGCAAGGGGCACCATCTGTTTCCAAGTTAATTAGAAACAGATGGTGCCAAAGCTCGCGCCCGCAAGTGAATCGCCAAACATGCACGCGTTGCCATTTAAAGCAATGCAATGCGTGCACGTTTTTTGCCTGAAAGCTGAATCGATGACTAAAGGTCCCCTCCTATGCAACGCATGCGCGCTGCGTAGGCGAGACCTAAAAACTGAAAGTATTTCCTACTGAAGAAACTGTAGTAAATGACGAAATTAGATAGCTTCATAACAAATAAGTCTCCCAAGATGGCCACCAGAGACAAAATAGCCCAAATGTAGCACAAATATCACCCAGATGTAGCCCACGTATAGCCCAATGACAGAATGTCCCAGAGAGTTCTAAAGAACAACTAGAGCGCTAACAGTCTTACTTATGAGAAAAGTATGGCACACCTGAAGCCATCTTGATTGGAATAAAGTGGTACCAATTAAAATATTCAATTTGCAAAGGAACAAAATGAGGGGGTTCATTTTGCCATAGAAATTATGATTAGTGCTGCAGAAAGAAAAATTAGGGCACATTTTGACTTCTCAAATCCTCTTCTATGTCATTAAAAAATTCTGCCATGCAGACTGAAACATGCACTTTCAATACCAGCAGCAGACTTCCCTGGTGAGCAGCAGCTTTACTACAATGATCTAATGAGCAACTAGAGTGCTAACATTCTGAATTTATGGCAAATGTGTGACACATCTGAATGCCTTCTTGATGGAATCAAAGTAAAAAACTGAAAGTATTTCCTACTGAGGAGACTGCAGTAAATGAGGAAATTAGGAAACTTCATAACAAATAAGTCTCCCAAGCTGGCCACCAGAGACAAAAGAGCCCAAATGTAGCACAAATATCATCCAGATGTAGCCTACGTATAGCCCAATGACAGAATGTCCCAGAGTGTTCTAAAGAACAACTAGAGCGCTAATAGTCTTAATTATTACAAAGGTATGGCACACCTGAATCCATCTTGATTGGAATAAACTGGTAACACTTAAAACATTTAATTTAAAAAGGAACACAATGAGGGGGTTCATTTTGCCATAGAAATTATGATTAGTGCTGAAGAAAGAAAAATTAGGGCACGTTTTGAGTGACTTCTCAAATCTTCTATTTCATTAAAAAATTCTGACATGCAGACTGAAACATGCACTTTCAATACCAGCAGCAGACTTCCCTGGTGAGCAGTAGATTTACTACAGTGATCTAATGAGCAACTAGAGTGCTAACATTCAGAATTTATGGCAAATGTGTGACACATCTGAATGCCTTCTTGATGGAATCAAAGTAAAAAACTGAAAGCATTTCTTACTGAGGAGACTGCAATAAATGAGGAAATTAGGAAACTTCATAACAAATAAATCTCCCAAGATGGCCACCAGAGACCAAAGAGCCCAAATGTAGCACAAATATCACCCAGGTGAAGCCCACGTGTAGCCCAATGACAGAAGTGTGCATGGACCCCATCCCCCGGGGCATGCCAACTCATGGCAAATACAGAGGAGTCATGCAAATCACAGGGGTTCCCCAACACATAGGGGTCGATTCCGATTCGGGCCGGAAAAATCTCCGTCCGAGCCGGACCCGGAGAGATTTCCGACCGAATCGGACTCTGGCAGTCCGACCGAACAAGTACGATGCATTCGCATGCTATCGGACTCGATTCGGTCGGACTCCCATTGAAGTCAATGGGAGCCGGGCGTACAATGCGTACGCGGGCTCCCATTGACTCAATGAGTGCGAGGCAAACAAGGGCGCCCCCTACAGCGGGTACGCGTCGAAGCGGTTCGCGCCGTACACGCACAGGTAGGGGGGACCCATGGGTCCCCCCTGTGTGCGCCTCGCGTGGCTATGCGTACAGGGGGGTCCGACGCGGACCCCCAAAGTCCGGCTCCGACAGCTCTTTCGAGCCGGACAGCGCGAGTCGGTCGGACTGCTCGAAGCGCGTATCGTACTTACCCGGCCGGAGAACGACTCCATTGCGCGAGGCGATCCCTGTCCGTGCGAGTCGGTCGGAGCGTGTAGATCCCGCGTACGAGTCGGTCGGTGATTTCGCGGGCGCCTGCATCGTACTCGCTCGGCCGGACCCGCGTACGAATCGGTCGGGAAACAGGGCTCCGAATCGGATCCGGTAAAGCCGAATCCTATTCGGAGCACTACCGGCCGAGATCGGAATCGACCCCATAGTGTTCACTGGTGTATGTAGGTGTTTTCACTGTATTCTAAGTGTCTTTTAGCATAGCACTGGCTCTAGGCCTGGTTAGTCAGAGTCAGTTACCACCAGTACCTGTCTGAAAAAGTTGTGGGCACAGGATGATTTTGCAACAAGGCCTCTTCCTGCTCCTCTGTTGGTTCTTTCTGCACATGTCTTGCTTCTTCCTGCACTTGTCTTCGTCTTTGTGGACTTCTGTTGCTTACTTGTGCATTTCTGTTGCTTCTTTCTGTGCATTTTTTCTTCTTTCTTCACATGTTCTACCTCTGTAGGCATAGTTAGAAACTAGCATTTAAAAAACATTTGAAATTCACTTAAAAAACCATAGGTTTCAGGCACGTTATAGTTAGAAATTAGCATTTAAAAAACTATTGAAATTCACTTAAAAAACCATACGTTTCTGGCACGTTATAGTTAGAAATTAGCATTTAAAAAACCTTTGAAATTCACTTAAAAAACCATAGGTTTCAGGCACGTTATAGTTAGAAATTAGCATTTAAAAAACCTTAGAAATTCACTGAAAAAACCATAGGTTTCAGGGACGTTATAGTTAGTTGGACATTTCACTCGTACAAAACCATAGAAATTCCCCCATTATAGTTAGTTCAGCTAACTATAACTCGAGCCCCGCAATGCACTGCTGATGACGTCACATATTACATCACTCATGACATGGTCAGTGACATCACTGATGACATCACTGATGACATCTCAAATGACATCACTGATGACATCACTGATGACATCATCCATGTGATAATTTGATGCATCATCTCACACCCTAATATAACCTTTGATACACCCACTCTAAATTACAGACTGCCATTCTCAAAACCATAGACACTCCAACACCAATAACTACAAACCCACTTACTGATTCTTAGGTTTACACACACATCCACTCACTCACCTGTACAGTCACTCATACTTATGGTCACTCAGTACAGGACTATCATATGCACTCATACTCCTATATAGACACTCACACACCGCCACTCATCCATAGAGGTACTCACACACCTAGTCAGTCATGCAAATAATTAATCACACTGCCATTTACTCACCTATTCAGTTATACACACACCAGCTCACTTACTCATACAAATACTAGCACATTCTTACGCTCTTATACAATCACTGATACAAGCACACTCTTATCCATACAGCCACTCTCACAATCACAGTCTCACTTATAGCCATTTATATACTCCAACACACATATATACTGCCTTTCACATATGTAGTTACTCACACATGTACCACTGAGATATACATTCACTCACTAACACACCCATACACACACTCACCCACCCATACAGTCCATCACAGATGCACTCTTGAAACCATGCACCCAGTGAATCATCCACTTACACGTCTATGCACAGAGTCACACACACCCCACCCACACAAACACTCAGGCACCCATACAGATACTCAGACAACCAATCCATAACCCATATAGACACTCATGTAGCTATTCACAAACCCATGCAGCCGCTTACACACCAAAAGACAGATGGATACAGACATTCACACAGTTTCGTCACTAACCCAAGCATTCAGTAAGATACGTTTAATCACTCACTTATAGAGTCAGTCACGCACCTACTAAATCATCCATTCAGACACTTATACACCCACTCATTCTTCAATACGCCTTTTCCTATATATATTAAACATATTTAAACTTTACAGAAACACACAGTCACTGGATGATGTCATCAGTGAAGTCATCAGTGATGTCATTTGAGATGTCATTAGTGATGTCATCAGTGATGTCACTGACCATGTCATGAGTGATGTAATATGTGACATCATCAGCAGTGCATTGCGGGGCGCGAGTTATAGTTAGCTGAACTAACTATAACGGGGGAATTTCTCTGGTTTTGTACGAGTGAAATGTCCAACTAACTATAACGTCCCAGAAACCTATGGTTTTTTCAGTGAATATATAGATATATATATATATATATATAAATCCAAATAGAATCCCAAGGCGATTGGCCCCAACGACGCAATCCACAAGGGCACAGACACCAGTTGCAGAGTTAATCCAATGTTCTTTATTAGAGCATGAATGTCCAAAAGACGCGTTTCGTCCGCCGGACTGCGGCCTTGATCACATGGTGCGCTATGAGTGATGGAGTGCTATATATAGTGCATACCAGTAGTGTTTCTACTATGTCCACTGCAAGTGGACAGTGAGTAAGCATTTTTACAACATAGTTACATCAGCCGTAATGCACCCGTCCCTCTACGGTAGTCGATGAGTCATATACAAATGACCCAGTTGAGCACAAGTGATTTGACCCAGCAGACCTGTATCTGATAACAGACTGAGCAGACATACTTCATATCATCATGTTTCTATACATAAACCTGCAATTGCAGATAGTAACTTTCAGAATATGAAGGAGAGCCCTAGTCATAGTGTCTGTATCTTGGAACATATTGCAGCCACAGAGGATCGACTCTGTTTGGGGCTGAGTGCGACCAGGAGGCGGCAGTGCATGGCAAATCAACCAGGGTGAAACTGTAGGTACAGATACTCAAAATGCATCAGTGTATGGCCTAAACACTGTCACGCGCGCAGGTGAGAAGTGTACATTACTGCGAGTGTGCCTCCCATAGCGAAAAATAAAAAACGACTATGTGTTTGGAGCAACACAACCATGACTATATGTGCAATATGTGTAACCTCAGTAGTGAAACAGAAGAAAGAAATAGGGATAGAAATATGGAAATAGATATGATAGCGTGCTGAAGCAATGTGCACAGATAGAGTTTGTACAAGACAAGTTGCTCACATGCGTGGCAAATATAACATAGTGTTGTTTGACAATGTGCTGATTGTGCAGTGCTGAGTTAAAAACGGGGTAATGTTTTGACAGAACTAACAATGACCCGGCATAGTGGACTGAGATAAAAGAGGGCAATAACAGACCGACCAAAAATGAAGAATGTGAGTGTACCACAACCTGCGCAGCCACAGCCTTGGCATAAGCGCAGTGTCAAAATAAGCGAAGACGGGCAATAAGTATGTAGAGTATTGGCTAAGTGGTGGGCCTAATGCTGGCTCCTCCACATGAGCAAAATGCCAATTGGTGCATATTAGGTAATGCTGCAATATTAAGTTTGGTCATTCATAATATTAACCACACATTTAAAGATAGCCAGCAGCTACCATGCACACAAATGCAATGTAGACATGATGTGGGGCGTGCACATTGGGAATGCAGGTCACGGTGTGTTAAAGGAAATTATGTAGGTCCTCACTAGTGTTAAGGCCTGCAGGTGACTTGGTGTTAAAATCAAGAATGTACCTGGTTTCCAAATGTCAGAGTAATGTCTCCCTGTTGCCTCCACGTCTCCGTGGGGGTATGCTATCCAAGACAAAGTACTTCAGGTGGTCAAGGTTGTTACTGTGCACCTCCTTGAAGTGTCTGGCAACTGGGTGGGCAGGGTCATTATTGACAATGGCCTTGAGGTGCTGGAGGATGCGAAGATGGACTTGCAGCTTAGTGCTGCCAATGTACCTGAGCCCGCATTTACATTCTAGAACGTAGATCGCGAACTCAGTTCTACATGTGAGCCTTTGTTTGATGATAAATGGCTCCCTCCTGAAGTTAGAATTAACCTGAGTAGTGTTGCACCCAAATTTGCATGCTCTGCAGCTACTACATTTGTGGAACCCTTTGATATCAGACAGCCAGTTTGATTTGATAGTAACCTCAGGAGTACTCTTCACCAAGGCATCATGCATGGAAAATGCCCGTCTGTAAGTGATATCAGGCCATTGAGCAACCAGAGGGCCCAGGATCACGTCAGTTCTAATGATCCCCTAGTGTTTATTAATGATGGATCTGATGGCATGTTCCTCTGTGTTGTGTGTAATGAGGAGGTGTGTGGTAACTGTCCCTCTACTCTCAATTGTGGTATCATCTGCTGTACCCGTGCCAGAGTTGTCCCAGGCCATCCCAGTAAGGAGTGCCTCCCTTGGTATAGAGTTAGCCCTATTCATGGCTGTGGTGATGTTATGTTTGGAATACCCAGGGTCCCTGAATCTTTGGTGTGCCTCCCTTTGGCATGTGGCCATATCTTCTGGGGAACTACAGATTCTGCGTATGCGCAGCATCTCACCGTAGGGAATGCTGGCAATTAGATGCCTGGGATGGAAACTTGAGGCATCTAAGGTGGAATTGCCTGCCGTGGGTTTTCTATGGAGTTTAGAGTGTAGAGTGCCATTAGAGACATGTAGCTGAACATCTGGGAACACAACTGAAGTGGTGCTTATGCTAGCATTGAATTCCAAATTGAGGGTGTTGTCGTTAACTTCGGCTAGAAATGACCTGGCACTGTCCATGTCCCCTTTCCAGATAACAAAAACATCATCGATGTATCTGAGCCAGGTGACTATCTGATTGCCCCATGTCACAGAGTGTGTTGCCATGAGAGTCCGCTCCTCCCACCAACCTACATGAAGACATGCGTAGCTGGGAGAGAAGCAAGCTCCCATGGCAACACCCCTGAGTTGTTGATACACAGTTTTGTCAAACAAAAAGAAATTGTGATTTAAACACCATTCAATGAGGAACAAAATTAAAGTCATTGTGTTTGTAGAAATGGATGGGTCTTTTGCTTAGGAAATGTTTGCATGCTGCCAGACCATCCTGATGGCGAATGCTCGAGTACAGCGAGGTGATGTCAAGTGACATCAGGATACAATCATCTGCCCATGGGATGTCTTTGATCTTAAGAATGAAATCACTCGTGTCTTTGAGATAAGTGGGCAGACTGGTCACTAGTTCCTGTAGGAAAAAGTCCACGTACTTGGATATATTTTCACACATACTCTTTCGGGCCAAGATGATTGGACGGCCCGGGATTGATGATATGTTCTTATGTACCTTTGGAAGAAAATAGAGGACAGGAAGTACTGGAGAGTCTTTATTTAGGAAGGCCACTTCGTCTTTGCTGATGATGCCCTCCAATCTGTAAGGACTGATATGTTTCCTGAGTTCTTTCTAACTGGTGACCACCTCCTTGTGACTGGAGATTCTGTAGCAGGTTGAATCTGCAAGGTGCCTGCATGCTTCCTATATATATACTCCGTGTGCTGCTCTTTCTGGAGCCGCTGGACCCTTGGAAAGTGGCGCGTATGCCGGCAGAGCAAACCGGCAGTTAAATCCTGAGGCAAAGTTACAAGTCGACGCGCTCTCAGGAGACCGTACACAAAGTCCAAAGTACTTGCTGGAAACTGTTTATTATATATATATATATCTATATATCTATATATATATATATATTCACTGAAAAAACCATAGGTTTCAGGGACGTTATAGTTAGTTGGACATTTTATTCGTACAAAACCAGAGAAATTCCCCCGTTATAGTTAGTTCAGCAAACTATAACTCGTGCCCCCGCAATGCACTGCTGATGACGTCACATATTACATCACTCATGACATGGTCAGTGACATCACTGATGACATCACTGATGACATCTCAAATGACATCACTGATGACATCATCCTGTGACTGTGTGTTTCTGTAAAGTTTAAATATGTTTAATATATATAGGAAAGGCGTATTGAAGAATGAGTGGGTGTATAAGTGTCTGAATGGATGATTTAGTAGGTGCGTGACTGACTCTATAAGTGAGTGATTAAACGTGTCTTACTGAATGCATGGGTTAGTGACTTAACTGTGTGAATGTCTGTATCCGTCTGTCTGTTGTTGTGTAAGCAGCTGCATGGGTTTGTGAATAGCTACATGAGTGTCTATATGGGTTATTGATTGGTTGTCTGAGTATCTGTATGGGTGCCTGAGTGTTTGTGTGGGTGGGGTGTGTGTGACTCTGTGCATAGATGTGTGAGTGATTCACTGGGTGCATGGTTTCAAGAGTGAATCTGTGATGGACTGTATGGGTGGGTGTGTGTATGGGTGTGTTAGTGAGTGAATGTATATTTCAGTGGTATATGTGTGAGTAACTACATATGTGAAAGGCAGTATATATGTGTGTTGGAGTATATAAATGGCTATAAGTGAGAGTGTGTGATTGTGAGAGTGGCTGTATGGATGAGAGTGTGCTTGTGTCAGTGATTGTATAAGAGTGTAAGAATGTGCTAGTATCTGTATGAGTAAGTGAGCTGGTGTGTGTATAACTGTATAGGTGAGTAAATGGGAGTGTGATTAATTATTTGCATGACTGACTATGTGTGTGAGTAACTCTATGGATGAGTGCTGGTGTGTGAGTGTCTATATAGGAGTATGAGTGCATATGATAGTCCTGTACTGAGTGAGCGTAAGTATGAGTGCCTGTACGGGTGAGTGAGTGGATGTGTGTGTAGACCTAAGAATCAGTGAGTGGGAATGTAGTTATTGGAGTGTCTATGGTTTTGAGAATGGCAGTCTGTAATTTAGAGTGGGTGTATCAAAGGTTATATTAGGGTGTGAGTAGATGCATCAAATTATCACATGGATGATGTCATTTGAGATGTCATCAGTGATGTCACTGACCATTTCATGAGTGATGTAATATGTGACGTCATCAGCAGTGCATTGCGGCGGCGCGAGTTATAGTTAGCTGAACTAACTATAACGGGGGAATTTCTATGGTTTTGTACGAGTGAAATGTTCAACTAACTATAACGTGCCAGAAACCTATGATTTTTTAAGTGAATTTCAAAGGTTTTTTAAATGCTAATTTCTAACTATAATGTTCCTGAAACCTATGTTTTTTTCAGTGAATTTCAAAGGTTTTTTAAATGCTAGTTTCTAACTATGCCTACAGAGGTAGGACATGTGAAGAAAGAAGAAAAACGCACAGAATGATGCAAAAGAAATGCAGAAACAAGCAACAGAAGTCCACAAAGACGAAGAAAAGTGCAGGAAGAAGCAAGCCATGTGCAGAAAGAACCAACAGAGGAGCAGAAAGAGGCCTTGTTGCAAAATCATCCTGTGCCCACAACTTTTTCAGACGGGTACTGGTGGTAACTGACTCTGACTAACCAGGCCTAGAGCCAGTGCTATGCTAAAAGACACTTAGAATACAGTGAAAACACCTACATACACTAGGGAACACTATGCATTGGGGTACCGCTGTGAATAGCATGACCTCCTCTGTAAGGCCCTAGTACATAATAGGGCAGGGGGATTAAAACTACCTCTCAGTCAGAGGTGCAGAAATATGCTACTTCAACTAGTAGTTGCGTTTGCAGAGTGGTGGAGAAAGGGTGCTGGGCGTCCAACCAACGCTCAGGAATTTTGCTACGTAGGACTTACAGGAGGTACCAGAAGGGATTCTTGGCCCCCAAACTCCCTCAGGACTAAATTGGACTTCATCCCCCATCCCGTAGTCTGCCACGAGGCACGTTTGCAGAGTGATAGAGAAAGGGGGCCATGGCCTCTGAAGACATCTTAGCAATCCCACTGTGTGGGACTTACTGGAGGTAACAAGAGGGGTAGTTGGCCCGACAAGGACATCCTTGGGGGCCAACTTCCCAAACTATTACCTCCAGTCAGTCCCACACATCAGCACTGGTAAGTACTCTTACCAGGCCACGCCCACTTTGCCCACCACTCTACAAATGCGCTACCTGGCGTGCTCTTGGATGGGGATTGAAGTCCCCTTCACTGCTTGGAGTCCTTTAGGGGCCAACTAGCCTACCTTTTACCTCCAGTAAGCCCCATGCAGTGGAATTGGTGAGAGGTAGACAAAGGCCATGCCCCCTTTCTCCACCACTCTGCAAACGCGCCCCCCTGGCGCGGTGTAAGTTGGGGGATTAAGTCCCCTTGAATCCTGAGGGTCCCTGGAGTCCAAGTAGCCCACCAGGTACCTCCAGTAAGCGCCACAGGCCTGCGTTGCAGAGAGGTGTAAAAAGGGGCGTGCCTGGACCACCTCTCTGCAACGCAGGCCTGTGGCGCTTACTGGAGGGACTTGGTGGGCTAGTTGGCCCCCAGGGTCCTCAGGATTGAAGGGGAATTAATTCCCCAACTTAAAATGCGCCACAGGGCCTGTTTGCACACATGTCACCTCAGGGCCCGCCCCCTCCCTTCACCACTGTGCAAACGCGCCCCGTGGCGCATTTTAAATTGAGGGATAAAGTCCCCTTGAATCCTGAGGGTCCCTGGGGTCCAACTAGCCCACCAGATACCTCCAGTAAGCGCCACAGAGCTGCGTTGCAAGGGGTGTGGCCTGGACCACCTCTCTGCAACGCAGTGCAGTGGCGCTTACTGGAGGTACCTGGTGGGCTAGTTGGCCCCCAGGGACCCTCAGGATTGAAAGGTAATTAATTCCCCAACTTAAAACGCGCCACAGGGCGTGTTTGCACACATGTCACCTCAGGCCACGCCCTCCCTTCACCACTGTGCAAACGTGCTCGTGGCATGTTTCAAGCTGGGGGATTAAGTCCCCTTGAATCCTGAGGGTCCCTGGGGTCCAACTAGCCCACTAGGTACCTCCAGTAAGCGCCACAGAGCTACGTTGCAGAGAGGTGTAAAAAGGGGCGTGCCTGGACCACCTCTCTGCAACGCAGGCCTGTGGCGCTTACTGGAGGTACCTGGTGGGCTAGTTGGCCCCAGGGGCCCTCAGGATTGAAGGGGAATTAATTCCCCAACTTAAAACGGGCCACGGGGCGTGTTTGCACACATGTCACCTCAGGCCCCGCCCCCTCCCTTCACCACTGTGCAAACGCGCCCCATGGTGCATTTTAAGTTGGGGGATAAAGTCCCCTTGAATCCTGAGGCTCCCTGGGGTCCAACTAGCCCACCAGTTACCTCCAGTAAGCGCCACAGAGCTGCGTTGCAGAGAGGTGTAAAAAGTGGCGTGGCCTCTGAACACCTCTCTGCAACGCAGCTCCTTGGCGCATACTGGAGGTTCCTGGTGGGCTAGTTGGCCCCCAGGGACCCTCAGTATTCAAGGGGAATTAATTCCCCAACTTACAACGCGCCAGGGCACGTGTTTGCTGAGTGCTGCAGGGAGGGGGCGGGGCCTAGCCGCAATGCCGGCTTTTTTAATTGTTTTTTTTAAGAAGGGGGGCTGTGTGGCCCCTCTTCTCTTACCTTTTTTTGGGCCCTGGGGACCCCATCCCCCAGGGCCTAGCCCCCTTTTTTTGTGTTTTAATGTAAATGAGAGGGGGGCCACGTGGGCCACCCTCTCGTGGCCAATTCTGGCCCCGGGGACCCCATCCCCCGGGGCATGTTTTTTTTATATTATAGGAAGGGGGCTGCATGGCCCCCCCTTCTGAGGCCTCTATTGACCCCGGGGAACCCATCCCACGGGGCCGGCCTTTATTTTTTAATTATTTTTTTCGGGGAGGGGGGCCGAGTGGCCCCCCTCCCGGGCCACTTCTGGCCCCGGGGACCCCATCCCCCGGGGCCTAGCCATCCTTTTTTTTTTTTTTGGAGGGGGGCCACGTGGCTTCCCTCCTCAGGCCAAATATGGCCCCGGGGACCCCATCCCCCGGAGCCTGGCCTCTCCTTTTTTTTTAAATATGTAAATTACGTGGGAGGGGGCTGCGTGGCCCCCCTCCCGGGCCACTTCTGGCCCCGGGGACCCCATCCATTGGGCACTGGGGGGTGGCGGTCCCCAGGGCCATGAAGGGCTCCAGGAGGGGGCCAGGGCACGTGTTTGCTGAGTGCTGCAGGGAGGGGGCGGGGCCTAGCCGCAATGCCGGCTTTTTTAATTGTTTTTTTTAAGAAGGGGGGCTGTGTGGCCCCTCTTCTCTTACCTTTTTTTGGGCCCTGGGGACCCCATCCCCCAGGGCCTAGCCTCCTTTTTTTGTGTTTTAATGTAAATGGGAGGGGGGCCACGTGGGCCACCCTCTCGTGGCCAACTCTGGCCCCGGGGACCCCATACCCCGGGGCATGTTTTTTTTATATTATAGGAAGGGGGCTGCATGGCCCCCCCTTCTGAGGCCTCTATTGGCCCCGGGGAACCCATCCCACGGGGCCGGCCTTTATTTTTTAATTATTTTTTGAGGGGAGGGGGGCCGAGTGGCCCCCCTCCCGGGCCACTTTTGGCCCCGGGGACCCCATCCCCCGTGGCATGTTTTTTTTATATTATAGGAAGGGGGCTGCATGGCCCCCCCTTCTGAGGCCTCTATTGGCCCCGGGGAACCCATCCCACGGGGCCGGCCTTTATTTTTTAATTATTTTTTGAGGGGAGGGGGGCCGAGTGGCCCCCCTCCCGGGCCACTTCTGGCCCCGGGGACCCCATGCCCCGGGGACTAGCCATCCTTTTTTTTTTTTTTTTTTTGGAGGGGGGCCACGTGGCTTTCCTCCTCAGGCCAAAAATGGCCCCGGGGACCCCATCCCCCGGAGCCTGGCCTCTCCTTTTTTTAAAAATATGTAAATTACGTGGGAGGGGGCTGCGTGGCCCCTCTCCCTGGCCACTTCTGGCCCCGGGGACCCCATCCATTGGGCACTGGGGGTGGCGGTCCCCAGGGCCATGAAGGGCTCCAGGAGGGGGCCGCGCGGCCCCCCTCTCAACATTGGCAAAGCCCCGGGGAGGTGGTGGTCCCCGGGGCTTGGGGGTCCGTTACAGACCCCCACATTTAAATACTTAGTGCCGCGGGGAGGTGGCGGTCCCCGGGGCGTGTGGGGGGGCTCGAGCCCCCACACACAGGTTAGTATACATTTTTAAAAACAAGCCCCGGGGGGTGGCGGTCCCCGGGGCAGCGGGGGGGCCATGTGCCCCCGCAAAATTATTAATAAAAGCCCCGAGGGTCACTGTCCCCGGGGCTTGGGGGGGCCTTGGAGGCCCCCCACAGATTAAAAAAGAAGCCCCGGGGGTGGCGGTCCCCGGGGCTGCGGGGGGGTTGTGTGCTCCCGCAAATATTTCAGAAAAGCCCAGGGGGGTGGCGGTTTCCGGGGCTGCGGGGGCCCCCCTGGGCCCCCGCAATTATGTTAAACATGCCCACGGGACCTGGCCCACCCGGGGGCTAAATATTAACGAAGCGCGGGAGCCCGCACTTCGTTTCTTTTTTTTCACGGCGGGATCCGCGGATCCTATGCGGATTTTGCCGTTTTAAAAACAAAATGCTTTTTTCGGCCCTGGGGGTCCTTGTGGGACCCCCTGAGCAGGCCTAGGGGGTCAGGGTGTTTGTACCCTGCCCCCTTTTTTTGTTTTTCGCATTTGTTTTTCTCTTTTCTTGTGACTCGGTTCTACCAAGTCACAAGATGGCCGCCAACACTTCCTGGTTTGGAGTGTTGGCAGCCAATTAGAATAAAGCTCGTGGTCGGGAGGATCCGCGGATCCTCGTGCCTCTAAATATCGCCAGCTTTATTTTTGATTTTCTCAGCAACTACTGAACGGATTTACACCATGTAACAAAAAGGGCTCTTTCTGAACCAAGGGCTACCTTTTTGCCAAATTTGGTGTAATTCCGTTCAGCAGTTCGGGCTGTACCTTTGTCTAAAGTTTCATATGGAAAATAACATGGAGAAAACGAGTTCTGGGACCCCCCTTTTTTCTCGGCCCCCGCTTGGCGAATCACCCCGAAACTTTCAGGATAGGAGCTGCCCAGAGAGGGCCACAAAGTTTGAAAATTTTGCATAGATTCGTCAACCGGCGCCAAAGTTATTGGGAAAACAAAAAAATGCATTTCCTATGGAAACTAGGTCCTACCTATAACTACCTACTGGCGACCGCCAGTAGGTAAAATATATATATATATATATATATGTGTATATATATATATATATATATATGTGTATATATATATATATATATATATATATATATATTCACTGAAAAAACCATAGGTTTTAGGGACAGTTTTAGTTACTTGGACATTGCACTCGTACAAAACCCGTGAAATTCCCCGTTATAGTTAGTTCAGCTAACTATAACTCGCGCCCCTGCAATGCACTGCTGATGACGTCACATATTACATCACTCATGACATGGTCAGTGACATCACTGATGACATCACTGATGACATCTCAAATGACATCACTGATGACATCACTGATGACATCATCCAGTGACTGTGTGTTTCTGTAAAGTTTAAATATGTTTAATATATATAGGGAAAGGCATATTGAAGAATGAGTGGGTGTATAAGTGTCTGAATGGATGATTTAGTAGGTGCGTGACTGACTCTATGAGTGAGTGATTAAACGTATCTTACTGAATGCATGGGTTAATGACTAAACTGTGTGAATGTCTGTATCTGTCTGTCTGTTGGTGTGTAAGCGGCTGCATGGGTTTGCGAATAGCTACATGAGTGTCTATATGGGTTATTGATTTGTTGTTTGAGTATCTGTATGGGTGCCTGAGTGTTTGTGTGGGTGGGGTGTGTGTGACTCTGTGCATAGATGTGTGAGTGGGTGATTCACTGGGTGCATGTTTTCAAGAGTGCATCTGTGATGGACTGTATGGGTGGGTGAGTGTGTGTATGGCTGTGTTAGTGAGTAAATGTATATCTCAGTGGTACATGTGTGAGTAACTACATATGTGAAAGGCAGTATATATGTGTGTTGGAGTATATAAATGGCTATAAGTGAGAGTGTGTGATTGTGAGAGTGGCTGTATGGATGAGTGTGTGCTTGTATCAGTGATTGTGTAAGAGCGTAAGAATGTGCTAGTATTTGTATGAGTAAGTGAGCTGGTGTGTGTATAACTGTATAGGTAAGTAAATGGGAGTGTGATTAATTATTTGCATGACTGACTAGGTGTGTGAGTACCTCTATGGATGAGTGGAGGTGTGTGAGTGTGTATATAGGTGTATGAGTGCATATGATAGTCCTGTACTGAGTGACCATAAGTATGAGTGATTGTACTGGTGAGAGAGTAAATGTGTGTGTAGACCTAATAATCAGTGAGTGGGTATGTAGTTTTTGGTGTTGGAGTGTCTATGGTTTTGAGAATGGCAGTCTGTAATTTAGAGTGGGTATATCAAAGGTTATATTAGGGTGTGAGAAGATGCATGAAATTATCACATGGATGATGTCATCAGTGATGTCATCAGTGATGTCATTTGAGATGTCATCAGTGATGTCATCAGTGATGTCACTGACCATGTCATGAGTGATGTAATATGTGACGTCATCAGCAGTGCATTGTAGGGCGCGAGTTATAGTTAGCTGAACTAACTATAACGGGGAATTTCACGGGTTTTGTACGAGTGCAATGTCCAAGTAACTAAAACTGTCCCTAAAACCTATGGTTTTTTCAGTGAATTTCAAAGGTTTTTTAAATGCTAATTTGTAACTATAACGTGTCTGAAACCTATGGTTTTTTCAGTGAATTTCAAAGGTTTTTTAAATGCTAATTTGTAACTATAACGTGTGTGAAACCTATGGTTTTTTCAGTGAATTTCAAAGGTTTTTTAAATGCTAATTTCTAACTATAACGTGCCTGAAACCTACGGTTTTTTCAGTGAATTTCAAAGGTTTTGTAAATGACAATTTTTAAATGTATTAATTGTTATATTAATTTTTTTCATACTGATTTACTACATTTTTAGAAACAATTTTTTTTTACATATTTTATTTTTTAAATTACATTGTAATTACATTATACATTACATTACAAAAAATACTTTCTCAGAATGAATTACTTTAGTTTAAATACTTTGCAGATAGGCAATAGACTTTTAAGTACAGTAGTTACAGTTGTTGCAATGGGCAACACATTTTCAAACACAATGCAACATTCAGCTCAATGTGAATTTCTAGTTAAATGCAATTAGTTACTTTATGGATTACTTTTGTAACCACAGGACTGGATCCTAGATTCAGTCCTGGTACATCTCCTGTAAACAGTTGAGTAAAAGCGTTTTGGTTACAGTCGTGATTTTTAAGGAATATTATTGTATTTTAAAAGTTGACACTTAGAAACTTTTTCTCATAGAATCACCAATGTTATCCTATGGAAGGAAATTCACTTAGCAGGTAAAAACTGTTATCGTTACTTTTTCTTACTCAGTGTTGGATCCTGGATCCAGCACTGGTGCATCTCCTGTAAACAGTTGAAAAAATGCGTTTAAGTCATACAGGCGATTTTTAAGGAATATTTGTAGTTTGTGAAAATCAACACTTTGAAACTTTTTTGCTGAAAACCAGTCAATCTTAGCCTATGAAGGAAATTCAAGTTACCGGTAAGTACGGTTAAAATTACTTTTGAGGATCAGTACTGGGCTGAAAGATGCAGCACTGAGGTCTCTCCTGATAACAGGTGAGTAAATCGGAATTCGTATTTCGGCTGATTTTAGAGGAATATTTTAAAGTTCCAAAACTCCACACTTAGAAGAATTTCCAAGTGAAACCAGTCAATGTTAGCCTATGGAAGGAAATTCAAGTTACTGGTAAGTACGGTTAAAATTACTTTTCAGGACCAGTACTGGGCTGAAAGATGCAGCACTGAGGTCTCTCCTGATAACAGGTGAGTAAATCAGAATTTGGATTTCGGCTGATTTTAGAGGAATATTTGTATGTTTCAAAAATCAACACTTAGAAACTTTTTCAGCAAAAAGCAGGCAATGATATCCTATGGAAGGAAATTCAAGTTACTGGTAAGTACGGTTAAAATTACTTTTGAGGATCAGTACTGGGCTGAAAGATGCAGCACTGAGGTCTCTCCTGATAACAGGTGAGTAAATCGGAATTCGTATTTCGGCTGATTTTAGAGGAATATTTTAAAGTTCCAAAACTCCACACTTAGAAGAATTTCCAAGTGAAACCAGTCAATGTTAGCCTATGAAGGAAATTCAAGTTACCGGTAAGTACGGTTAAAATTACTTTTCAAGATCAGTACTGGGCTGAAAGATGCAGCACTGAGGTCTCTCCTGATAACAGGTGAGTAAATCGGAATTCGTATTTCGGCTGATTTTAGAGGAATATTTTAAAGTTCCAAAACTCCACACTTAGAAGAATTTCCAAGTGAAACCAGTCAATGTTAGCCTATGAAGGAAATTCAAGTTACCGGTAAGTACGGTTAAAATTACTTTTCAGGACCAGTACTGGGCTGAAAGATGCAGCACTGAGGTCTCTCCTGATAACAGGTGAGTAAATCGGAATGCGTATTTCGGCTGATTTTAGAGGAATATTTTAAAGTTCCAAAACTCCACACTTAGAAGAATTTCCAAGTGAAACCAGTCAATGTTAGCCTATGGAAGGAAATTCAAGTTACTGGTAAGTACGGTTAAAATTACTTTTCAGGACCAGTACTGGGCTGAAAGATACAGCACTGAGGTCTCTCCTTATAACAGGTGAGTAAATCGGAATTCCTATTTCGGCTGATTTTAGAGGAATATTTTAAAGTTCCAAAACTCCACACTTAGAAGAATTTCCAAGTGAAACTAGTCAATGTTAGCCTATGAAGGAAATTCAAGTTACCGGTAAGTACGGCTAAAATTACTTTTCAGGACCAGTACTGGGCTGAAAGATGCAGCACTGAGGTCTCTCCTGATAACAGGTGAGTAAATCGGAATTCGTATTTCGGCTGATTTTAGAGGAATATTTTAAAGTTCCAAAACTCCACACTTAGAAGAATTTCCAAGTGAAACCAGTCAATGTTAGCCTATGGAAGGAAATTCAAGTTACTGGTAAGTATGGTTAGAATTACTTTTCAGGACCAGTACTGGGCTGAAAGATACAGCACTGAGGTCTCTCCTGATAACAGGTGAGTAAATCGGAATTCGTATTTCGGCTGATTTTAGAGGAATATTTGCACAATGGTGAAGGGAGGGGGCGGGGCCTGAGGTTACATCTGTGTAAACGCGCCCGTGGCGCGTTTTAGGTTGGGGGATTAAGTCCCCTTGAATCCTGAGGGTCCCTAGGGGCCAACTAGCCCACCAGGAACCTCCAATATGCGCCAGGGGCTGCGTTGCAGAGACGTGTAGAGAGGCCACACCCTCTTTACACCTCTCTGCAACGCAGCTCTGTGGCGCTTTCTGGATGTACCTGTTGGGCTAGTTGGCCCCGAGGGACCCTCAGGATTGAAGGGGATTTAATTCCCCATCTTAAAACGCGCCACGGGGCCTGTTTGCACACATGTCACCTGAAGCCCCGCCCTCCCTTCACCACTGTGCAAACGCGCCCCGTGGCGCGTTTTAAGTTGGGGGATTAAGTCCCCTTGAATCCTGAGGGTCCCCGGAGTCCAACTAGCCCACCATATACCTCCAAAAGCGCCACAGAGCTGCGTTGCAGAGAGGTGTAAAAGGGGCGTGGCCTCTGTACACCTCTCTGCAAGGCAGCCCCCTGGCGCATACTGGAGGTTCCTGGTGGGCTAGTTGGCCCTCAGGGACCCCCAGTATTCAAGGGGAATTGTTCTCCTCTGCAAACGCGCCAGGGGGCGCGTTTGCAGAGTGGTGAAGGAAGGGGCGGGGCCTGCGGGCCCGATCGTTTTTTGTTGTTTTTTGTCTCCTGAAGGGGGCTGTGTGGCCCCCTTCCTTTTTCTGTTTTTGGGCCCTGGGGACCCCATCCCCCAGGGCCTTACCCCTTTTTTAAATGTAAAAAAAAAAACGGGAAGGGGGCCGCGTGGCCCCCTTCCCCGGGCCTGTATTGGCCCCGGGGACCCCATCTCCCGGGGCATGGCCTCTATTTTTATTTTTAATATTTTGAGGGGGCTGCGTGGCCCCCTCCTCTGGCCATTTTAAGGCCCGGGGACCCCATCCTCGGGCCGGCCATACCCTTTTTTTTATTTTTTATAATTTTTCAAAACTTTGGGGAGGGGGCCACGTGGCCCCCTCCCGGGCCACTACTTGCCCCGGGGACCCCATCCCCCGGGGCTGGCCCTCTCGTTGGGGACTGTGGGGGTCGCCAAACCCCCACAGTCCCGCCGGCTCCCCGTGTCCTACGGGAGCCGGCATTGCTCTACACATGGGGAGCAGCTAACATGCTGCTCCCCATGTGGAAAGCAGCTTTGATATTGGAAGAGAGAGCAGGTTTCCTGCTCTCTTCCAATATCCAAGCAAGTTTGCAATGACAGGACGGGAGCCGCGAGGCTCCCGTCCTGTCATTGCAAACAGCAGTGTCCCGGGGGTAGGCACCCCGGGACACTGCAGGAGCCGGCCCTGGGGTGTGGCGGTCCCCAGGGCCACCACAGGCTCCAGGAGGGGGCCGCGCGGCCCCCTCCCATCTGTGCACAGCCCCGGGAGGTGGTGGTCCCCGGGCTCTGGGGTCCGTAACGGACCCCCATATTTAAATGTTTAGTGCCCCGGGAGGTGGCGGTCCTCGGGCGTGTGGGGGCTGGAGCCCCCCACACAGGTTTTTCATTTAAAAAAGAAGCCCCGGGAGGTGGTGGTCCTCGGGCTGCGGGAGGGCTCAGAGCCCTCCCGCACCATTATGCATAAAGCCCCGGGGGTGGCGGTCCCCGGGCTTGGGGGCCCTTAGAGGCCCCCCACACATAAAATTAACCCCCCCAGCATGCCCCCGGGACTTGGCCCATTTTTTTTTTCCGGCAGGATTCGCGCACCCTGAGCGCATCCTGCCGATTTTTTTTTTTAAATGCTTTTTGCCCAGGGGGTCCTTGTGGGACCCCTGAGCAGGCCTAGGGGGTTAGGGTGTTTCTACCCTGCCCCCTTTGTGCGTTTTGCGCACTTGTTTCTTTTTTTTCTCGGCGGGATACGCGCACCCTAAGCGCATCCCGCCGATTTAAAAAAAAAAAAATCTTTTTCTGCCCAGGGGTCCTTGTGGGACCCCTGAGCAGACCTAGGGGTCAGGGTGTTTCTACCCTGCCCCCTTTTGCGCTTTGCGCACTTGTTTCTGTCCCTCGGTTCTACCGAGGGACAAAATGGCTGCCAACACTTCCTGAATCGGAATGTTGACAGCCAGCTGACAGCCAATTAGCATGCAGCTCGTGATCGGGACGGTGCGCGCAGGGTGCGCTGAGGGTACGCGTATCCGACGCGCCCATAGATATATATGTACTTTTACTTTTGATTTTCTCAGGAACTACTGAACGGATTTACACCATTTAAGCAAAAGGCACCAGTCTGAACCAAGGACTACCTCTTTGCCAAATTTGGTGTAATTCCGTTCAGCAGTTCGGGCTGTAGCTGCGACTAAAGGTTCCTATGGAAAAATGAATGGGGAAAACGCGTTTTGGGACCCCCTTTTTCTCGGCCCCCGCTTCACGTATCACCCCGAGACTTTCAGGGTAGGAGCGGAGCGGAGCGCCCAACAAGTTGGAAACTTTCACGAAGATTCGTCAACCGGCGCCAACGTTATTTCAAATAGAATGTCGCGGATTTCCTATAGATAATAGGTTGTAACTATAACTATCTACTGGCGACCGCCAGTAGATAATATATATATATATATATATATATATATATGAGGAAGAGGTGTCCCCCAAAAACTGAACAACAAAAAAACAACCAGACGGGTCACAAAAAACAAGCCCAAAAAAACGAGAGATCCAAAAAAATGAAAATCATATCATTGGACCAAGATATCCACCAGAAAGAAAACAACTTAGTCATCAATCTCTCTTCAAGGATATTAACAACGAAACATTAAAAAAGTACTTTGCCAATATACCAACAAGTGTGAGGGAACATCAAAATCAAGAGATCTTGACACCACTAACCCTCAGTGACATCCCACCATTGATAACATTACACAGTCTAGAGTCTGAAAATAATATGGACACACCCCCTGCAATAACTGACACCATGACAAATACAGAAATCTGTGAGGAAATGGCTATTACAACTAATATGTCCATCAGTAGTCAATGTAAGACCCGTTCCAGATTTTGTCCACAACTACCGGCTGGAAATCGAGTGGATATTTTTCAGGAACTTATGACAGAGGAATTGCGCACCATATACATTAAGGAAAAGAAAAGGAATCACCATACATTTGGAAATATGACCAATGATGACAGGGGGGAACTAAATGATTTAAGAACAGATGGCAATATTGTCATAAAACCCTCCGATAAAGGGGGAAATATTGTTGTCATGGATGCCCAGAAGTATTACCTGGAAGTTAAAAGACTGTTTAATGATATAACGAACTATGAAAGACTAAAAGAGGATCCAACTCCAACGATCATGAAAAAGTTCCACAAGATGCTTCAAGACTGGCATTGAGATGGACTACTGGATGAGAACGAATTGGATTATCTCTTGATAAAACATCCTATTACACCAACTATGTATGTCTTACCAAAGGTACATAAAAATTTAGAGAATCCACCAGGGCGCCCCATTGTCAGTTCCTGTGGGTCACTCCTAGAAAACACTTCGAAATTCTTGGACATTTTTCTGTTCCCATATGTACGAGATCTACCATCTTACATCCGGGACTTAATGGACTTTTTAAACAGTATCGCTAACATACCCTGGAAAGAGGAATACACAATGGTGACCATCCGTGTGGTATCATTGTATACCTCAATCAGGCATGAAGATGGGATCAAAGCCTGTGAGCTCTATCTCCGTTCAAGATCACTGAATGTTCTTCAACAGACGAACATGATCTTGGAAATGCTGCATTTCTGCCTCACGAACAACATCTTTATTTTTGACAAGAAATGCTACAAACAGAGCAAAGGAACTGCAATGGGGACTTCCTTTGCACCCACGTATGCCATCCTAACGATGGGCATGTGGGAGGCAGAACAAATTTGGTCAGATGTGAACAAGCAAATGATAGAGAACATTGTACTTTGGGTACGTTATATAGACAATCTGTTTTAAATCTGGGAGGGAAACAGAAGATCTAAACACCTTCCTAAAAAATCTAAATAACAACAGTTTCCAACTTCAATATACATACAACATCAATAAGTAGGAGATAGACTACCTGGACATACACATTTATATTAAAGAACAAAGAATGTGCACAACACTTTTTCAAAAGCCAACTGCTTGCAATAGCATCCTTTCAGCGAATAGTGCGAACCCCAGATGTCTGAAATGGAGTGTTTCATATGGAGAATTCCTACGGGCACGAAGGAATTGCTCGGAGGATTCGGAATTCCTCCTGCAGATGGATCAAATGTATAGTAGATTTTTGAGTAGAGGATGTCCCACAGTAGTTTTGGAAAAGGCTAAATCAAGAGCCCTGTAAAGGAAGAGAGAATCCCTACTACATCCAAAGAGTACAAACACCAGACAAAATGATAATTCTGAGGAAAACAAAATAAGATACATTACACAGTTTAACTCCTCGAATAATATAATAAGGGATGCTCTACACAACCATTGGAAGATTCTGATTAGGGATGAAGATTTAAAGAAGGTCACATCTGACCATCTTAACATCACGTATAAAAAAGCACCCTCGTTGGGAGACATCCTTACACACAACCACTATCAGAGAACAGATTGCAGTGGCAGTAAAACGCAATGGTTGAGAGCAAAAGAGTTTTTAAATGTCCAAAATGCAAAGCTTGCAAATATGGTTTAAACCAACAAAAAGCAAATACTATGTTGGGTGAGAAAATCAACATCAGAGAGAGAATCACATGTGAAACCACACATGTGGTTTATGCCCTTAAATACAAATGCGGAAAGGAATATATTGGAAGTACTGTGAACAAGTTGAAACTACGCATTTTACAACATCTCAGGGCAATCAAGAATAAAGATTTTACATATGCAATTGCGAAACATATATGGAAAGAACATGAAGGAAACTGTGAAAACCTCAGATTCTATGGAGTTGAACACATTCCCCTAAATATTAAAGGAGGAGATCGAGAATTGCTATTAAGGAAAGCAGAATCCAAATGGATAATTATGAAAGGAACTGAAATACCATGGGGACTTAATGTGGATGCAGAATTGCACAACTTTCTGTAAATCAATACGTTTATGAAAATCCCTTATGAACTCTTTACAAACTTTAAGATATGAAAAATGTTGCCCACAAGATTTTGCCTGCTGATGTCTTCTATTGTATATACTTTGGTTTACAATTATTTGATTGAGTTGTCTTTAGCCAGCACTTGCACTTTAGTAGGACAGTTTGTTCTAATACTACGGAGACGAGTATAATATAAGATCATCACTAAAACAAATTTGAGGAATAGAAATAGTATAAGATGAAACTTACAGTCGTTTCATAATGTGCCCAACTTTTAGACCTTGAGGGTAACCATCGACTCAAGCTCTGGTATTATGGGGTATCCGATGTGCGTATTACTAGTAAACTTTAAGAGTGCAATATATTCAGATACCAAGGCAATAGGTACTTTACCGAGATTGTATAATATGATATATCTGATAGTGCGTGGGATATCCAAGGTACTTTACTGACTATGAACTATGAGACACGTCTGCAAACTTCCTTTTATATTTTGTGCTTTTAAATGAGCTGCATTTTATACTTTGAATTGTATGCCTATGTCTTTTGCACAATATATATTAATGTGCATCCTTTGCACATAACCAATGCACTTTTAACTGTTTTTTATATTGTACAATACATATGAATTTGCACTTTATCGCACAAACTAATACCTATTAATGATTGAGAACAAAACCCGAAAAGTACAGAGTAGTTAGATTTACAGCATCACTCATCCAAATGTTAATGGACTAAAAAACAAGGTCAGTTGAATTGCATTTGAATGTGGTTACTGATACTGTACTAGGAGTTGGAAAGAGACAGATATTTTATCCTGTACATGCTTATATATATATATCTCCTCTTTACTAAATATTTCTCTTAGTATTTTGCATATGGTTTTATCAACATTATTCGAGATAAAGATAAAAATTGTTTGAAATGAAGGCATGGCACGTACTTTTACAAATTTCAGGTACTTTACCGCCTATAATATTGCCATAAAATGATAAGATCAATGCGTCTAAATATTATAAAATTAGACCTCAAGTCTCCGTTTTAAGAATATAAGTGCTCTTTGAGCTGGCTATATGTAACTAATGAGATGCTGGAATAAGAGACTGTTCCTTTAAAGAATTTTTTAACTTTGGGATGCTTTTTTTGTAAATGAGGGAGGGTCAAACCAACCTCTTTATAATCACCCTGCACTTGTGACCATGTGACCCGGACGAAGGCCTCTGGCCGAAACACGTAGGTCGTTTGTTTGTTTCTGATGCACTCTGCACTTTGCTCGTTTGAAAAGGAAAAATAATGGAGAAATAACAGAAAAAAGAAAAAAAAGATCGTTTTGCAACAAAAAAAAAAAAAAAAGGTTGTTTGTTTGTCTCTGATGCACTCTGCACTTTGCTCGTTTGAAAAGGAAAAATAATGGAGAAATAACAGAAAAAATAAATAAAAGATCGTTTTGCAACTACTACTTGCCGTGGACTTGCTGTTGTGAGTGCTGCCTTTCTGTGCCCCTCGGGAATCTTGGTGAGACGAATCAAGGGAAGACGCAGGAAAACCCTTTTTCCATTAATATATATATATATGTGTGTAAAAAAGAAGCAGAGAACTCTGGGTAGTTCCCAAGTTTAGGTGGAAGGCAGCTCCTGTGTAGAGCACCCTCAACACCAGCGACACTCTAAATTTGCTCACCTCAGTTGTCTGCTTTTCTATCAAAGTTTTTAAGCATAGGATTAGCTCTGTGCTATCCACGCCGAGAAAGAAAGGGACAAAGTCTTTTGCCATTTCTACAGCAAAGTCTTTAAGCATAGGAATAGCACAGTGCTATCCATGCTGAGCTGTACAATGACAAACGCCATTTACCACTCCAGGCACAGTATTACAGCTTTGGACTGGTAAAATACCATCCAAGCCAACCTGAAATGAATAAAAGCAACCCCTGACACGTGTTTCGCTGTCATTACAGCTCTTCAGAGAGGTTTAGCTTTGTCCACACACAAGGGAGCACCCAGTATAAGTCAAAGCAATACACCAGCGACACTCTAAATTTGCTCACCTCAATTTGAGTGTCGCAGGTGTTGAGGGTGCTCTACACAGGAGCTGCCTTCTACCTAAACTTGGGAACTACCCAGAGTTCTCTGCTTCTTTTTTGCATAATTTATGCGTCACTCTATGCCTGCAAGGGTATTGTTTTGATATATATGTATATATATATATATTCACTGAAAAAAACATAGGTTTCAGGCCTGTTATAGTTAGGAATTAGCATTTAAAAAACCTTAGAAATTCACTGAAAAAACCATAGGTTTCAGGAACGTTATAGTTAGTTGCACATTTCACTCATATAAAACCATAGAAATTCCCCGTTATAGTTAGTTCAGCTAACTATAATTTGCGCCCGCAATGCACTGCTGATGACGTCACATATTACATCATTCATGACATGGTCAGTGACATCACTGATGACATCACTGATGACATCTCAAATGACATCACTGATGACATCATCCAGTCACTGTGTGTTTCTGTTAAGTTTAAATATGTTTAATATATATATGCCAAGGTGTATTGAAGAATGAGTGGGTGTATAAGTGTCTGGATGAAAGATTTAGTAGGTGCGTGACTGACTGTATAAGTGAGTGATTAAACGTGTCTTACTGAATGCATGGGTTAGTGACTAAACTGTGTGAATGACTGTATCAGTCTGTCTGTTGTTGTGTAAGCTGCTGCATGGGTTGGTTAGTTGCTACATGAGTATCTATATGGGTTATTGATTGGTTGCCTGAGTATTTGTATGGGAGACTGAGTGTGTGTGTGGGTGGGTGGGAGGTGTGTAACTCTGTGCATAGATGTGTGAGTGGGTGATTCACTGGGTGTATGGGTTGAAGAGTGCATGTGGAAACAGCTGTATGGGCATGTTGGTGAGAGATTGCATGTCTCAGTGGTACATGTCCAAGTAACTACATATGTAAAAGGCAGTGTATGTGAGAGTTCGAGTATATAAATGATTATATGTGAGAGTCAGTAATTGTGAGAGTGGCTGTATGGATAAGTGTGTACTTGTATCAGTGATTGTATAAGAGAGTAAGTATGTGTTAGTATATGTTTGAATAAGTGAGGTGGTGTGTGTATAACTGTATAGGTGAGGAAATGGGAGTGTGATTGATTCTTTGCATGACTGACTAGGTGTGCGAGTAACTCCATGGATGAGAGGTGGTGTGTGAGTGTCTGTATAGGTGTATGAGTGCATATGATAGTGTTGTATTGATAAGTGACTGTATGTATGAGTGATTGTATGGGTGAATGAGTGGATGTGTGTGCAGACCTAGGAATCACTGAGTGTGTATGTAGTAACTGGTTTTGGTGTGTCTATGGTTTCAAAAATGGTAGTCTGTATTTCAGAGTGGGTGTATCAAAGGTTACATTAGGGCGTGGGGAGGTGCATCAGATTTTCACGTGGATGATGTCATCAGTGATGTCATCAGGGATGTCATTTGAGATGTCATCAGTGATGTCATCAGTGATGTCACTGACCATGTCATGAATGATGTAATATGTGACGTCATCAGCAGTGCATTGCGGGGGCGCGACTTATAGTTAGCTGAACTAACTATAACGGGGGAATTTCTATGGTTTTATACGAGTGAAATGTGCAACTAACTATAACGTTCCTGAAACCTATGGTTTTTTCAGTGAATTTCAAAGGTTTTTTAAATGCTAATTCCTAACTATAACAGGCCTGAAACCTATGGTTTTTTCAGTGAATTTCAATGTTTTTTTAAATGCTAATTTCTAACTATAACGTCCCTGAAACCTATGGTTTTTTCAGTGAATTTCAATGGTTTTTTAAATGCTAATTCTTAACTATAACGGGCCTGAAACCTATGGTTTTTTCACTGTATTTCTAGAATTTTTTATTTGGTAATTTGTAAATTTAATATTTATACAATCTTATATGCTTTTCTGAAAATTGCAAGTTTTGTTTTATGAAATGTTTTTGAAACTGTAATATTGTATAATTTGTATTTTATTTTTTATTTTAATATAATTATGTAATGTCCTTTGTCTTTTAAAATATATGTATATATATATTTTTTTAAATATTGGAGTCACGTAACCAACGTGCACCTATCACAGCGGGTACGCGTATTCCAGCCGCCTTAATGGAAAAGTCATGAAGGACCCGCGTAAGGTTTCCGACGGGTGCGTGGCTCCGCGTTATGTCATGTACGTATGAGATCACGTAATTTTCGCGATTGCTATGCAACAGGTGCGCAACGCCTGGCCCCGATGAGAGCCGCACACCCAGCGCGTTCACACGGGGGGCCGCGCTAGGGTCGCGACTCCAATTTAAAAAAAAAAAAAAAGTTGGCCACTTTCACTAATTTACATTTGCCTTGGGGACCCCATCCCCTGAGGCATGTGGGCCGGCCCTATCCCACACGGCCCCACCCGCTCCCCGCATCCTCCGTGAGCCGGCATAGCTTTTCCACATGGGGAGCTGCTAACATGCAGCTACCCGTATGGAAAAGCAATCTGCTTTGAAATTTGGAAGAGAGAGTAGGTTTCCCTGCTCTCGCTTCCAAATTCAAAGCAAGTTTGCTACGGTAGGGCGGTGCTCCCACCCTACCATAGCAAACAGCAGTGTCCCAGGGGACACTGCAGGAGCCGGCCCTGGGGGGTGGCAGTCCCCAGGGCCACCAAGGGCTCCAGGAGGGGAGCCACGCGGCGCCCCTCCCAATATAATTGAAGCCCCGGGGAGGTATCGGTCCCCGGGGCTGCGGGGGCCCCTGTGGGCCCCCGCTAATATATGTTGGAATGCCCCCGAGACCTGGGGCACCCGGGGGCCTCAATTAAATGAAGCACGGGAGGCCACGGTCGATTTTTTTTTTTTAAATGCTATTTTTGGCCCTGGGGGGTCCTTGTGGGACGCCCTCAGCAGACCTAGGGGGTCAGGGTTTTTCTACCCTGCCCCCTTTTCTTTTTTTTCACCTTTGAATATCTGTTTTCTTGTGACTCGGTTCTACCGAGTCACAAGATGGCTGCCAACACTTCCTGGTTTGGAGTGTTGACAGCCAATTAGAGTAAAGCTTCTGGTCGGGAGGGTCCGCGAATCCACAGCTGTGAGAAGTTGGCCTGGTATATGCTGTCCACTAATTAAAGTGGGCACCTTGCACCAGTCCAATCGACCCTTATTGATGATAGGTTAAAAGACAACCTTTATAGAATGCTATCCTAGTGGTAGCTGTGGAGAGCAGCCTTCAGGCTAAGTCTTGAAGGAATGTAAAGCCCTTTGTTTTACCAGTCTATAATCCCTTGAATGACCAAATGACAGAGATCCACACCAGGTATATATATAAAATATATGTATTTATTTCTAAGCACTCCCTACTAGTCTCTTTATGAGGCTAGAAGCAAAAGCACACAATTACAAGCATTCAAATGTACAGTAAATAGCACAATATACGATTAGCCCTAGGGGCGTACCAAACCATATATTAAGAAAGGGGTATAAGAACCACGACTTGACTAGACACAAGGCCTAGAGCCTGTAGAATCGCTGGGCCCACAAGGAACCACCCAAGGTAGTGACACAGGGGACCCACGGGGGACATGTGCAGTGTGTAAACACAACCGCGAACTCCATTAGCTTCTATGGGGAAAGTCGCGGTTCAAGATTTAAAGCAAAAGGACACTTAGAGGAGGACTTTCAACAAATCCCTTTAGACTTAAGGGTTTCTAGGGCCAGCACCCACGGAAGCACCGGAGTACTTGAGTTACCTCACCCAGGGAAGCCGGGTGCATAGGTGTGAAAAGGTGTCGGGCCGTGCCGTCGTTTCCAATGGCGATCTTGAAGAAAGTGCTGCTGCCATGGAACGAAGTGTCCGGGGTGATCCAAGCCTGGCTCAAAGATCAAGAAGACCTGAAAGCAGAGGGGACAGAGTCTAGGTCACTCGCCAGTGACCAGGGGCACGATAGTCGAGTGCCCACCAATGTCGGGTGCTTCAGGTGTGAAGAGGTGCAGCTTGACTCCGCAGCCACGAGGACCAGGAGGCATCGACGATGACCAGGAGCTGGATTCGAGCTGTCCCACAAAGGATGTCGAGTGCTGTGGTGTCGGTGCCCAGATTGGACCCAACAAGCCTTGGCAACGGCAACCCATGCAGAAAGGAGAAAGTTGCAGCGGTGCAGACCAGCAAGGTCTGAGGGACTCACCACTTGGTGGGGAGTCAGGGCACGTCTGGAGCAACCAGGGAAACCCAAGGAAAATCAAAGTTGCCCTCGCAGGGATCCACCAATCGACGGACCAGGGATCGCAAAGGAGCCCCAAGCGGAACTGCAAGGAGTGGGCTCACGGAACACTCGTGGAGTGTAGGCCCACAATCTTTGGTGCAGATGGTGCTCAGGCGTGGGCTACAAGCAACCCAAAGCACGACTTCGGGAGACGTCGGGAAGTCGATGCACTCAGCAAAGTGAACGGTGGTCAGGAGTTCGGTCCCACACTACTCACGAGGGCTGCGAGTCTCAGCTTTGCTGGGGACTCGGGTCGGCCTCTGAGATGTCTGGAAATCCTCTTCCTGTGTCGCAAGTACTTCGGAGTCCGGCGGGAGCTTCGAAGATGCAGACCGGCAAAATGCCTCTTGGTGCCTGCCAAGCAGGAGAGTCACTCCTTGACCCCAAGGGAGATTCTTCAGTCTTCTAGTCTTGAGTAGAAAGTCGAAGGTCCAGGATTCAGATACAGAGTTTCGTCCAGTGATATCTAAAGTCCTGTTGCCAGGGGTTCCTTACTTATACTACAGAAAGGGGTTGGACAAACTCTGGGGACCCACCTATGGGAGGGTTTGGAAAGAGGGGTGGCTACACCCATTTCCTTTGTCCAGTTTCACACCAGAGCAGGGGCAGGTAGCCCCTGCAACCATTTTGAACTGGGGTATGCACAGGGACACCAAATGTGCCCCCAGTGCAGGACTTCAAAGCACTCTTGGAGTGCACCCACCCGGCCTCAATACACTAAGTCCTGTCTGGGAGGTGGTCACACCTCCCTGGGAGGTGGTCACACCTCCCTGTGACAGGAAACCTATTGTCCAGGCCTCCCCTGCCGGAGTTTCGGTCAGCAGCAGGAGGCCAGACCCGTGTCTGTGGCTGCAGCATCCATTTTGTGATGCCAGGGCTCTATTAGGTTTCTACCGGGTAGATTGGTGCAGTCATGTCTTTCCCTCCAGAAGGGTGGGATCATACTCCCACACCAGTTACTGGTGTGGGGGTATAATTCCAAGGTGTTTGACACCAAACACAAAATTTTTCCGTGCAGCCATCCCAAAGTTAGCATTTACCGCGAGGATATAATGCACTTAAGAGTATATGGTCAGGCTGCACCACAGACAGCCCTGGAGAATAGATTCCGAAGGCTGCAGGGGTGCTCTGCTCATGCAGGGGCACCCTCTCACATAAAACCAAGCACCCTGCCTTCAGGATTGATAAGGCCTGCCATAGGGGTGACTGATAGGTTTATATGTGCTGTGTGGGTTAGATATAGTGAACCTATATCTAAGTAAGGGGTGCATGCACCACCTTACCAAGGCTGCAGTAGCAGACCTGTGGTGTCAGTTTAGATAGCTTCCCAGGGGTGGCACAATACATGCTGCAGCCCCTGGTAGGCCTCTGGGGTACCTAGGCCCTGAGTACATAGTGTACCATATACTAGGGACTTATAAGGGTATCCCAGAATCCAATCTGTGGTGTACCTAAGGTACATGGAATCAATTTAGAGTGAAAGCCGATAGGCTGGGGCCCTGATTAGCAGGGTCTCAGCTAGACTGGGTAGAAAAACAGAGTTACATCAGCAGAAAAAGTGGGGGTAACCATAAGAGGCAGATCCTACTCTCCTACATAACCCCCCCCAAACGCAGGGACTTTAAACTAACCTTGACCAGTTGAGTCTTCATGTTCTACGTGGAAATATCTGGAGAGTCCATCTGCATTGGCATGGCTACTCCCAGGTCTATGTTCCACTGTATAGTCCATCCCCTGTAGAGAAATGGACCACCTCAAACGTTTGGGGTTTTCACCCTTCTTCTATTTTAGCCATAAGAGGGGCTTATGGTCGGTCTGAACAATGAAGTGAGTGCCAAACAAGTATGGCCTCAACTTCTTCAGGGCCCAAACCACAGCAAAGGCCTCCCTCTCAATAGCTGACCAACGTTTCTCTCTAGGGGTCAGCCTTCTGCTAATAAAAGCTACTGGCTGGTCCTGACCTTCATCATTCAATTGTGACAGTACAGCCCCTACCCCCAACTCAGATGCATCTGTTTGGGCAATGAATTGCTTGGAGTAATCAGGACTCTGCAGAATGGGAGCAGTGCACATGGCCTGCTTCAGGTCATCAAATGCCTTTTGACAGCTGACTGTCCACTGAACTTTCTTTGGCATTCTTTTGGAGGTTAAATCATTCAGATGTGTCACAATGGATCCATACCCCTTGACAAATCTCCTATAGTACCCAGTCAGGCCCAGGAAAGCTCTAACCTGAGTCTGGGTGGTTGGAGCAACCCAGTCCATGATGGTCTGGATTTTGCTCTTCAATGGTTGAACCTGGCCTCCACCTACAAGGTGGCCCAGGTACACAACCTGACTCTGCCCTATCTGGCACTTGGTGGCCTTGATAGTTAGGCCTGCTTTCTGCAGGGCCTCCAAAACATTTCTCAGGTGGACCAGGTGATCCTCCTAGGTGGAGCTAAAGACAGCAATATCATCTAGATATGCTGCACTATAGGCTTCCAGGCCTGTAAGGACTTTGTTCACCAACCTTTGAAAAGTGGCAGGTGCATTTTTCAAACCAAAGGGCATTACCACAAATTGGTAGTGCCCACTAGGGGTAGAAAATGCTGTTTTGGCTTTTGCATCTTCAGCTAGTCTGATCTGCCAGTAGCCAGCTGTCAAGTCAAATGTGCTTAGAAACTTGGCTGAGGCCAAAGTATCAATCAGCTCATCTGCCCTTGGGATTGGATGGGCATCAGTCCTAGTGACTGCATTGAGACCCCTGTAGTCCACACAAAACCGCATCTCTCTCTTACCACCCTGGGTGTGAGGTTTAGGCACCAATACTACTGGACTAGCCCAAGGGCTTTCTGAGGGTTCAATAACTCCCAAATCCAACATTTTCTGGACTTCAGTCCTGATACAGTCCCTGACATGGTCAGGTTGCCTGTAGATCTTATTCTTCACAGGCAGACTGTCCCCAGTGTCCACTTCATGAGTGCACCAGGTAGTCTGACTTGGAGTCAGTGAGAACATGTGCCTGTACTGATTGAGCACCTGTCTGCAATCAGCTTGTTGTTGGGCAGTGAGGCTGCCTGCCAAGGCTACACCATCAACTGATCCAGCATCAGGGCTCTGTGAGAGCAGGTCAGGGAGTGGATCACTCTCTTCCTCCTGTCCCGAATCAGTAGCCAAGAGCAAGCCTATGTCTGCCCTGTCAACATAAGGCTTTAGTCTGTTGACATGGAGCACCCTGTGGGGGCTCCTGGGAGTTCCAAGGTCCACCAAGTAGGTGACCTCTCCCTTCTGCTCAACAATTGTATGGGGGCCTGTTAGAACCGGGGTCACCGATTCCGACACAGTAGCTTGGCGCGAGGCAGGAAGACACCCGAAGGCAATGTGTTAAGCACTTGTGCAGCACACACTCACACTGACTCAGTAATGCGCACACAATAAGGGAGACACCACACCAGGCTTTTGTATAAAAACAAGATCCTTAATCTAATTTGAATCAGCAGTAGGTGAGGCAGATAATCTTAGGCAACATTTCAATTCATTTAGCTTCTCAAAACCAGTGCGTAAATTCATTCAAGCACATTATAACAGTCAAACGTTACGCCATTAAAAGGCAGTAGCATTAACCTCATTGAAAAGTAGGTAACACTGTAGGTCATAGGTTGCAGGTCAAAACATAGACTTCAATGCACTTAGCGACATTCAATTAGCTAGAATTTAGATGCACATAACACTGTAGATGAGGAAGAACCTGTATCAACCTAGGCGCAACCACATTCAGTACAGTGGGTGTCGCAAAGCAGGTAGGCCTACAACATAGGAACACTTCAACTCTTGGCAGGTGAACACAGGCTCAATTCAGGTAGATACATTCATTTCATTGGAGGTCGTAATGTAGATGAATTACACAACATTGGAAACATGTCCCCCACTAAGGGACTTAATGCACATAGGTCACCCCAAGCAGCTTCGCCCAGGCTTATATTCAATTTAGGCCCGATTCCTGAGGCCCATGTAGTAAGGACCTATCTCCTGTGCAGGGCAGGGCATACGGCTCACATATGTACACTAATATGACAGGTGAGAGTAGGGGGTGAGCAGGCCCGGCCTCGGCATTAAAACAGGGTCCAGCCTCGTGGGCAGGGGAGGCAGTCAACACAGCCGAATGAGGGCTACTATCCCTCTTGGCCACTCGGGACGATAGGCGGGGGGGAAGCGCCGCTTTACTGAGGCCTCCGTGTGGTGTGGGATCCCCCCCCCGGGCCTCCCGGGCTCACCTCGCTGTCCTCAGAGACTGGCGGGACACTTGCAGCGCCGGACGCCTATTCCCCGGCCGGCCCGCTCCTGGCTGCTCGTGGGGCCTCGACCGGGGGAGGCGGCGCGATCTCCGGGGTCCGTGGTGCTTCTCTGGGGGGTTTGGGGCCTGGTCCAGGGGCTCCCACTGGCAGTGGAGCCCCCTCGACGTCGTTCCCCTCCGGGCTCCGGGCCTCCGTCGGCCTCCGGACCCGGGGACCAATGGCGTCGCAGCTTCTTTGGGGGCGCGGCCTCTGACGCGGCCGGTGCTCGCGTTGCCTGGCAACGCCTCCCGTCTCTCTCCAGGCCCAGCGCGGCCTTCACTGTACCCACGGCGGCCCTCCCTTTGCTCCCGGGCCGCAGCGGTGATTATGGAAGTTTCAGCAGCGCTTCTCTCAGCCACAGCGCTCACAGCAGGCACCCGGCCGTGGCGGTGATTTTAGACATGCGGCGCTCCTCTTCCCAGGGACAGGGCGCCTGGCGGCCGCAGCGCTTCTCTGCCCACAGCGCTTCCTCAGGGCACAGCGCTCACAGCAGGGGCCAGCAGTTTGGTAAGCAGCGCTTGAAGGGGAGTAGCGCTTACCGGTCACAGCGCTTGCAGGGGAGACAGGCAGGTTGGCACCTAGCGCTTCTTCAGGGCACAGCATACAGCGCTTTACCTGGGGATTCCCAGCTGCATGTACAAGTGGCAGTGGCTTGACAGTTTCTTGGCAGTTACGGTAGTTTCTGGATTGTTGCAGCAAGTTGGTTGCGGTTGCAGTTACTTGGGGGGAAAGGGGGGTTGAGTTGGTGGGCACAAGAGGCAGGTAGGGCCCTGTAGGCACACTGGAGGTAGTTCCCTGGGTCCCCTCACGCTGGGCAAGGTCAGTGGGTGGAAAGTGTTCCTCAGCTATCTTAGCACAGCAGTGCCTCAGCCCCGTCAGTACCAGTAGTGTAGGTCTCCCCCCTAGGCCCAACAGCCTGTACTCCGGCAGAGGTTCCCCCAGGTCCAGTGGTGCCCCAACTGACTAACTAGGTTTCCCTCCAAACCTCTTATACCCCTAGGTCAGGTGACCCTCCTGAAAGGCGGCAAAACATAACTCCTCCCTGGGCTGGAAGGTTCTAGAAGCTTCCCTCATGTCTGTCTATGAGGCCCAGAGGCGGGACGGCATGGATACAGTAACAATATGTCCCAGCCTGATCCTGACCACTAGTGCGTGTATGTGCTATGGCCACTCCGCAGTAGCAGGGGCCTGTGGCAGCCATCTTATTAGGAGAGAGCACCTGCACCTCAGCACTGTTTGGCAGTGGTAAGGCGCCCAGAGACCTAGGTCCAACAAAAAGGTAGTGGCAAAAATGAGGCGCAAAGAGAAAAAAACGGGGTAAGACCACCCTAGGGCTGACAGGTCTAACATGCGTCCCCCCCAGCCGAAAGTGGGTAGAGCTACCCAACCTCTAGGGAGTTCTCATCGCTAAGGCGGAAAAACTGAGAGAGACCGTCAGCGTTGGCGTGGTCTACTCCGGGTCGATGTTCCACCCGAAAGTCCATCCCCTGGAGGGAAATGGACCACCTCAACAATTTCGGGTTTTCGCCTCTCATCTGCATGAGCCAGCGAAGGGGTCAGTGATCGGTCTGAATAAGGAAGTGAGAGCCAAAGAGGTATGGCCTCAGCTTCTTCAGGGCCCAAACCACGGCGAAGGCTTCACGTTCTATCGTACTCCACCTCTGTTCCGGGGGAGTAGCCTTCGAGAAATAAAGGCCACTGGCTGGTCTTGGCCGTCATCATTAAGTTGAGAGAGCACAGCTCCAATGCCATGCTCAGAGGCGTCTGTCTGCACGATGAATTCTCTTCCAAAGTCTGGAGTCCTAAGCACCAGAGCGGTGCACATCGCATGCTTCAGAGTGTCAAACGCTTCTTGACAGGCAGCCGTCCAGATGACTTTACGTGGCTGCTTCTTGGAGCTCAACTCAGTCAGGGGGGCTACGATGGTCCCATAGCCCTTGACAAACCGGCGGTAGTAACCCGTGAGGCCAAGGAAGGCCCGGACCTCCGTTTGGGTTTTGGGGGGCTCCCAGGCCAAGATGGTCTCGATTTTGGCCTGGAGGGGTTGCACCTTACCCCCGCCCACCAGGTGCCCCAGGTAGACGACAGATCCCTGTCCAATCTGGCACTTGCTGGCCTTGATGGTTAGGCCAGCCCGCTGTAGGGCCTGCAGCACCTCCTGGAGATGCTCCAGATGGTCCTCCCAGCTGCTGCTGAAGACAGCTATGTCATCCAGGTAGGCAGCAGAGAAGGCCTCTAGGCCAGAAAGTACCTGGTTAACCAACCGCTGGAAAGTGGCCGGAGCATTTTTCAGCCCGAAGGGCATCACCCGAAATTGAAAGTGGCCCTCGGGGGTGGAGAACGCAGTCTTCTCCTTCGCTCCATCTGCCATGGCAAGCTCTAGCCTCAATTGCCTCTCCTCCCTCCTATCTTCAAATTCCTCCGCAGACAAACTCCCCCCTGACGCGCTACTGCCTGCCCTGGAACGTCTTCCTGGCAACACATTCTCGCTAACATCAATGCGCAGTAGGTCCAGTTCTCCTGGGTCGTCTGTGTCCCCTTGCTCCTCGTCCACTCTCCCTCCTGGGTGGGCCAATACCCGTGCCCTCAAGACTTTCTGAAGCTCCTCTCTCTTGGTGCCTCGCTTGACGGGCACCCCCATCCCCTGACAGAACTCCCTCAGCTGTTCCACCGTATACATTTCAAGGTTGGCCAGCTCGAACTCCATCCTGACAGGTGGGGCCCAGACAATTTAGAAAAAGGATTCTAGGACGTAGGTAGCAGGTCTAACACAGGAGTGTATACAATCAGGCAATCACAGAAGAATTCTTAACACTTGCATTTAAATAGGCGTCCAATTGCGGCGCACACTGAATCTCTGTAGGTTGCTGCACAAGCACAAGTCCTTATCCCACCGCTGAACACCAATGTTAGAACCGGGGTCACCGATTCCGACACGGTAGCTTGGCGTGAGGCAGGAAGGCACCCGAAGGCAATGTGTTAAGCACTTGTGCAGCACACACTCACACTGACTCAGTAATGCGCACACAATAAGGGAGACACCACACCAGGCTTTTGTATAAAAACAAGATCCGTTATCTAATTTGAATCAGCAGTAGGTGAGGCAGATAATCTTAGGCAACATTTCAATTCATTTTGCTTCTCAAAACCAATGCGTAAATTCATTCAAGCACATTATAACAGTAAAACGTTACGCCATTAAAAGGCAGTACATTAACCTCATTGAAAAGTAGGTAACACTGTAGGTCATAGGTTGCAGGTCAAAACATAGACTTCAATGCACTTAGCGACATTCAATTAGCAAGAATTTAGATGCACATAACACTGTAGATGAGGAAGAACCTGTATCAACCTAGGCGCAACCACATTCAGTACAGTGGGTGTCGCAAAGCAGGTAGGCCTACAACATAGGAACACTTCAACTCTTGGCAGGTGAACACATTCATTTCATTGGAGGTCGTAATGTAGATGAATTACACAACATTGGAAACATGTCCCCCACTAAGGGACTTAATGCACATAGGTCACCCCAAGCAGCTTCGCCCAGGCTTATATTCAATTTAGGCCCGATTCCTGAGGCCCATGTAGTAAGGACCTATCTCCTGTGCAGGGCAGGGCATACGGCTCACATATGTACACTAATATGGCAGGTGAGAGTAGGGGGTGAGCAGGCCCGGCCTCGGCATTAAAACAGGGTCCAGCCTCGTGGGCAGAGGAGGCAGTCAACACAGCCGAATGAGGGCTACTATCCCTCTTGGCCACTCGGGACGATAGGCGGGGGGGAAGCGCCGCTTTACTGAGGCCTCCGTGTGGTGTGGGATCCCCCCCCGGGCCTCCTGGGCTCACCTCGCTGTCCTCAGAGACTGGCGGGACACTCGCAGCACCGGACGCCTTCTCCCCGGCCGGCCCGCTCCTGGCTGCTCGTGGGGCCTCGACCGGGGGAGGCGGCGCGATCTCCGGGGTCCGTGGTGCTTCTCTGGGGGGTTTGGGGCCTGGTCCAGGGGCTCCCACTGGCAGTGGAGCCCCCTCGCCGTCGTTCCCCTCCGGGCCTCCGTCGGCCTCCGGTCCCGGGGACCAATGGCGTTGCGGCTTCTTTGGGGGCGCGGCCTCTGACGCGGCCGGTGCTCGCGTTGCCTGGCAACGCCTCCCGTCTCTCTCCAGGCCCAGCGCGGCCTTCGCTGTACCCGCGGCGGCCCTCCCTTTGCTCCCGGGCCGCAGCGGTGATTATGGAAGTTTCAGCAGCGCTTCTCTCAGCCACAGCGCTCACAGCAGGCACCCGGCCGCGGCGGTGATTTTAGACATGCGGCGCTCCTCTTCCCAGGGACAGAGCGCCTGGCGGCCGCAGCGCTTCTCTGCCCACAGCGCTTCCTCAGGGCACAGCGCTCACAGCAGGGGCCAGCAGTTTGGTAAGCAGCGCTTGAAGGGGAGTAGCGCTTACCGGTCACAGCGCTTGCAGGGGAGACAGGCAGGTTGGCACCTAGCGCTTCTTCAGGGCACAGCATACAGCGCTTTACCTGGGGATTCCCAGCTGCATGTACAGGTGGCAGTGGCTTGACAGTTTCTTGGCAGTTACGGTAGTTTCTGGATTGTTGCAGCAAGTTGGTTGCGGTTGCAGTTACTTGGGGGAAAGGGGGTTGAGTTGGTCGGCACAAGAGGCAGGTAGGGCCCTGTAGGCACACTGGAGGTAGTTCCTGTGAGAAGTTGGCCTGGCATATGCTGTCCACTAATTATAGTGGGCACCTTGCACCAGTCCAAACAACCCCTTATTGGAGATAGGTTAAAGACAACCTTATTGAAAGCTATCCTAGTGGTAGCTATGGAGAGCAACCTTCAGGCTAAGTCTTGAAGGAATGTAAAGCAGCTTGTTTTACCAGTCTATAATCTCTTGAGTGATCAAATGAAAGAGCACCACACCAGGTATATATTCAAAATATATGTATTTATTGCTAAACACACCCCTCTAGTCTCTTTATGAGGCTAGAGTTCGAAATACACAAGTTATAAGTTATTTAAACACAGTAATAGCACAAATACACGTTTGGGCCCTAGGGGCGTACCAAACCATATACCAATAAAGTGGTATAAGAACCACGACTGAACTAGACACTAGGCCTAGAGCCTCTAGAAGTGCCTGGACCACAAGGAACCACCCAAGGTAGTGACACAGGGGACCCATGGGGGACGCGTGCAGTGTAAATACACAACCGCGATACGCCGTTAACTTCTATGGAGAAAGTCGCGATCAGGAAATTAAAGAAAAGGGACACTTAAAGGAGGACTTGGAGCAAACCCTTTGAGAACTAGGTCGTTCTAGAGTCTCTACCCACGGGAGCACTGGAGTACTCGTGTTACCTCACCCAGGGAAGCCGGGTGCATAGGTGCCTTTCGGGGTCGGGTTTCGTCGTTGATTTGAATGGCGATCTGCTGCAAAGTGCTGCTGGCGACCAAGTGGAAAGTGTCCGGGTGGATCCAAGAGTGGATTGGAGATCTGAAGAACCTGAAAGCAGAGGGGACAGAGTCTGGGTCACTAGCCAGTGACCAGGAAGGCGATGGACAGATGCCCACCGATGTCGAGTGCTTCAGGTGCGTTGACGGTTGTCTTGACTCTTCAGCCACGAGGTCCAGGAGGCGTTGTCGGCGACCAGAAGCAGGATTCGGGCTGGTACACAATGTTTGTCGAGTGCTGAGGCATCAGCGACCGGATTGGACCCAACAAGCCTTGGCTACGGCAAGTCTCGGTGAAGATGAAGATCGTCGATGGTGCAGACCAGCAAGGTCTGAGGAACTCACCCAGCGAGGGTAAGTGAGGGCAGGCCTGGTGCAACCAGGGTGCCCAAGAAGAAAAGGATTGGCCTTCGTGAAGGGCTACTAGCCAACGGGCTAGCAACCGCGAAGGAGCCTCAAGACGACGCACGTGGATCTGGCTCACAGGACATTCGTGGAGTGGAGGCCAGTGATCTTCGGGGCAGTTAGTGCTGGAGGCTAGGGCTACTCGGAGCCCAAAGCACGACTTCGTGGGAGACCCAGAAAAGGATGCACTAGCAAATGCGTGGGGTGTCCAGGGGTCACGGTTCCATATTACCCTCAACAGCTACGGGCCTCAGCTTTGCTGGGGACTCAGGGCAGCCTCGGGGAAGTCTGGAAATCCACCTCTGGTGATGCAAAGACTTCGGCGTCCGACAGGAGCTTAGGCGATGCAGACCGGACAATTGCTTCTTTGGTGCCTGCCAAGCAGGGGAGTCACTCCTTGACCCCAAGGGAGATTCTTCTGTCCTCTAGTCTTTAGTAGAGCGTCAAAGGTCCAGGATTCTGTTTCAGAGTTTCGTCCAGGGATAATCTAAAGTCCTAAGGACTGGGTTCCTATACTTATACTAAGTTTAGGGGTTGGACTACTCTGTGGCCCCACCTATGGGTGGGTCAGGGCAGAGGGGTGGCTACACCCCTTTCCCTTTGTCTAGTTCGCTCCAAAGCAGGGGCTGCAAGCCCCTGATCCGGTTTGAACTGGGGTATGCACAGGGACACCAAGTGTGCCCCCAGTGCAGGACTTCAAAGCACCCGAAAGTGCTCCCACCCAGCCCCAATACACACTATCCTGTCTGGGGAGGTGGTCACACCTCCCTGGGACAGGAAACCTACTGTCCAGGCCTCCCCTGCCGGAGTTTCGTCCAGCAGCAGGAGCCCAGACTTGTGTCTGTGGCAGCAGCATCCATTTTGTGATGCCAGGGCTTTAGAAAGAAGTTACCGGCCAGGCCAGGGTTAACATGTCTCTCCCTCTAGAAGGGTGGAATGCTACCCCCGCCGCCAGAATTGGCGGGGGGGGTAGTATTCCAAGATGTTTGACACCAAACACGACATGTTTCGGTGCAGCCATTCCAAAGTTAGCATTTAACGCGGGGTTATAATGCGCTTAAGAGTATATGGTCAGGCTGCACTACAAACAGCATCAGAGAAGGGTCTCCAAACGCTGCAGAGGGGCCCTGCTCATGCAGGGGCACCCTCTCACATAGGAACCACGCACTCTGCCTTCAGGATTGATAAGGCCTGCCATAGGAGTGACTTATAGGTTTATATGTGTGTATGTATATAGTGATATAGGTAACCTATATCACAGTAAGGGGTGCATGCACCACCTTACCCAGGCTGCAGTAGCAGACCTGTGGTGTCAGTTTGGATGGCCTTCCAGGGGTGGCACAATACATGCTGCAGCCCCTGGTAGGCCTCTGAGGTACCTATGCCCTGGGTACATAGTATACCATATACTAGGGACTTATAAGGGCACTCCAGATTCCAATCAGAGATGAGCCTAAGGCACATGGAAACCTTTTTACAGAGAAAGCAGATAGACTGGGGCCCTGAATAGCAGGATCCCAGCCCAACTAAGTCATAAACCAGCAAAACACCATAAAAAAAAGTGGGGGCAACCATATAGTCAGATTCCACCTTCCTACAGTTCCCTGGGTCCCCTCACGCTGGGCAAGGTCAGTGGGTGGAAAGTGTTCCTCAGCTATCTTAGCACAGCAGTGCCTCAGCCCCGTCAGTACTAGTAGTGTAGGTCTCCCCCCTAGGCCCAACAGCCTGTACTCCGGCAGAGGTTCCCCCAGGTCCAGTGGTGCCCCAACTGACTAACTAGGTTTCCCTCCAAACCTCTTATACCCCTAGGTCAGGTGACCCTCCTGAAAGGCAGCAAAACATAACTCCTCCCTGGGCTGGAAGGTTCTAGAAGCTTCCCTCATGTCTGTCTATGAGGCCCAGAGGCGGGACGGCATGGACACAGTACCAATATGTCCCAGCCTGATCCTGACCACTGGTGCGTGTATGTGCTTTGGCCACTCCGCAGTAGCAGGGGCCTGTGGCAGCCATCTTATTAGGAGAGAGCACCTGCACCTCAGCACTGTTTGGCAGTGGTAAGGCGCCCAGAGACCTGGGTGCAACAAAAAGGTAGTGGCAAAAATGAGGCGCAAAGAGAAAAAAACGGGGTAAGACCACCCTAGGGCTGACAGGTCTAACACGGCCACTCCATTTGTCCTGGAGGGCTGCTGGGGCCACAGGATCCAACACCCACACTTTCTGTCCTGGCTGGTATATAGTCAGCACAGCCCTTTGGTCATGCCAGGCTTTCTGTAATTCCTGGCTAAACTCAAGGTTTTTAGTTGCCTTTTTCATGTATTCAGCCATCCTGGAGCGGAGACCAAGTACATAGTCCACTATGTCTTGTTTGGGAGGTTTGAGAGGTAACTCCCAGCCCTCCTTCACCAGACACCAGGGACCCCTAACAGGATGCCCAAACAGAAGTTCAAAAGGGCTGTAACCAACCCCCTTCTGTGAAACCTCCCTATAGGCAAATAAAAGGCAGGGCAAGAGTATGTTCCATCTTCGCCTAAGCTTTTCTGGGAGCCCTTTAATCATGCCCTTTAAGGTTTTGTTGAATCTCTCAACTAAACCATTGCACTGTGGGTGATAGGGTGTGGTGAATTTGTAATTCACTCCACACTACTTCCACACAGCAGTCAAGTAACTAGACATGAAGTTTGCATCCCTGTCTGATACTACCTCCTTAGGAAACCCCACTCTGGAAAAAATTCCAAGAAGGGCCCTGGCCACCACAGGAGCTGTAGTGGTCCTAAGGGGAATGGCTTCTGGGTACCTGGTGGCATGGTCCACAAGCACCAGGATAAATCTGTGCCCAGAGGCTGTCTGAGGATGCATAGGGCCAACTATGTCAATCCCCACTCTTTCAAAGGGCACCCCCACCACAGGTAGTGGTATCAGGGGGGGCTTTGTGGTACCACCTGCCTTGCCACTGGCTTGCCAGGTGACACAAGAGCGACAAAACTCTTTGGTATCTTCAGCCATGTGTGGCCAGTGAAAGTGAGGGACAATTCTGTCCCAAGTCTTGTTCTGGCCCAGGTGTCCTGCTAAGGGAATATCATGGGCTAGTGTCAAGAGGAACCCCCTGAACTTCAGAGGTATGACCAACCTCCTGGCTGCTCCAGGCTTGGGGTCTCTACCCTCTGAGTACAGAAGTCCCTCATCCCAATAGATCCTATGGGTTCTACTAGCATTCCTAGCAACCTCAGCAGCAGCTTGCTGTCTGAGGGGTTCAAGAGAGGGGCAGCTCAGCTGCTCCTGGATCAGATCTGCCCTGGAAGGGCGCCCTGTCCCCAGAAACTCAACCTGATCAGGTTCAAGCTCATTTGGGACAGTTCCTTCTTTAGGCTCAAGATCAGCTCCCTCAAGAGTCTGATCCTCTGTCTGAGGCAGGCGGGAAGACACTGCCTTACCCCTACTGCTCCTTCTCTTGGGAGGCTCCTGGTCCATTTTTCTAGGATCCAGGGCCTGTTCAGCTTTAGACATTTTGGCCTGTGACCTGGTCACAGCAAACACATCTGCAGGGATGCCCAGCATTTCTGCATGAGTCCTGAGTTCCACTTCAGCCCAAGCTGAAGTTTCTAAGTCATTGCCAAGCAAGCATTCAACAGGGAGGTGTGCACTTACCACAACCTTCTTGAGGCCAGTTACTCCTCCCCAGGAGAAATTAACAACTGCCAGGGCATGGTCAGGCCTGACATTGCTAGCATTGGTCACTTGGTACATCTCACCAAGTATGATCTGCTCAGGAGGCACCAGATCTTGTGTCACCATTGTGACACTTGCTCCAGTGTCCCTGACTGCCAAAGCCTCTTTTCCATTGATTACAGGCTGCTGTCTGTATTTTCTCAGGTTACTGGGGCTTACAAAGGGGGACATGTCCATGCCCCCATCACAGATCAGTACAGCCTAAGTTGGGACCCTGATTAGGCCAGAGTCCATCTCAGTTCCCAGGGTCAAGCCTACTAAGCCCTTAGTCTGCGTGCCCCCATTTGTAACTGCAATACAAAAGGGGATGATGGACGGAACGTTTGAGCCAATCAAACACTCACCCCCAGTCAACTGATCTGGGTTTAATCCATCATCATTCTTTAGCTCACTCCACCACCCCAGTTCAGACATGGCCATATGCAAATCAGTCTGACCCTGTGCCTCATGGGAACAGTCCAGCCCGAACTGAGCTAAAGAATGATGATGGATTAAACCCAGATCAGTTGACTGGGGGTGAGTGTTTGATTGGCTCAAACGTTCCGTCCATCATCTCCTTTTGTACCCATTTGTAACTGGACTAGGGGGAACAGGTGCCTTAGGGGCTGTGGGAGCTGGATTGGAATCTTTGGACTTGGTACAATCACTTGTCCATTGGGTTTTCTGTCTACAGATTTTACACCATTGTTTCTTCTGGCCTTTTCCTTTATTGGATTGGGACCCCCCCCCCCAGATGCAGATTTTTGGGGACCTTGTGAAGACTTCTGGTCTTTACCCTTCTCCCCACCCTTATCAGAGTTTTTGGAATCTTGCTTCTTAGGGTCACCACCTTGGTTCTGGACTTTTTGCTTTACCCTGGTTCTGACCAATTTGTCTGCCTTCTTTCCCAATTCTTGGGGAAAGGTCAGATCAGAGTCTACCAGGTACTGATGCAACTGCTGGTTCTGACAGTTATTAAGAATCTGCTCTCTCATGATTAAATTATATAATCCTTTGAAATCACACACCCTACTACCAAGTAACCAACCTTCCAGAGCCTTAGCAGCACAATCCACAAAGTCCACCCAGTCCTGTGTCTGTGCCTTTTGGGTATCTCTGAACTTTAACCTGTATTGTTCAGTGGTTAGGCCAAACCAGTCAATCAGTGCACTCTTCAGGACTTGGTAATTGTCAGCATCCTCTTCTCTTACAGTGAGGAGCTTATCTCTACCTTTGTCTGCAAAGGAGAGCCACAAGATTGCTGCCCACTGCTCCTGAGGGACCCTCTGTACTTTACAGGCCCTCTCTACTGCAGTTATCCACTTGTGGATGTCATCCCCACTCTGGTAGGGAGAGACAATCTTGTTCAGGTTCCTATGGTCATGAGTATGATCTCTACCTCTAGGGACACTGCTGCTGCCACCATGGGGTTCTAACTCCAAATTCTTTGAAGCTTTCTGAAGCTCCAGGGACTCCCTATCTAATGCTATCTGCTCTCTTCTGATCCTAAGCCTAGCTTCCTCATACTGGAGCAGTGTGCATTTCCTGTCATAGGAGGACTCCCTTCTATGAGAGGAATCAGAGGTCCCTGCAGAGGTATCAGAATGCACAGACTCCTGAGAAGGAGTTCTGCGCCTTCCTGACCCTCTGCTAGCTCTTCCAGGCAGGGGGAGGGGAGGACCACTGGGATCTCCCCCTCCTCCTGCTGGAGGAACTATTTCTTCCAGGTCAGGATCTACTATATCCACCTGTTCAGTATCAGAGGTGTTGTCCTGGTTGTCTTCACCCCCTGGACTTACCTCCTCCACTGGCCCAACCCCTCTACCTACCTCTTCAGTACCTAAGGCCTTACTAAGGTCATCTGCTACCAGTAACTGGATCAGATGCTGAGTGATGGGACTCTGCCCTGTCTTCAATTTTCTTGAGGTGCACATGGCCCTCAACTCTTGGAATGCCAACTGGTCATACCTAGAGGGGTTGGGCCCATTGGGTCCTGCCCTTGAAGACATAACTAGTGTGGTGTGGTGTGTGCACCTACCTACACTAGTGAGGCCTACTAAACTCTCTTGAGTTATAGAAAGGGTGTGCTAAGCCCTTGACACACAACTCTAAGTTCAGTAGAACTTACTGTATTCTAAGCTTGAATTTTATATGTACCTCTGGTACATTTAGTGGTTTTCAGTTAGTCAATCACACGAGATTATCTGGTAAAACAATAGCAGGCTTGAATCCCAACCGCTCCACGCCAATGTGAGAAGTTGGCCTGGTATATGCTGTCCACTAGTTATAGTGGGCACCCTGCACCAGTCCAATCGACCATTATTGATGATAGGTTAAAAGACAACCTTTATTGAAAGCTATCCTAGTGGTAGCTGTGGAGAGCAGCCTTCAGGCTAAGTCTTGAAGGAATGTAAATCCCTTTGTTTTACCAGTCTATAATCCCTTGAATGATCAAATGAAAGAGATCCACACCAGGTATATATATAAAATATATGTATGTATTTCTAAGCACTCCCTACTAGTCTCTTTATGAGGCTAGAGGCAAAAGCACACAATTACAAGCATTCAAATGTACAGTAAATAGCACAATATATGATTAGCCCTAGGGGCGTACCAAACCATATATTAAGAAAGTGGTATAAGAACCATGACTTGACTAGACACAAGGCCTAGAGCCTGTAGAATCACTGGGCCCACAAGGAACCACCCAAGGTGGTGACACAGGGGACCCACGGGGGACGTGTGTACTGTGTAGTGTGTAAACACAACCGCGAACTCCGTTAGCTTCTATGGGGAAAGTCGCGGTTCAAGATTGAAAGCAAAAGGACACTTAGAGGAGGACTTTCAACAAATCCCTTTAGACTTAAGGGTTTCTAGGGCCAGCACCCACGGGAGCACCGGAGTACTCGAGTTACCTCACCCAGGGAAGCCGGGTGCATAGGTGTGAAAAGGTGTCGGGCCGCGCCGTCGTTTCCAATGGCGATCTTGAAGAAAGTGCTGCTGCCATTGGAACGGAGAAGTGTCCAGGGTGATCCAAGCCTGGATCTAAGATGAAGAAGACCTGAAAGCAGAGGGGACAGAGTCTAGGTCACTAGCCAGTGACCAGGGGCACGATAGTCGAGTGCCCACCGATGTTGGGTGCTTCAGGTGCGAAGAGGTGCAGCTTGACTCCGCAGCCACGAGGACCAGGAGGTGTCGACGACAACCAGGAGCTGGATTCGAGCTGTGCCACAAAGGATGTCGAGTGCTGCGGTGTCGGTGCCCAGATTGGACCCAACAAGCCTTGGCAACGGCAACCCATGCTGAAAGGATAAAGATGCAGCGGTACAGACCAGCAAGTCTGAGGGACTCACCACTTGGTGGGGAGTCAGGGCAAATCTGGAGCAACCAGGGAAACCCAAGGAAAATCAAAGTTGCCCTCGCAGGGACCCACCAGTTGACGGACCAGGGATCGTGAAGGAGCCCCAAGCAGAACTGCAAAGATTGGGCTCATGGAACACTCGTGGGGTGTAGGCCCACAATCTTCAGTGCAGATGGTGCTTGTGGTGTGGGCTATAAGTAACCCAAAGCATGACTTCGGGAGACGTCGGGAAGTCGATGCACTCAGCAAAGTACACGGTGGTCAGGAGTTTCCGTCCCACGCTACTCACGAGGGCTGCGGGGCTCAGCTTTGCTGGGGACTCGGGTCTGCCTCTGCGATGTCTGGAAATCCTCTTCCTGTGTCGCAAGTACTTCGGAGTCCGGCGGGAGCTTCGAAGATGCAGACCAGAAAAATGCCTCGTTGGTGCCTGCCAAGCAGGGGAGTCACTCCTTGACCCCAAGGGAGATTCTTCAGTCTTCTAGTCTTGAGTAGAAAGTCGAAGGTCCAGGATTCAGCCACAGTGTTTCGTCCAGGGATATCTAAAGTCCTGTTGCCAGGGGTTCCTTACTTATACTACAGAAATGGGTTGGACTAACTCTGGGGACCCACCTATGGGAGGGTTTGGAAAGAGGGGTGGCTACACCCATTTCCTTTGTCCAGTTTCGCGCCAGAGCAGGGACAGGCAGCCCCTGCAACCGGTTTGAACTGGGGTATGCACAGGGACACCAAATGTGCCCCCAGTGCAGGACTTCAAAGCACTCTTGGAGTGCACCCACCCAGCCCCAATACACTAAGTCCTGTCTGGGAGGTGGTCACACCTCCCTGTGACAGGAAACCTATTGTCCAGGCCTCCCCTGCCGGAGTTTCGGTCAGCAGCAGGAGGCCAGACCCGTGTTTGTGGCTGCAGCATCCATTTTGTGATGCCAGGGCTCTATTAGGTTTCTACCGGGTAGATTGGTGCAGTCATGTCTTTCCCTCTAGAAGGGTGGGATCATACTCCCACACCAGTTACTGGTGTGGGAGTATGATTCCAAGGTGTTTGACACCAAACATGATATGTTTCCGTGCAGCCATCCCAAAGTTAGCATTTACCGCGAGGATATAATGCACTTAAGAGTATATGGTCAGGCTGCACCACAGACAGCCCCGGAGAATAGATTCCGAAGGCTGCAGGGGTGATCTGCTCATGCAGGGGCACCCTCTCACATAAAACCAAGCACCCTGCCTTCAGGATTGATAAGGCCTGCCATAGGGGTGACTGATAGTTTTATATGTGCTGTGTAGGTTAGATATAGTGAACCTATATCTAAGTAAGGGGTGCATGCACCACCTTACCCAGGCTGCAGTAGCAGACCTCTGGTGTCAGTTTAGATAGCTTCCCAGGGGTGGCACAATACATGCTGCAGCCCCTGGTAGGCCTCTGGGGTACCTAGGCCCTGAGTACATAGTGTACCATATACTAGGGACTTATAAGGGTATCCCAGAATCCAATCTGTGGTGTACCTAAGGTACATGGAATACATTTAGAGTGAAAGCAGATAGGCTGGGGCCCTGATTAGCAGGGTCCCAGCCAGACTAGGTCGAAAAACAGAGTTACATCAGCAAAGAAAGTGGGGGTAACCATAAGAGGCAGATCCTACTCTCCTACAACCGCGCCTCTAGATATCGATATTTTTTTTTGCAATTTCTCAGCAACTACTGAACGGATTAGCACCATTTTTAAAAAGGCCGCTTTCTTTGCCAAGCAGTACCTTTTTGCCAAATTTGGTGTAATTCCTTTCAGCAGTTCGGGCTGGGCTGTAGCCTTGGCCCACCTGTGGGGTCCATACAGGACTTGATTATGTGCCACCCGCACTACACTTCCCAGAAGGCACAGTTTCATTCGAGCCTCCCATTGGGGGTGTGTGTCAGAAGTGGGTTAGCGGTTGCGCACACCGTTCCATTAAAGCCTCTGAAGAGAATCAATTGGTGATTCGAAACGCGTCAGGCAATACCATTATGGAGCGGCTCCTGCGGGCGGTTCCCCGTCCTTACCTACACATGAATCAAGCTGTTGCTCGAGTGCTACTTACAGGTGGACAACCTTGGAGCAGTGATTTTAGCGCGGCAGTCCAGCCGCGGAGTGTGTACCACCCCGTAAGATTGGGGGCCACGAAAGTGGAACAACAGCTGTATACAGGATCGTGGACGGGCCCACCTGTGGGGTCCATACAGAACTTGATTATGTGCCACCCGCACTACACTTCCCAGAAGGCACAGTTTCATTCAAGCCTCCCATTGGGGGGGTGTGTCAGAAGTGGGTTAGCGGTTGCGCACACCGTTCCATTAAAGCCTCTGAAGAGACTCAATTGGTGATTCGAAACGTGTCAGGCAATACCATTATGGAGCGGCTCCTGCGGGTGGTTCCCCGTCCTTACCTACACATGAATCAAGCTGTTGCTCGAGTGCTACTTACAGGTGGACAACCTTGGAGCAGTGATTTTAACGCGGCAGTCCAGCCGCGGAGTGTGCACCACCCCGTAAGATTGGGGGCCACGAAAGTGGAACAGCAGCTGTATACAGGATCGTGGACGGGCCCACCTGTGGGGTCCATACAGGACTTGATTATGTGCCACCCGCACTACACTTCCCAGAAGGCACAGTTTCATTCGAGCCTCCCATTGGGGGGGGGTGTCAGAAGTGGGTTAGCGGTTGCGCACACCGTTCCATTAAAGCCTCTGAAGAGAATCAATTGGTGATTCGAAACGCGTCTGGCAATACCATTATGGAGCGGCTCCTGCGGGCGGTTCCCCGTCCTTACCTACACATGAATCAAGCTGTTGCTCGAGTGCTACTTACAGGAGGACAACCTTGGAGCAGTGATTTTAACGCGGCAGTCCAGCCGCGGAGTGTGCACCACCCCGTAAGATTGGGGGCCACGAAAGTGGAACAGCAGCTGTATACAAGATCGTGGAAGGGCCCACCTGTGGGGTCCATACAGGACTTGATTATGTGCCACCCGCACTACACTTCCCAGAAGGCACAGTTTCATTCGAGCCTCCCATTGGGGGGGTGTGTCAGAAGTGGGTTAGCGGTTGCGCACACCGTTCCATTAAAGCCTCGGAAGAGAATCAATTGGTGATTCGAATCGCGTCAGGCAATACCATTAAGGAGCGGCTCCTGCGGGCGGTTCCCCGTCCTTACCTACACATGAATCAAGCTGTTGCTCGAGTGCTACTTACAGGTGGACAACCTTGGAGCAGTGATTTTAACGAGGCAGTCCAGCCGCGGAGTGTGCACCACCCCGTAAGATTGGGGGCCACGAAAGTGGAACAGCAGCTGTATACAGGATCGTGGACGGCCCACCTGTGGGGTCCATACAGGACTTGATTATGTGCCACCCGCACTACACTTCCCAGAAGGCACAGTTTCATTCGAGCCTCCCATTGGGGGGGTGTGTCAGAAGTGGGTTAGCGGTTGCGCACACCGTTCCATTAAAGCCTCTGAAGAGAATCAATTGGTGATTCGAAACGCGTCAGGCAATACCATTATGGAGCGGCTCCTGCTGGCGGTTCCCCGTCCTTACCTACACATGAATCAAGCTGTTGCTCGAGTGCTACTTACAGGTGGACACTTTGAAATTTGTAACACCGGAGGCATCTGAAGAGGCTACCGCCGAAACGCGTCATGCCAGAGAATTCGAACAAATGATTCCCTGAAGCCCTGCCGTGTCCCCTTGTCTTTTTCGAAGGAGGAGGATATCTTTGCATATTAGCGTGAAGCCAGTGTCATGCAAAGGGGACCCTTCCAAAAGTGTTCAGGGTGCAGTGGCTTAACCCGGACCGCCCCGCGTCCGATGGAGGCAGAAGTCTTTGCTGCCAGCTGACAGTCCGTGACTTACACGGAGAGACGGAGTTACTTTACCACCGTCTCCAAGCTTTGCCAACACCGGGACTGTGAGGTTGGAAGCGCAGGGCTCAGGAATCGTTTGTTGCCCAGCACAGTGCTACAATCTCAAGCTAACCATTCTTCAGCCACTCACTTTGAGGAGGGAAAAATCCGGCTGTAAGAGACATTCGTCCAGATTGCGAACCAACTGCATGATGGGATCTGCAGTCCATAACTATGAACTGGCCGAGTGTTCTCTGATGAGATATGGTGCAGGTGTGCCCCACTCTACTTTAGAAGGAGGGGCTTAATAAATAAAAGGAAACTTTGAAATTTGTAACACCGGAGGCATCTGAAGAGGCTACCGCCGAAACGCGTCATGCCAGAGAATTCGAACAAATGATTCCCTGAAGCCCTGCCGTGTCCCCTTGTCTTTTTCAAAGGAGGAGGATATTTTTGCATATTAGCGTGAAGCCAGTGTCACGCAAAGGGGACCCTTCCAAAAGTGTTCAGGGTGCAGTGGCTTAACCCGGACTGCCCCGCGTCCGATGGAGGCAGAAGTCTTTGCTGCCAGCTGACAGTCCGTGACTTACACGGAGAGACGGAGTTACTTTACCACCGTCTCCAAGCTTTGCCAACACCGGGACTGTGAGGTTGGAAGCGCAGGGCTCAGGAATCGTTTGTTGCCCAGCACAGTGCTACAATCTCAAGCTAACCATTCTTCAGCCACTCACTTTGAGGAGGGAAAAATCCGTCTGTAAGAGACATTCATCCAGATTGCGAACCAACTGCATGATGGGATCTGCAGTCCATAACTATGAACTGGCCGAGTGTTCTCTGATGAGATATGGTGCAGGTTTGCCCCACTCTACTTTAGAAGGAGGGGCTTAATAAATAAAAGGAAACTTTGAAATTTGTAACACCGGAGGCATCTGAAGAGGCTACCGCCGAAACGCGTCATGCCAGAGAATTCGAACAAATGATTCCCTGAAGCCCTGCCGTGTCCCCTTGTCTTTTTCGAAGGAGGAGGATATTTTTGCATATTAGCGTGAAGCCAGTGTCACGCAAAGGGGACCCTTCCAAAAGTGTTCAGGGTGCAGTGGCTTAACCCGGACCGCCCCGCGTCCGATGGAGGCAGAAGTCTTTGCTGCCAGCTGACAGTCCGTGACTTAAACGGAGAGACGGAGTTACTTTAACACCGTCTCCAAGCTTTGCCAACACCGGGACTGTGAGGTTGGAAGCGCAGGGCTCAGGAATCGTTTGTTGCCCAGCACAGTGCTACAATCTCAAGCTAACCATTCTTCAGCCACTCACTTTGAGGAGGGAAAAATCCGGCTGTAAGAGACATTCGTCCAGATTGCGAACCAACTGCATGATGGGATCTGCAGTCCATAACTATGAACTGGCCGAGTGTTCTCTGATGAGATATGGTGCAGGTGTGCCCCACTCTACTTTAGAAGGAGGGGCTTAATAAATAAAAGGAAACTTTGAAATTTGTAACACCGGAGGCATCTGAAGAGGCTACCGCCGAAACGCGTCATGCCAGAGAATTCGAACAAATGATTCCCTGAAGCCCTGCCGTGTCCTCTTGTCTTTTTCGAAGGAGGAGGATATTTTTGCATATTAGCGTGAAGCCAGTGTCACGCAAAGGGGACCCTTCTAAAAGTGTTCAGGGTGCAGTGGCTTAACCCGGACCACCCCGCGTCCGATGGAGGCAGAAGTCTTTGCTGCCAGCTGACAGTCCGTGACTTACACGGAGAGACGGAGTTACTTTACCACCGTCTCCAAGCTTTGCCAACACCGGGACTGTGAGGTTGGAAGCGCAGGGCTCAGGAATCGTTTGTTGCCCAGCACAGTGCTACAATCTCAAGCTAACCATTCTTCAGCCACTCACTTTGAGGAGGGAAAAATCCGGCTGTAAGAGACATTCGTCCAGATTGCGAACCAACTGCATGATGAGATCTGCAGTCCATAACTATGAACTGGCCGAGTGTTCTCTGATGAGATATGGTGCAGGTGTGTCCCACTCTACTTTAGAAGGAGGGCTTAATAAATAAAAGGAAACTTTGAAATTTGTAACACCGGAGGCATCTGAAGAGGCTACCGCCGAAGCGCGTCATGCCAGAGAATTCGAACAAATGATTCCCTGAAGCCCTGCCGTGTCCCCTTGTCTTTTTCGAAGGAGGAGGATATTTTTGCATATTAGCATGAAGCCAGTGTCACGCAAAGGGGACCCTTCCAAAAGTGTTCAGGGTGCAGTGGCTTAACCCGGACCGCCCCGCGTCCGATGGAGGCAGAAGTCTTTGCTGCCAGCTGACAGTCCGTGACTTACACGGAGAGACGGAGTTACTTTACCACCGTCTCCAAGCTTTGCCAACACCGGGACTGTGAGGTTGGAAGCGCAGGGCTCAGGAATCGTTTGTTGCCCAGCACAGTGCTACAATCTCAAGCTAACCATTCTTCAGCCACTCACTTTGAGGAGGGAAAAATCCGGCTGTAAGAGACATTCGTCCAGATTGCGAACCAACTGCATGATGGGATCTGCAGTCCATAACTATGAACTGGCCGAGTGTTCTCTGATGAGATATGGTGCAGTTGTGCCCCACTCTACTTTAGAAGGAGGGGCTTAATAAATAAAAGGAAACTTTGAAATTTGTAACACCGAAGGCATCTGAAGAGGCTACCGCCGAAACGCGTCATGCCAGAGAATTCGAACAAATGATTCCCTGAAGCCCTGCCGTGTCCCCTTGTCTTTTTCGAAGGAGGAGGATATTTTTGCATATATATATATATCTATATATATTTATTCACTGAAAAACCATAGGTTTCAGGGACGTTATAGTTAGAAATTAGCATTTAAAAAACCTTTGAAATTCACTGAAAAAACCATAGGTTTCAGGGACGTTATAGTTAGAAATTAGCATTTAAAAAACCTTAGAAATTCACTGAAAAAAACACAGGTTTCAGGGACGTTATAGTTAGTTGGACATTTCACTTGTACAAAACCAGAGAAAGTTAGAAAGATAGTTAGTTGACATAACTATAACTCGCGGCCCCCACAATGCACTGCTGATGACGTCACATATTACATCACTCATGACATGGTCAGTGACATCACTCATGACATCATCCTGCAAGTGTGTCTTTCTGTAGAGTTTAAATATGTTTTATATATATATAGGCCAAGGTGTATTGAAGAATGCGTGGGTGTATGACTGTCTGAAAGGATGATTTAGTAGGTGCGTGACTGACTGTATAAGTGAGTGATTAAACATGTCTTACTGAATGCATGGGTTAGTGTCTAAACTGTGTGAATGTCTGTATCAGTCTGTCTGTTGGTGTGTAAGCGGCTGCATGGGTTGGTGAGTAGCTACATGAGTGTCTATATGGGTTATTGAGTGGTTGTATGAGTATCTGTATGGGTGCCTGAGTGTCTGTGTGGGTGGATGGGTGGTGTGTGACTCTGTGCACAGATCTGTGAGTGGGTGATTCACTTGGTGTATGGGTTCAAGAGTGCATCAGTGAAGGGCTGTATGGGTGGGTAGTGTGTGTATGGCTGTGTTGGTGAGTGTTTAGATGTCTCAGTGGTACATGTGTGAGTAACTACATGTGTGAAAGGCAGTATATGTGAGTGTTGGACTATATAAATGACTAAATGTGAGAGTGAGTGATTGTGAGAGTGCCTGTATGGATGAGTGTGTGCTTGTGTCAGTGATTGTATAAGAGAGTAAGTATGTGTTAGTATCTGTATGAATAAGTGAGGTGATGTGTGTATAATTGTGTAGGTGAGTAAATGGGAGCGTGATTGATTCTTTGCATGACTGACTATGTGTGTGAGTAACTCTATGGGTGAGTGGCGGTGTGTGAGTGTCTGTATAGGTGTATGAGTGTATATGATAGTGCTGTATTGATGAGTGACTGCATGTATGAGTGACTGTATGGGTGAATGAGTAGATGTGTGTATAGACCTAGGAATCAGTGAGTGGGTATGTAGCAACGGGTATTGGTGTGTCTTTGGTTTCAAAAATGGTAGTCTGTATTTTAGAGTGGGTGTATCAAAGGTTACATTAGGGTGTGAAGAGGTGCATCAGATTATCACATGGATGATGTCATCAGTGATGTCATTTGAGATGTCATCAGTGATGCCATCAGTGATGTCACTGACCATGTCATGAGTGATGTAATATGTGACGTCATCAGCAGTGCATTGCGGGGGGGGGAGAGTTATAATTACCTCAACTAACTATAACGGCCGAATTTCTCTGGTTTTGTACGAGTGAAATGTCCAACTAACTATAACATCCCTGAACCCTGTTTTTTTCAGTGAATTTCTAAGGTTTTTTAAATGCTAATTTCTAACTATAATGTTCCTGAAACCTATGGTTTTTTCAGTGAATTTCAAAGGTTTTTTTAAATGCTAATTTCTAACTATGCCTCCAGAGGTAGGACATGTGCAGAAAGAGGAAGAAAGGTGCAGAAAGAAGCAAGAGAAATGCAGAAAGAGGCAACAGAAGTCCAAAAAGATGAAGAAAGGTGCAGAAAGAGGCAATAGATATGCAGAAAGAACCAACAGAGGTGCAGGAAGGGGCCTTGTTGCAAAGTCATCCTGTGCCCCCAACATTTTGCTGACTGACTGGTACTGGTGGTAACTGACTCTGACTAACCAGGCTCGGAGCCAGTGCTATGCTGAAAGACACTTAGAATACAGTGAAAACACCTACATAGACTTGGGTACAGTATGGGTTAGGGTACCCCTGTGATTGGCATGACCTCCCCTGTAAGGCCCTAGTACATAATAGGGCAGTGGGATTAAAACTACCTCTAAGTCAGAGGTGCAGAAAGAAGCAAGAGCAGTGCAGAAAGAACCAACGGAGGTGCAGAAAAAGGCAAGAGGGGTACAGAAAGAGGCAAGAAAAGTACAGAAAGAAGCAAAAGAGGTGCAGAAAAAAGCAAGAGAGGTACAGGAACAGGCAGGAAAGGTGCAGAAAGAGGGAACAGTGGTGCAAAAAGAGGCAATGGAGGTGCAGAAAGAGGGAAGAGGGGTGCAAAAAGAGGTAAGAGGGGTGCAGAAAGAAGCAAGTGAGGTGCAGAAAGAGTCAAGAGCAGTACAAAAGGTAAGAAAAGTGCAGAAAGAAGCAAAAGAGGTGCAGAAAGAAGCAAGAGAGGTACAGGAACAGGCAGGAAAGGTGCAGAAAGAGGGAACAGTGGTGCAAAAAGAAGCAATAGAGGTGCAGAAAGAGGGAAGAGGGGTGCAAAAAGTGGTAAGAGGGGTGCAGAAAGAAGCAAGTGAGGTGCAGAAAGAGTCAAGAGCAGTACAAAAGAACCAACAGAAGTGCAGAAAGAGGCAAGAGGGGTACAGAAAGAGGCAAGAACAGTACAGAAAGAAGGAACAGAGGTGCACAAAGACGCAAGAGGGGTGCAGAAAGAGGGAAGAGAGGTGTAGAAAGAGGCAAGAAAGTTGCACAAAGAGGGAAGAAAGGTGCAGATGGAGGCAAAAGGGGTGCCGAAAGAAGCAACAGAGGTGCAGAAAGAAGCAAGAGAAGTGCCGAAAGAAGCAACAGAGGTGCAGAAAGAAGCAAGAGGGGTGCAGAAAGAGCAACAGAAGTGCAGAAAGAAGCGGCAGAGGTGCAGAAAGAGGCAAGAGAAGTGCAGAAAGAGGCAATAAAGGTACAGAAACAGGCAGGAGACATGCAGAAAGAGGGAACAGGGGTACAGAAAGAGGCAAAAGAGGTGCAGAAGGAGGGAATAAGGGTGCAGAAAGAGGCAAGAGGGATACAGAAAGAAGCAAGAGAGGTGGAGAAAGAGGCAACAGAGATGCAGAAAGAGGCAAGAGAGGTGCAGAAAGTGCAAGAGTGGTTTATACACCATTAGTACCAATTTAATACCCACATTTAGCAATAAGTAACAGGTGACCATTCTAGGTTTGCACAGGTTAACATTTGAGCCGTTTGAGCTAGAAACAAGGTGTTTTTGTTCAAATCAGCAGATTATGCAGCAGATGATGAATTATGTGGCAAATGCGGAAAATGTAAAACTGTGCAAAGGTCGGTGCAGCTAAACAGTCGCATAATTCCAGTGGCACTGCTCATACCTCCGACTAGGTCCAGAAGTGCTCCTCAGTGATTCCTTCTTTTTTTGTATCACTGAGTTAATAATTTAGCTTCTATGGAAACGAGGAAGACTAAACCTGAGGTTACCACTCCACAACACAGACTACCACACAACACAGTTACTCTCCATAACAAATAATCCCACTCTACATAATTCCTACACACTAAATACCACAAACTTTCTATCCACATAATTTCACTGGACAACATACCACATAATTCCACTACACACAACGCACATCCACTCCACTCCAAGATACATTAATAAAAAACTTATATTTACAACGCCAATAGCTCTAACTCTCGCAAATGCAAAACCTGTTACATTGCAAATGCTTCTTCAACTGGTAGTCACGTTTGCAGAGTGGTGGAGAAAGGGGGCTGGGCCTCCAACCATCGCTCAGGAATTCCTCTGCGTAGGACTTACAAGAGGTACAAGCAGGGCTTCTTGGCCCCCAAAGTCCCTCAGGAGTAAAGTGGACTTCATCCACCAACCCGTAGTGTTCCAGGAGGCACATTTGCAGAGTGGTGGAGAAAGGGAGGGCGTGGCCTCTAAAGACCTCTTAGCAATCCCACTGTGTGGGACTTACTGGAGGTAACAGGAGGGGTAGTTGGCCCCCAAGGACAACCTTGAGGGCCAACTACCCCTTCTATTACCTCCAGTAAGTCCCACACAGCAGCATTAGTAAGTACTTGTAGCAGGCCACGCCCCCTTTAACCACCAGTCTGCAAACGCGCTCCCCGGAGCACTCTTGGATGGAGACTGAGTCCCCTTCACTGCTGGGGGTGGTTAGGGGCCAACTAGCCTACCTGTTACCTCCAGTAAGCAACACACAGTGGGATTGCTGTGAGGTGAACACAGGTCATGCCCCCTTTGTCCACCACTCTGCAAACGCGCCTCCTGGCGTGCTCTTGGTTGGGCAAGGAAGTCCCCTTACCACCTGAGGGTCCCTGGGGGCCAACTAGCTTTCCTGTTACCTCCAGTAAGCCCCACACAGCAGGATTGCTGAGAGTGCTCCGAGGCCACGCCCCCTTTTTACACCACTCTGCAAACAAGCCGCCTGGCGCACTGCTGCTCGGTGTATGAAGTCCACTTCAGTCCTGAGGTCCTCAGGACACAAGAGGACCTCATAACCCCACCAGCAGTGCGTCAAGAGGCACGTTTGCAGAGTGATTCAAAAAGGGGCGTGGCCTCGTACCACCTCTCAGTGATCCCACTGTGTGGGGATTACTAGAGGTACCTGGTGGTCTTGTTGGCCCCTAAGGACCCTCAGGATTGAAGGGGACTTAATTCCCCATTTCAGGATGCACCAGGAGGCGCGTTTGCACAGTGGGGCAGGGAGGGGGCGGGGCCTCGACCGAGATGCTGGCTTTTCCTTTTTAAAATATTTTTAGAAGGGGGCTGTGTGGCCCCCCTTCTTTTAGTATTTTTTGGGCCCTGGGGACCCCATCCCCCAGGGCCTGATCATTTTTTATTTAAAAAAAAAATGGGAATGGGGCCGCACAGCCCCCCTTCTCTGGGCCACTTGTGGCCCCGGGGACCCCATTCCCCAGGGCCTGGCCTAGTTTTTTTTTTTTCCGGGAGGGGGGCCGCGTGGCCACCCTCCCCATGGCCACTTCTAGCCGCGGGGACCCCACCCCGGGGCCTGGCCAGCCTGTTTTTTGCAGGAGGGGGGCCGCGAGGTTCCCCTCCTGAGGCCAATTATGGCCCCGGGGACCATATCCTCGGGGCCTGGCTGTTTTTTTTGTAAAAACATCAAAAGGAGGGGGCCGAGTGGCACCCCCTCCCAGGCCACTTCTGGCCCCAGTTGGGGACCGTGGGGGGGAGCCCCAATGCCCCCACGGTCCCTGCTGGCTCCCTGCCTCCTGCGGGAGCCGGCATTGCTTTTGGGCAAGGAGCTGCTAACATGCAGCTCCCCTGCCCTAAGCTAATTCTGCCTGCTTCTTGGAAGCGAGAGCAGGTTTCCCGCTATCGCTTCCAAGAAGCAAAGCAGTGTTTGCTATGGCAGGGTGGGAGCCGTGCTCCCGCCCTGCCATAGCAAACAGCAATGTCCCAGGAAATTGCAGGAGCTGGCCCTGGGGGGTGGCGGTCCCCGGGTCCATGGAAGGCTCCACGAGGGGGCCGCACGGCCACCCTCCAACATATGTGCAAAGCCCTGGGGAGATGGTGGTCCCCGGGGTCAGGTGTCTGCTACGGACCCCCAAATTTAAATTACTGTATGCCCTGGGGAGGTGTTGGTCCCCGGGGCAGTGTGGGGGAGGGGCAGGAGCCCCCCGACCACACTTTCTTTTTTTTTTAGAAAGCCTCGGGGCTGCGGGGGGGGCGTAAGGCCCCCCGCAATGAAAGTCAAAAGCCCCGGGGAGGTGGCAGTCCCCAGGGCAGCGTGGGGGGCAGGAGCCCCTCCACGCATTTCATAAAAACACAGGAGGTGGTGGTTCCCGGGGCTGCTAGGACCCTGGTGGGGCCCGCACCATTATTACATATTGCCCCCGGGACCTTCCCCACCCTGGGGCTTTAAGAAAACGAAGTGTGGGAGACCGCACTTCATTTAAAAAAAAAAAAATTCCGGCCGAAATTTAAAAAAAAAAAAAAAAAAGCTTTTTTGGGGCCTGGTGGTCCCTAATCAGGCCTAAGGGGTCAGGGTATTTCTACCCTGCCCCCTTTTCTTCATTTTTATCCTTTTTTCTACTGTTTTCTTGTGAGTCAGTTACTGAGTCACAAGATGGCTGCCAACACTTCCTGGTTTGGAGTGCTGGCAGCCAATCAGAATGAAGCTCGTGCTCGGGAGGGTTCACGAATCCTCTCCGGTGCTCAGATATCGGTACCTTTTATTTTTTGAAATTCTCAGGAACTACTGAACGGATTTACACCATTAAAAAAAAAAGTCGCTTTCTGAACCAAGACCTACCTTTTTGCCAGTTTTGGTATAATTCCATTCAGCAGTTCGGGCTGTAGCTTTGTCTAAAGTTTCCTATGGAAATTAACATGGGGAAAACGTGTTTTGGGACCCCCCTTTTTCTCAGCCCCAGCAACGAATCACCCCCAAAGTTTCAAGATAGGAGCTGACCTGAGCTGGTCATTAGTTTGGAAAATTTAGTCAGATTCATCAAACCGCGCCAAAGATATTGGCAAAAGAAAAAACGCTTTTTGAATAGAAACAAGGTCCTAAATATAACTACCTACTGGTGACCGCCAGGAGGTAATATATATGTGTATATCACCTACTGGCAGTCGCCAGTAGGTAGTTATAGTTAGAACCTAGATTCCATAGGAAGAAAGTTTTTCTTTTGCTAATAACTTTGGCGCCGTTTGACGAATCGTCACAAAAGTTTCAAAACTAATGGCCTGCTCAGGTCAGCTCCTGTCCTGAAAGTTTCGGGGTGATTCGTCAAGGGGGGGCCGAGATAAAAGGAGGGTCCCAAAACGTGTTTTCTCCATGTTAATTTCCATAGGAAACTTTAGACACGGCTACAGCCCGAACTGCTGAACAGAATTATACCAAATTTGGCAGAGAGATAGCTCTTGGTCCAGAAAGCACACTTTTTTTAAATGGTGTAAATCCGTTCAGTAGTTTTTGAGATATTTAAAGATTTACAGATATCGATATTTGAGAATTCTGAGATCTGATTGGCTGAGCCCTCCCGAGCACGAGCTTGCCTCTGATTGGCTGCCAACACTTGAAACCAGGAAGTATGGGCAGCCATGTTGTGCCTCGGACCGAGGGAGAAGGAAAAAGCAGGAGAAACATTAAAAAATAAGTAAAGGGGGCAGGGTAAAAACACCCTGACCCCCCAGGCTTGCTCAGGGGGTCCCACAGAGACCCCCAGGCCCAAAAAAAGCATTTTGTTTTTATAATTTCGGCCGAAATCGCGCTGGATCAGCCGAAATTATTTTTTTTTAAATGAAGCGCGGACAACCGTGCTTCATTTTTTAAAGACCCCAGGTGGGCCAGGTCCCAGGGGCATTTGTTAATTATCTAGCAGGGGCCACTGGGGGCCCCGCAGCCCCAGGGACCGCCACCTCCCTGGGGCTGTCATTATTATATTGGCAGGGGCCCACGAGGGCCCCCGCAGCCCCGTGGACCGCCACCTCCCCAGGGCAGTGTTTATTGTGTAAGCGGGGGCCCCTGCAGCCCCAGGGACCGCCACCTCCCGGGGCAGTTTTAATTACATTGGGGGGGCCTCAGAGCCCCCCCAAGCCCCGGGGACCACCACCTCCCCGGGGCACTCTAAATTTAAATTTGGGGGTCCGTTACGGACCCCCGAGCCCTGGGAAACACCACCTCCCCGGGCTTTAAACAGTAGGGAGGGGGGCCATGCAGCCCCCCTCCTGGAGCCCTCCATGGCCCTGGGGACCGCCACCCCCCAGGGCTGGCTCCTGCAGTGTCTCGGGGTGCCCACCCCTGGGACACTGCTGTTTGCTATGGTAGGGCGGGAGCCGTGTGGCTCCCGCCCTGCCATAGCAAACACTGGTTTAGTTTTTGGAAGCGAGAGCAGGCAAACCCGCTCTCGCTTCCAAAAACTAAAGCATTTTAGCAGCTCCCCGTGTGGAAAAGCAATGCCGGCTTCCGCAGGAGGCAGGGAGCCGGTGGGACCGTGGGGGCATTGGGGCTCCCCCCATGGTCCCCAACGAGTGGCCAGGCCCTGGGGGATGGGGTCCCCGGGGCCATAATTGGCCTTAGGAGGGGGCCATGCTAATTTCTAACTATAACGTGCCTGAAACCTATGGTTTTTTCAGTGAATTTCAAAGGTTTTTTAAATGCTAATTTCTAACTATGCCTACAGAGGTAGGAAATGTGAAGAAAGAAGAACAAACGCACAGAAAGAAGCAAAAGAAATGCAGAAAGAAGCAACAGAAGTCCAGAAAAACAAAGAAAAGTGCAGGAAGAAGAAAGACATGTGCAGAAAGAAGAAACAGAGGAGCAGAAAGAGGCCTTGTTGCAAAATCATCCTGTGCCCCCAACTTTTTTCTGACGGGTACTGGTGGTAACTGACTCTGACAAACCAGGCCTAGAGCCAGTGCTATGCTAAAAGACACTTAGAATACAGTGAAAACACATACATACACTAGGGAACACTATGCGTTGGGGTACCCCTGTGATTAGCATGACCTCCTCTGTAAGGCCCTAGTACATAATAGGGCAGGGGGATTAAAACTACCTCCAAGTCAGAGGTGCAGAAAGATGCTTCTTTAAGTAGTAGTCACGTTTGCAGAGTGGTGGAGAAAGGGTGCTGAGCATCCGACCAGCGCTCAGGAATTCCACTGCGTAGGACTTACAGGAGGTACCAGGAGGGCTTCTTGCCCCCAAACTCCCTCAGGACTAAATTGGACTTCATTCCCCATCCCGTAGTCTGCCAGGAGGCGCGTTTGCAGAGTGGTGAAGAAAGGGGGCCATGGCCTCTGAACACGTCTTAGCATTCCCACTGTGTGGAACTTACTGGAGGTAACAAGAGGGGTAGTTGGCCCCAAGGGCATCCTTGGGGGCCAACTTCCCCTCCTATTACCTCCAGTCCATCCCACACAGCAGCATTGGTAAGTACTCGTACCAGGCCACACCCCCTTTGCCCACCACTCTACAAACATGCTCCCTGGCGCGCTCTTGGATAGGGATTGAAGTCCCCTTTGCTGCTGGAGGTCCTTTAGGGGCCAACTTGCCTACCTCTTACCTCCAGTAAGCCCCAGGCAGTTGGATTGGTGAGAGGATGACAAAGGTCCCGTCCCCTTTCTCCACCACTCTGCAAGCGCGCCCCCTGGCGCGTTGTTTTTGGGGAATTAATTCCCCTTGAATACTGAGGGTCCCTGGGGGCCAACTAGCCCACCAGGTACCTCCAGTATGCGCCACAGACCTGTGTTGCAGAGTGGTGTAAAAAGGGGCATGGCCTCTGACCACCTCTCTGCAACGCAGCTCTGTGGCGCAAACTGGAGGTACCTGGTGGGCTAGTTGGCCCCCAGGGACCCTCAGTATTCAAGGGGACTTAATTCCCCAACTAACAACGCACCAGGGGTTTGCAGTGTGGTGGAGAAAGGGGGCGTGGCCTCCGGTGAGATGTCGACTTTTTTTTCTGCTTTGTTTTTAAGAAGGGGGGCTGTGAGGCCCTCCTTTTTTTGACTTATTTGGGGCCCTGGGGACCCCATCCCGCAGGGCCTGACCCCTTTTTTGTAAATAAAATAAATAAATAAAGGCCCAAAGAGGCCAATTTCGGCCCCGGGGACCCCATCCCCCAGGGCATGGCCAGAATTTTTTTTCACGTCCCTGAAACCTATGCTTTTTTCAGTGAAAAATAAATAAATAAATATATATATATATATATACATATATATATATTCACTGAAAAAACCATAGGTTTCAGGCACGTTATAGTTAGAAATTAGCATTTAAAAAACCTTTGAAATTCACTGAAAAAACCATAGGTTTCAGGCACGTTATAGTTAGAAATTAGCATTTAAAAAACCTTAGAAATTCACTGAAAAAACCATAGGTTTTAGGGAAAGTTATAGTTAGTTGGACATTTCACTCGTACAAAACCAGAGAAATTCCCCGTTATAGTTAGTTCAGCTAACTATAACTCGCGCCCCGTAATGCACTGCTGATGACATCACATATTACATCACTCATGACATGGTCAGTGACATCACTGATGACATCACTGATGACATCTCAAATGACATCACTGATGACATCATCCATGTGATAATCTGATGCACCTCTTCACACCCTAATGTAACCTTTGATACACCCACTCTAAAATACAGACTACCATTTTTGAAACCAAAGACACACCAATACCCGTAGCGAAAAGGAGGAGAACATTGCTATATGCTCCATTTGTAATACCTCTGTTAGTCGTGGTAAGCTTGGTACAAACTATGGTACCGGAGGCCAAATGACCCATCTGAAAAAACACCACTTGATCAGCTGGGAGGACCACCTTCGCGGCATAAAAAAAACTGCAACCATTGGTGTTGGTGGGGATAAAGGAGTAGAAGATCCGATCACGGTGGAAGAGGAAGGACAGGGAGACATTCTCTCTGGTAGTGGTACACAAGGTGTCCCTGACCCCAGCAGTGCAGTGTTAACGTCGCCCACATCTTCAGCAACATCTCAGTGGCACAAGAGTAAGAGTCAGCCTGAGACACCAAGGAGTACCAGGTCCGCAACCCAAAATAGTGCGTTGTTGAGCCTAAGAGAAAGGAAAACCATGCAGCCTACCATTATCAGCATGTTTGGGGGGGAGGGGCAGTACGAACGCAACCACCCAATAGCACGTTTGTACAATGCGAAGCTGGCTAAAATGTTAGCACTGGACCTTCTCCCTTTTTCTTTTGTTGAAGGGGTGGGTTTTCTGGAATTTGTGTCAACCATCTGCCCAAAATGGCATGTTCCCAGCCGCTACTATTTTGCCAGAGTTGCTGTTCCAGCACTACATCACGACGTGCTGGAATTGCTTGGAAAAGCCTTGAAGCAGAGTGCTGTTCAGTTCACAGTATCCACCTGACAACAGACATGTGGACCAGTTGCCAAGCCACAGATTACATGTGCATCACTGCACACTGGATCTCTTTTGCGGGGGTTAGAGAACAGATATCTGCTGGTGTTGACGCTGCTGAGATTTTTCATGCCACTCGCAAACATGCAACTGTAGCCATGTTTGCCATGGAGAAATCTCATACTGCTGCAAACATTTTGGAAGAGTTTAACACCAAGGAATTTGAGTGGCTGCGCCCAAGAGGGCTTACGATTGGTTTTGTTGCCACGGACAACGGCAGTAATGTAGTTAAGGCCATGCACAATGGTGGCTATTTCAGGGTCCCGTGTTTGGCACACTGCATTAACATTGTTGTTCAAGAATTTTTGAAAAATGAATCCAAAGTCAGCAACTTACTGGCCACCTGCAGAAGAATATGCACACATTTCAGCCATTCTTTTAAAGCCCGGAAGCAGCTGAGGGTCATTCAACGTGAGCATAAAATGCCAGTCAAAGTGCTCATCCAGGAGGTGCCAACACGTTGGAACTCAACTTATTACATGCTTGATCGTCTGTTTGAACTGTACATACCACTCAATGCTTATGTCATGCAAAGATTAGGGGAATCTCCTGTGAGAGGCATGACCGTTGAGATGGGTCAATGGGACCTCATTAAATGCCTGACTGAGATGCTACTTCCTTTTGAGATCTTCAAACGTGAAGTCAGCAGGGAGGACTGTACTATGGGCCAAGCTATCCCATTGTTGCACATGCTAGAGCAACAGCTGAAGGAGGTGTCTGAAACGTACGCAGGTGTGGATGACAAACAAGACGCATATCATCTGGCGGAGACCTTAGCCGCTCGCTTATCTGAAAATACAAGGATTCAAAATAAAATTTTGTCACAACCACATTACATTAGTGCCACAATTTTGGATCCATGGTACAAAGTATTTCTGAACAGCAAGGCAGTAATTCCTTTTTTGGAAGTGGATGTTGCCAACTACAAAACTTTGATAGCTAAGGAAGCCACTATTTTCGAAAACGAACGGCTGTTAATTGCAGGCCCCCCACCCCAGGCCATAACAAGTACTACAGGGCATCCAGAGTCAAGTTCTACTTCGGAGCCTGAGGGCAGTGCGTTTGCCTCCCAGCAGTCACCTACACCAACAATAACATCAACAACAGGATCATCCACAGTACAATCTGCAACTGATTGGTTTCTACGGCAGGGGTATGGTAAGTCCAGTGCTGATGCAAAGGCAAAAGAGGCCGAGCACATCGGAGCACCCCTGAACATTGAGTGGACGGTCCAGGCCTATCTGGATGACCCAACAGAGGTCTTCATGGATCGAAACCCATTGGTGTATTGGTATGGGAAAAGAAGCCAATGGACAGTGCTCAGCAGGCTGGCGATAAAGTATCTGGCTTCCCATGTCGCAAGTGTCTCTTCTGAGCGTGTTTTCAGTGCTGCTGGTGCCATTGTAACTTCGAAAAGGACCAGTCTCTCGCCCAAAAGCGTGGAGAGGTTAACCATGATCAAAATGAATCAGCACTTTATACCACCGGATTACAAAATACGTGAATCACAGCAGGAAGAGGAGAGCAACTTGGATGACGTAAATAGTGCGTTACAGGACCTACTTCTGTCCGAACCACCAGAGTTTGAGGACGAGCTCCTCTTCCCTGACAACTAGGCTTTCAAATTGTTACTTTCTTCCTTCCTTTATGTGTCTGTGTATCTGTCTTTCTGGTTCAAATCAAATCACAACAAATCCATCACCACCGTCTTCTCTTTTTATTTCCCTATTGGAGTGGCACGTCTGTGCATTTAACTGTCCACTCTTCAGAGTCCTGCTTCATCTTCCTGTCTCGCCCTAGTACATTTCCATCAAGCCAGACATTGGAGTACAAGAAATGTTGCCTTTAACAGTCCCTCCATAAGAAGTGAAACGGGACTATAGCTATCTTCCGTTTTGTTTCCGAGCCGAAACTCATCAGTGTCCGAAGGCTACCGCCTCTGCAGGCGTCCACGACTCTTCACTGTCAGAACTTGGGCAGGCATCCAAAAGTGAACTCATCACTGTCCGAAGGATACAGCCTCGGCAGGCATCTAAAGCTCCTCACTGTCAGGGCAGAAGGTACTTGGCAGAGAAAGACAAGACTCTTCGAAGAAACTTGCTGACATTTGTGCAAACTCAAATGACCAGCAATGAGCGCTACCCAGGCCGCGGCCCATCATCACAGTGCTGACCATGTGAAGCAACTTAAACTGTGACAAAGTGCCACAGATGAATAAGACGAAAACCGAAACAGCGACTAACACTCAAAATGAATGTGGACTGGAGTAATGATGAGGCCACTGCCCCTTAAAAAAAAAACACACAGCTGTCAGAACTAGGCATCTGATGATCTGACAGCCAAAGAGAAGAGCAAGACAGGTAATGATGGAATGCATTGGATGCTTGCAGACTCTGAGAGATTGCTGTTGTTTGTTGTTGATGTTGTGCATGAAGTGGAACTCTACTCTACTAGTTAATCTACAAAGTGACTCAAGTCAGTGACAGTCAATGTTTCCCTTCTTGTTGTTTAATAACCAAATTGTACTCCTACTACTGCAGGTGCAGGCCAATATCTGTTGCAATTTTTTAATATGGAATATGGACTTAATCGGAGTCACTACAGACTGAGTTGGAGTTGGACAACACACCATGATGATGACCATACTATCTTTGCAGTCAGTCAGTTGGATCGGAGATGATTGAAGGAATAACTGCGTTTCACGAAGTGGCATAAGGTAAACATAAACACAACAATTCAACAAGAAAGTAAACACAGCAGACCTACATGTCCATGTAGTGGTGGAGTCGAGTCAAGTCATGACTGACAGCGGCGCATTGATTTTGTCACTTAATTTTGAAAATGTTAAGTTGCTGTATATATGCCTTTTGTCTGGCTCTGTCAAAAATTAAGGTAAATGGAGGTTGGGTCACGGACGGGCTGGTGCTGTGGTGGGCCTGTTCTGTCCTGTTGTTGTTGTAGCTTAATGCTGTAAACAGAATATACACGATATATCCAAGCCGCCTCAGTCTGAAAGTGTTCTCTCTTCTCTTCTTGGACTCCACCGTAATTGATGCTTTTTTTTATTCATTGATTTTTCAATACCCTTTTTGTTTTTCCATCTAGACGTTACAGGCCGGCCTTTACCCTGTGCTATACTGGGAGACACAACTCACATTTACCTTACCAATCCGCATCAGGAAGTCACCAAGATTGATGTGCGGAGCGTCCATGGAAGATAGGACCAAGAGGAAGGACGAGATTAAACTCCACAATTTGACCAGGATAATAGTAACTTTAGTATCATTCATCATTCATCTTTTAATTAATTGGAATCCTTTTTTCTCTTCAATTATTACGACTGTGTGTTGTTGTTTGTTTGCTAATTGATCCCTACAACTATTTTTTAATTTTCTTTGCTATCTTTAAAAGTAAGCCCAGTACAACATGGAATTTGGGTCTCTGAGGGCATATTACAGGCAAGGCAAATTGCGTAGAATATACTGCTGCCCTGTACTGTCTAATTGTCTAGTAGGAGTTAGTAAGTACTACTCATTAACCATCAAGTTATCTAATCTTCATCATCATTAACGCATGCATTTCCCTTTTCTCCCTTTATAGATTTTTTGTATAAGATCATGGTCGTCTGCCAAGAATGCGCTTTGCTTTTGTTGTCCATGCGAACTGTTTTTCATTCTCAAACCTTTCCCCAAACCCCCCTTCCCATCCATTCATCAAACCCTAACCCTCTTCCCCCGGGCTGTGATTTATATTGAGGTGTGATGTGACTACATAAAATGAACACCAATTGATCACACGCTTGCTGGGGCAGATGTGGTGAAAGCAACACTAATTAAATTTCAAGGCAGGACGAGGAGCTTCTTCTGCTTGCCCACCCATGCTCAGTCTATGTGCAAGCCGTCACCAGCTAATAGTACATCATAATTAATTGCCGTCATTGATTGGATTAATCATCAAACTCCTACCACACAGCAGTAAAGGTTACGAATTACGATTGTGTTAAGTTAAGTGACTCAATCGACACAACTACAGTTTGTAACTTCTTGTACTAGGCTGTCCCCGCCACCATTATGTTTAATTTGACTTTAGCAGTTGCAAATGCAATATTGTTTGTTTGGCAGTCGTCTTCTGTACTGTATTTTACTTCGTTCTACTACTCCTCCCACAGTCGCTTTCAGGCAAGTGACTGTCTCTTTTTTATTTTTTTAGCAAATGCTACTGCCAGTGTCTACTCTACTACTACCACCACAACCATGGCATCTTCTACATTCTCTATGGAAACCATGCAGCCATCGCTGTGCCGAACGTAGTCATCATCAATCACAGGTAAGATAAGTTTGGTGGGAGGTATAATGGACTAGGAGGAGAGACTGACAGTACTAGTGTTGTATACTTTATAGGGTGTCCATAAACGGGCTTTCTAGAATCATGTCCTTATATAGGCACAATTCGCCTTGCCCTTATATAGGCATAAAATCCCAGACCTTATTTAGGCATAAACCATGCACTCCAAATACAGGCATGGATTCCGACATCCGTCCACCCTAGCGTCTCAACGAGTCCATGAAAAAACAGACCCTTAGGCTGCGGGAGTTTCCCTTGCCCAGGACTATTGATTTCTTCAAGGACTCATATATTATGCATGAACCTTTATTCCTTAAGGGATTCATTCATGACGTCTTTCGCTGCCCAACTCACGTCAATGCTAACATTTTCAGGTATAAATATACCGTCCCAAACCCCTGTAAATCAGAGGAGACCTCGACTTTAGAGGAGCCCGATTCCCGGCCGGACGCACTGAGAAGACGCTGTCATTCCTGCTCGCAGAGAGTCCAACTTCCAGTGATCTAACTTCCCTTGCGGGGTGTTGGAGTTCGAGACCGGAAAGAGATTCCTACCTCTCTCATTCTTCAGGTATGGAGCAGACTAGAACCTAGAGGGACTCTTGGCATACTAGACTCTTGGCATACTAGGCGTAACATACTCTTAGTATATTCTAGTCAGGAATACAGCACCTACTTCTACTTCTCCCTACACCTAGGACAGGTTAGGTACACTGGGGTAGAACTAGGCTAGAAACGCATCGTATGAGTACTCGCATTTTTAGGCTGTGTCATTTTATGTAAATGCATATATGCTGAAAAGATAATGCTAACGCAGTATTATTTATTTCTACTGCTCACTCTGTACATTATTTATCTCGCATACTGTCTTGTGATCGTAACAGCACATCTAACTTACAACAGAAACAAGACTGTTCAATAAACCTTTTATTGAAACGCCCGTCTGTTATTTCTGTGTAACTCTGAGACTAACTGAAACATGCACGACTGAGCTGAGTGAAATAGTTATCTATTGTTTCTACGACTCTGGGACACGTCCTGATTCTGTAAGGGAAACACAGTGGTCATGTTTTGCGGCTGCCAGAAACTACTCCCTTCTTGTTGTCAAGAAGTTTCTAGTGGCCTCTGAGCTAGTTGGCACAAGTAATTAAGTTTAATATACTCGATAGGGACATACCGACCTTAGTCCTATGTCAAACCTATAGGATATATTATTCCAATGCGCAGAGCCTATTAGGGAAATAGGAGCTACACTACATGGCGCCCAACGGTTTGGTAAGGCAGTAATTCAACGTTAGATACTGAGTAACTCAGCTGTGCACTTTTATTTTCTCTCAGCAACCCTTACCCATATACTCCAAACGACGTCTGGAGTGGGCAGGGTTAGTATCCGCCACGGCTACATAGGGCAGTACCCTATATATTAGCTGTTTGGTTTGCTCAACGTTGAAGGATACAGTGTTCCACAATATTGTGCACCTTATCTTTGTTTCCTTGAAACAAAATGAATGAAGACGCCGGAAACGGTGTAGCTGCGGCTGATCCAGCCCAACCAGCACTTTTTAACTTCACCGGTTTAAATGAAACCGAGGAGGGTGTCATAGACATCGCTCCAAACTTAAGAAGAGCCATTACTCTAAAACTTATAAAACATGGCCTACCACCGAGAGGAGGTAGAGCAGTTTTCGTGATAGAGGCACATGAATCCTTTCAGACAGAGGTATTCTATTCATGGGTAATACTTCCTGAATACAATCCAGTAACTCACATGTTTCACTTCTACAAAGAAGATGAACCACCAGAGGAATACATTCCTTTCGAGGATATAGAGATTCCATTAACATACCAGGAGCATCAGCTCTGGTTTAAAGGCGCCCTAAAACATCACAGAAATATAACCAGGCTCGGTCCGCTAGGCAGACCAGGAGCAACATGGCCGATTCTAGCCGGCTACACACCTCATCCTGAACTTGATGTAATGTCAGATGAGGACTTACTTGTTCAACTACAAGAATTAATAAAAATCTACAGACAATTGGTTCAATATGTCATGCGGACTTTAACAGTCCAACCACCATTAACATTTCCAAATCAAACCCCTCACCAGGGGAACACTCTAAAAATTACACCACAGACTCTATACGCAGTCATGGGTAAAATGCCCACTAAGCGGGAGCAAATTCCATTTTGGATAGCTCAAAAAATTACTCAAATCGAAGCAGTATTTCCAAATACTAGCCCGCATGAGAAACACAGAATCCTAACCATCAGTTTACCGATGGGGATAACACCACAACTGGAAGACTGCACCACTTGGGGCTCAGTCTTTGCTGCCATCTACACTAAAACACACGGCATTCCGTCAATAGCGGTAATAACTAATGTCCTAAAACAAATTCAAAACGAATACGGGGCAGAGCCTGCTTTAAATTTAGGTATGAAATTACTGAAAAATTTTGACCAGGTCTCAACAATAATATTATCTAATATTAAAGGGGAGGCAGCAGCAGTGGCGATCCGACAAAAATTAAGGGAATTTGATGTTACAGAACATCAAACAGAGCTACCCAGAATTATAGAACAATCTTATGCAGAATTAGGTAGAGATAGTTTGGGTGGGAGACCAGTTAAACCAAAACTATCTGAAAGTCCTGAGAAGGACTCAACTAAACAAACTCCTACATCTTCTAAAAAGAAGTGGTAGTCTAACAAACAAAACTCAAATGAGAAAGGTTCTCAATCCCGAGGTAGGTCTCCTCAAAAGGAGCCCTCTGAAAGGAGGTATAACCTCAGGAATAGGGATAACTTGAGAAAACCTGATAGGTATCAAGATAATGATACACGTTCCTCTCGTCCCTTTCAGGTCTCATCACAGACTTCGGAAAGAAGAGGACGAACAGAACATAGAGAAGAACGCGTGAAATCGAAAGACGACAAGCACGCAACAAAAACTAAAGCAAAACCTCAATTCTCCAAAAAGAAGGTAGCAGGTCTAAAGATAAGACATGCCGAGAATACTGAGATCACAACTCAAGAACGGAGAATGGGCTCAGACAATGCTGGACAGTGCAGCAGAAGTCACAATAGCTCGCCAGAACCTGATGGAACTTCTGGAGATAGTGGACTTGAATGAGTACATTACAGTAGAGACTGTAGATACCAGGGTTAGTACTCCACAAAAGTTATATGACATAACACTCCGGATGGAGGGAGACAAACCTAGACAGGTTAAAGCACTTTTTGGGAAAAACTATCAAAGGGTTATGACATACTTCTAGCAGAAAAGGACTGGCCACCACAATTTGTCAGGGAGTGCCCACACGGCGAGGACATGATTATGCCTGCCTTCTCCAATCACATACCAATTCATGTAAAATATACATATGCCAGAAAATGGGCAGTGGCCCAGGCTCCAGCATTATATAAAAATCATGTAGGATGGGATGAGGACTCCCCTCACCATAAAATACATCTGAAGCATGAACCTACTGCTCAGAGGCAGTATCCTATTAAGCAAGAAGCTAAAAAACAAGTCAGGGAGATCTTAGATCAACTTGAATACCAAGGGGTGATTGAAACATGTACCTCATCCATGAACAATCCTTTGTTTCCTGTCTCCAAACCAGACAATACATATCGTCTAGTTTTGGACTACAGACATTTAAACACTTGTTCTAAAACGTTTGCAGTGCAAAATGCATATAGCACAGCATTAATGAATAACATTGTGCGTAAAAAATACAAAACTACATTAGACATCTCCAATGGTTTCTTTTGTCAAAACATAGCACCTGAAAGTAGGTACTTAACGGCATTCTCCATAATGGGGACCAAGCGTCACTTTTGTCGACTCCCACAAGGGTTCAAGAACAGCCCAGGTTTATTCTCAGCGAGAGTAACGGAGTTACTACAAATTTATGACAACGAGGCATTGTCCTATGTCGATGACATCTATCTGACAGACGATGACTTAGAAAAACACTTGAACAGGGTGAGCACCATTATACTGGGATTCGCCTCTGAGGGCTACAAATTCAACTTTAAAAAGTCACGAATTGCCCATCTCAATGTCCTATTTTTGGGATATGAGCTTTCAAGTGAAGGCAAGAGCTTTGCAGCTAACTTTCTAGAGAAATGTGCGCTGCTCCAACCTCCAAAGACGCTAAAAAACTTACAATCAATCCTGGGTTTCCTCAATTTTGGCAGAACATACATTCTAAACTACGCAGAAAGGGTTAAACCTCTCTATGCATTAATAAAACCTGATTTTTCAATCAAAAACTGGATACAGGAACACACAGAAATTTTGCGTTCACTACAGGCTAACATGTTAGCATGTTTCATATATGCCGGCATTTACGCTGCTTATAACGAAGCATGGAAAGTGTCACAGATAGAGGCTGCAGAACGAATACGTGAACTTGATCGTATTAATTTAGAGAAAACACTCTCTGTGGTCGACAATGGGTTAACAACTTTGTCCTCCAGGATTTATTCATTGGATGGCATTGTATCCTCTGCTATCGATATTCTAGAACAAGATTTGGCTATGTTACAACAAGGTCAATCTCAATTACGTTCTATTGTGTTATTGACATGGACGCTGCAATCTTTGCGAGCGGGCTATGTGCCTTGGCGTTTCATCAACACGTCGTCTCTGTTTGCAGAATACAATCTAACTGATAAACAGATCGAATTGGCACAAAGAGGAGCAAGGTATACAGTGCTAAGCATTGAAAAAATGGAGAAATTACCATTTACAGTGGCAGAAAAACCAGCTACAGAATGGCTTATTCATGGCAAAATAACATTACCTGTGACTACTTTTCAGTTTCAGTATTGCCTCAGACAAATGCAAGCAGGCAAATATGAAAGGTTGGGTAAGGAATACATTAAGACATCTTGGGATTTACCGTATACACATAGATGTTGGAGTGGGGATCGTGAAGTGTTTCTTAGCGGTACTAAATGTAAACATGCACTGACCGGTTCACTCATATGTCAGGACATTTCTTTACACGGGGCTTGTAATGGTTCTGTGGCAAACTTGTCTTGCCACCAGCGGGGTTCACCAGCTGCTGTGATTAATCCAACGTTTGGACAACTTTCTAACGGGAGTTACCTCATGTTGAATGATCAGAGCTGCTGTGGAATGTTGCCAGGCATCCCATATCTAGTAACGGTCAACTCCAGGGTCACTTGCTGTATGCAAGTATTGTTTCCCCCAATAGACACAGTCAGGGAGTCGCCTCTATGGCCTTCGCTGAGCGTCTCTTTTATAAGATTTGATACTTTGAGCAGAATGAAAGCCATGCTTTTACAGCAAACAGTGCCTTTGACCTCGGCCAAAGAAACCTATGATCTACAAGTTGCAAGGACTTCGGCTGAGATACAGACTTTAATACGTACAAACTGCCCTATACATTTCGTAGAAATGATATCATGTATCTTTAACATGTCAGATACGACCGGAATTGTACATGTATTTAAGAGCATTTGCTCTGGTCTCTTAGCACCTTTCCAGGCAATACTTGGAATCATCCCGAACTTTGCACATTCGGTGTTTGGTGGCATACCATTAATTCTCGCACTTGTTGCCGGAATTTTATTCATCTTGCTGCTATTGCGCTATGGCCAGCCTATTCGCCGACATCACTCCGAGCGAAATGGAGAAAGCTCTCCTTGAAAGAAAGTGCAGTGAGCGAATAGTACAGCTATTCGGCATGACTCGTCTACGGGACCTTAATACCACGTGGTTCCTGTCATTCCGACCAATCTGGCAAGATTGCATCTTACCTGTTCTACGCTGCCTGCTATGCGGTGAAGAATGCGTGTTGGACGCATGTCTAACATATCCATCAGCTGCGCCAAAGGACGTCGATACTTTGCTGGTCCCGATAACGGTCCATGCTTTGTGTTGTCCTGAGAGGCTCCCAATACTGATGTCAGCATTCATAGAGATCTCACAGACGCCTCCTGCTGCTGCTGAGGTACGAGAAACAATTCCAGGCACACAGGTAACAACGGACGCGAACATTGCTGCGGCGACCTATGCTGAGAGCGATGCTTCCCATCTTTGTGCGGTCAATCTTTTACACGAGGTGTTCCAACTTACACCAACGACAGTGGATGATGTTTTGTCTATTGAAATAGATGATCTCATGTTTACACCAGACCCGTAAACTGACTCTGATTCGGCATACTGTGTTCCAGAGCAACAGCAACAATTTGGCCTTCATTTTTCAAAAACTTGGAACTTTACCAAATTTGAACTTTTGTCCCATTTTTCGAACGAAAATGGCACTTCAATCTGCTTAAAGTAGAACTAGCGTTATAATACAGACTTGGCAGTACTTCCAGGGACACTTAGTCATCTTGTGTGTCTAAATCCGTTCATTTAATTTTCATGACAGGAAATGACTTTGATTTTGAACAATCTTATCGATCATTTTCGTCATATGTAAATATTGCTTTATATATATTACATTCCAATTGCATTTATTTCAAACTTTATGCAGGAAATGAAAAGCATTGCTTAATGATGTACCGAAACCTTTGCATTTTAAATATGTCTTTTAAAGCTTTTTAGGATATGTTTTAATATGCGGTACTCCATTTTAATGTTTAGCATTTTAAATGTTTTAGCATTTAGTATTCTCGTTCACACGAAAGAGGAGTGGGTGTTGTATACTTTATAGGGTGTCCATAAACGGGCTTTCTAGAATCATGTCCTTATATAGGCACAATTCGCCTTGCCCTTATATAGGCATAAAATCCCAGACCTTATTTAGGCATAAACCATGCACTCCAAATACAGGCATGGATTCCGACATCCGTCCACCCTAGCGTCTCAACGAGTCCATGAAAAAAACAGACCCTTAGGCTGCGGGAGTTTCCCTTGCCCAGGACTATTGATTTCTTCAAGGACTCATATATTATGCATGAACCTTTATTCCTTAAGGGATTCATTCATGACGTCTTTCGCTGCCCAACTCACGTCAATGCTAACATTTTCAGGTATAAATATACCGTCTGACTGAGCAAACTCGGAGAAAAAGGACCATAGGGAAGGGGCTGAGAGACAGGTGCGTCCCCGGGCCCCTGGGGGCCCAGGCGGGCGGGACCGGGTGCTGCCTTCTCCTGTTTCAGAATCGCCGGACCTCACGGAGGTCTGACTGACCCTCTCCCTAGTAATCCGGAGGAAAAACACCCCCCTTTCTTGTAATCCGTGCACACGAGGTGACAGAGGGGACCCAAGGCGCAAAAGTACCCGACCTCCTGGAGCCCTCGCTGGGATCGGGGAGGCAAATGAGCCCTCATCGGGACTTCCAGGGAAGCCCGGCCATCTGGTCACCCCATAGGAAAGCATTGGGTGCGACCAGATGGCCGAGGGGAAAGGTGCGACCAGATGGCCGGGCACGAAAGGGAAGCCATCTGGCCACTCTGTGCCCCAACGAAAGAGTGAGTGGGTGCCGGGGCGTGGGGGACTGTAGGCCCAGGGCCCCAGCTGGGCCCCAGCCATGGGGGCTGCGAGGGGGGGAGCTGACTGGGCCTCCGACCCGGGGCCCGCGAACACCTCGACAAGCAGGCGAAGCGGGGGAGGTCTGCACGGGACCAACGGACCCCCGTCCCGGGCCCTTGGCATAGAGGCAGGCCGGGGGGACAGGGCCCAGGCCTGGAGCACCCGAACCGGGGCCCGGAGGGGCCCCTGGACCCAGCTGGGGCTCCTGGGCCCAGAGGTGCAGGGGAATCCTCCCCGGGACCACGGGACCCCGTCCCGGGCACCCTGCCACGCGGCAGGACCGAGGACGGAGCCCGGGGTGGGGAGGCCACCCTCCCCAGGGCCCTCAGGGGCCCCAGACGGAGCTCCTGAACCCAGCCAAGCGAGGGGGGCTCCCCGGGCACAACGGAACCCCGTCTCGGACCTTTGGCATAGCGTCAGGCCAGGGGACAGGGCTCCCGGGCCCAGAGGTGCAGGGGAAGCCTCCCCGGGACCACGGGACCTCATCCCAGGCACCCTGCCATGCGGCAGGAGTGAGGACGGAGCCTGGGGTGGGGAGGCCGCCCTCCCCTGGACCATAGCTCCTGAACCCAGCCAAGTGAGGGGGGGACTCCCCGGGCACGACGGAAGCCCGTCTCGGACCTTTGGCATAGCTGCAGACCGGGGGATGGGGCCCAGGGCTGGAGCACCCGACCCGGGGCCCGGAGGGGCCCCTTGACCCAGCCGGGGCTCCTGGGCCCAAAGGCGCAGGGGAAGCCTCCCCGGGCCCGCAGGACCCCGTCCCGGTCACCCTGCCACGTGGCAGGACCGAGGACAGAGCCCAGGGTGGGGAGGCCGCCCTCCCCAGGGCCCATGGGAGCCCCTGAACCCAGCCGAGCAGGGGGAGGCTCCGCGGGCCCACAGGACCCCGTCCCGGGCATCCTGCCACACGGCTGGCCCGGGGTCGGACCCCAGGCTGGGGCAGCATCCTGGCCCGTCAAGCTGATGGCTGAGGACCGCTAGGCCGAGAGGGGTTCCGGCGTGCCCTGTCCCTAGTAATCCGGAGGAAGGCTACCCCCCTTTCTGGTAACCCGTGTGCATCGCGAGACTGAGGGGAACCTAGGCACGGACGCGCCCGACCTCCTGGAGCCCTGGCTGGGATCGGGGAGGCAAATGAGCCCTCATCGGGACTTCCAGGCCAGCCCGGCCATCTGGTCGCCCCATTGGAAAGCATTGCGTGCGACCAGATGGCCGAGGGGATAGGAGCGACCAGATGGCCAGGACCGAAAGGACGCCCATCTGCCCACCCCCGAGCCTTCGCGGTAGGGCTCCCGCCTGCCCTTGCAGGGCTCGGGGGCTCCGCTTCCCGGGTGCTCGGGGGACCCCGGCCGGGCCTTAGGCACGGGGAGGCCAGCCAGAGCTCTCGGGCCTGGACGCCCGGAGGAGGACTGCCCAGGACCCGTGGAGCCCGTCCTGGGCACTTTGCCACACCACTGGCCGGAGGAGGGATCCCCGGACGCTGGGGAGGTGTTGTCCGGGCCCAGCCCATCTGGTCCCCAGCTGAGAACCACCAGCCCAGGAGGGGTGTCCCGGCATGCCCTGCCCCTAGTAATCCGTAGGAAGGCTACCCCGCTTTCTGGGAATCCGTGCGCACCGCAAGGCTCAGGGGACCCTGGGCGTGAACATGCCAGACCTCCTGGAGCCCTGGCTGGGGTCCGGGAGGCAAATGAGCCCTCATCGGGACTTCCAGGGCGGCCCGGCCATCTGGTCGCCCCATTGGAAAGCATTGCGTGCAACCAGATGGCCGAGGGGAAAGGTGCGACCAGATGGCCGGGGTCAAAAGGACTCCCATCTGCCTGCCCCGAGCCGAGCCTTCCCGGTAGGGCTCCCGCCTGCCCACGTAGGGCTCGGGGGCTCCGCTTCCCAGGGGCTCGGGGACCCCAGCTGGGCCTCATGGATGGGTAGGACCACCGGAGCTCTCGGGCCCGGGCACCCGGGGGAGGACTGCCCGGGACCCATGGAGCCCGTCCCGGGCACTTTGCCATGCCGTGGGCCGGAGGAGGGAGCCCCGGATGCCTCGGGAGGTGTTGTCCGGGCATAGCCCATCTGGTCCTGGGCAGAGAACCGCCAGCCCGGGAGGGGGGTCCTGGCATGCCCTGCCCCTAGTTTTCCGGAGGAAGGCTACCCCGCTTTCTGGGAATCCGTGCGCACCGCGAGGCTCAGGGGACCCTGGGAGCGAACGTGCCCGACCTCCTGGAGCCCTGGCTGGGATCCGGGAGGCAAAAGAGCCCTCATCGGGACTTCCAGGGCAGCCCGGCCATCTGGTTGCCCCATTGGAAAGCATTGCGTGCGACCAGATGGCTGGGGTCGAAAGGACTCCCATCTGCCCGCCCCGAGCAGAGCCGAGCCTTCGCGGTAGGGCTCCCGCCTGCCCACGCAGGGCTCAGGGGCTCCGCGTCCCGGGGGGCTTGGGGACCCCGGCTGGGCCTCAGGCACGGGGAGAACCACGGGAGCTCTCGGGCCCGGGCACCCGGGGGAGGACTGCCCGGGACCCATGGAGCCCGTCCCGGGCACCTTGCCACACCGTGGGCCGGAGGAGGGAGCCCCGGATGCCTCGGGAGGTGTTGTCCGGGCATAGCCCATCTGGTCCCCGGCAGAGAACCGCCAGCCCGGGAGGGGTGTCCCGGCATACCCTGCCCCTAGTAATCCGGAGGAAGGCTACCCCGCTTTCTGTGAATCCGTGCGTACCGCGAGGCTCAGGGGACCCTGGGCGCGAACGTGCCCGACCTCCTGGAGCCCTGGCTGACATCCGGGATGCAAATGAGCCCTCATCGGGACTTCCAGGGCGGCCCGGCCATCTGGTCGCCCCATTGGAAAGCATTGCGTGCGACTAGATGGCCGAGGGGAGAGGTGCGACCAGATGGCCGGGACCGAAAGGACTGCCATCTGCCCGCCCCGAGCCATAGCGGTAGGGCTCCCGCATGCCCTTGCAGGTCTCTGGGGCTCTGCACCAGGGACCCTTGTCCCGGGCAGATGGACACTTGGCAGGCGGCAGGACGGGGGCTCCCAAACCCCAGGCCCTGACCGAAACGCAGTCCCCTGGGCCGGTCCGTGCTTCTCAACCCAGCCAGGCTGGGGAGATCGGGGAGCCTGCCCAGGCACGAGGGACCCCTGTCCGGGCACACGGACCCTCAGGACGTGCGCTCCTTTTCCACACATTTTTTCCAAAATTCTGCGTAGTGGCGCTACGCCAACTACGCCCAGCCCTAAGTGTATACCAGCCGCGAGGGAGTGGCTGTGGCGTACTGACAACTAGGCCTGTGAGCAGCAGATCACTTCAATGAAAATCTTGGCATGTAGTGTTGTTGTCCTTTCCTGTAAGCGCAGTGGGGTGGGCTAGGCTGGCGTATGCCAGTGAAGCGTGAGGCTGTGAAGAATGACTCTGGAGCTATGGGCGTGGCTCTGTGGTGAGCTGTATGAGGAATCAACTGATGTGGGTGTCCGTGTTGTAGTGCTGCCGTCATCCGGGTCGCAAGCGCCAATGTGACACTCTGTGAGCCAAGTCCCACAACATGGCCGACATGGAAGGTACGGGGAATCACTGACCCTACATTCACCCATAGTTCCACACATGAAAGATGGTGGACATGACACATCTGTGTGGATACAAATGTTTATTGCACATTCAGTGGAGTGTTGCAGCTGTACCAATACAGGGTCATTGAAAGTTTAAGTTTCACTTTTTGGCACATGGAGGGCAGCCAATTAGAGCCAAGCTCGTGTTCGGGGTTAGGCTGCGCCAACATATGTAGTTATACAATCACTCCGCCAATCCCCAAGCACTTATAAATTCGCTATACACTCTCCTTGCAGTACTGTAATGATGAAGTCTCTATGTACGTATTTGTACAATGACCGAGACAAAGTTATATAACCGAAGTTTTCCCCCACTGCCAGAGGTAACATGGTTGCATACGCTGTCCACAGCACAATGTAATGTGGTAGGGCCCAGGGGCAGCATCTTGCATACATAATGAACACATGGACACAGATAGATAGTGGAACTGGGTACGGGCATGTGCGCTCAACTCCTTTTTAGTACCAGGGTCACATGTCCAGTGACGTCTGTGCTGGATGCGTGTGGGGTGAGTGTAAGCCAGCCCTCCGGGAATGGTTGGTGCTGGTAACAAGTACAACAGTAATCATCGGCTCACGCACAGAGATTCAATCAGAAAAGGTCCATGAGTTGTGCTGCACTAACTTAGGGGCACCAGATGTGAAATAATACACAAAACAATCTATCGTAAAGGGTTCATGACTTGTGGTAGACTGAGGTAGGGGAGCAGATGTGAAATTATACTGAAAGGATTCTATCATAAAGGGTCCATGAGTTGTGGTGCACTGAGGTAGGGGCATCAGAAGCATTCTGTGTATGCACAGCTAGCGATGATGCGTGGTCCGGGAGGGCCGCACTGGTACTAATGTCGCTTGCCTACTGGACTGCGTCATCTGCAATCGGAACTCAATTCGAATTGTGAGTCATGCAGTCCACAATGTAGCTCGAAGGCAGTAGTCAGTACACAGATCGAGGAATGCATTTTTTTTCACTTCCTCTTGAGAAAATACGAGGACATAGAGTACAATTCTCTGTGCAATTAATAAAGCAACACTGAATTTGAAATTTGAACTCTGCTGACCGCAGTGTAGACTGCCATGGACTGCGTCATCTGCAATCGCAACTCAATCTGAATTGTGAGCCCTGCAGTCCGCAATGTATATGGAAGGCAGTAGTGAGCACAGAGATTGAGGAATCCATTTTTTTCAGTTCGTGTTGAGAAAATCCGAGAACATAGAATACAATTGTGTGTGGAATTATTAAAGCAAGACTGAATTTGAAGTGTGAGCTCTGCTGACCGCAGTGTAGACTGCCATGGACTGCGTCATCTGCAATCGCAACTCGATCTGAATTGTGAGCCCTGCAGTCCGCAATTTATATGGAAGGCAGTAGTGAGCACATAGATCGAGGAATACATTTTTTTCACTTCGTGTTGAGAAAATACGAGAACATAGAGTACAATTGTGTGTGGAATTAATAAAGCAAGACTGAATGTGAAATGTGAGCTCTGCTGACCGCAGTGTAGACTGCCATGGACTGCGTCATCTGCAATAGCAACTCGATCTAAATTGTGAGCCCTGCAGTCCGCAATGTATATGGAAGGTAGTAGTGAGCACAAAGATCGAGGAATCCATTTTTTTCACTTTGTGTTGAGAAAGTCCGAGGACATAGAGTACAATTGTGTGTGCAATTAATAAAGCAAGACTGAATTTGAAGTGTGAGCTCTGCTGACCGCAGTGTAGACTGTCATGGACTGTGTCATCTGCAATCGCAATTGGATCTGAATTGTGAGCCCTGTAGTCCACAATGTACATGGAAGGCAGTAGTCAGCACAGACATCGAGGAATGCATTTGTTTGACTTTTTCTTGACGAAACACGAGGAGATAGAGTAGAATTATCTGCAACTAATAAAGCTAGACTGAATTTGAAGTGTGCGCTCTTGTGACCGCAGTGTAGACTGTTATTTAGTGTTCCTTTGGACTTGCAAGATGAATTTGGTCATTATACTACAGCTATAATTGTTATCAAAAAAGTTCTTGAAGCAAGGATACTAAAAGGATATTGTGTAGGTTTGAGGGACGTTGTAGTTATTTGCCTACTAGACTCTGTAATTAATTAATCAAGACTTAATTTTAATTGTGAGCCCTGGTGACCGCAGTGTAGGCCAGAGGCAGCGGTCACCAAGGGCCCACATCCACGTGGCGTTGAGTTGGGCTGCACAGTTAGTGCCATCAGGCGTATTCAGTGTGTGCGGATCCTGCGGTAATGCGTGGTTCGGGCGGGCTGTACTGGTAGCAATGTCTTTTGTCTAATGAATTTTGCCTTAATAAGGGTACGTGGCGATGACTTATGGTGCAGTGAGCAAGTGGCACCTGAACCACTGAGCGTGTGCGGAGCCTGTGATGATGCGTGGTCCGGGCGGGCTGCACTGGTAGCAATGTCTTTCGTGTAATGAATTCTGCCTTAATAAGGCGACGTGGCTTTGACTTGTGGTGCACTGAGTTAGTGGTACCTCTGGCGGTCACTGTGTATGCAGCTTGTGATGATGTGTGGTCCGGGCGGGCCGCACTGGTAGCAATGTCTTTTGTGTAATGAATTCTGCCTTAATAAGGCCACGTGGCGTTGACTTGTGGTGCACTGAGTTGGTGGTACCTCTGGCGCTCAGCATGTGCGGAGCCTGCAATGATGCGTGGTCCGGGTGGGATGCACTGGTAGGAATGTCTCTCGTCTAATAAATTCTGCCTTAATAAGGCCACGTGGCTTTGACTTGTGGTGCACTGAGTTAGTAGTACCTCTGGCGCTCAGCGTGTGCGGAGCCTGTGATGATGCGTGGTCCGGGCGGGCCGCACTGGTAGCAATGTCTTTTGTGTAATGAATTCTGCCTTAATAAGGCCACGTGGCATTGACTTGTGGTGCACTGAGTTAGTGGTACCTCTGGCGCTCAGCGTGTGCGGAGCCTGCGATGATGCGTGGTCTGGGCAGGCCGCACTGGTAGGAATGTCTCTCGTCTAATAAATTCTGCCTTAATAAGGCCACGTGGCGTTGACTTGTGGTGCACTGAGTTAGTGGTACCTCTGGCGCTCAGCGTGTGCGGAGCCTGCGATGATGCGTGGTCCGGGCAGGCCGCACTGGTAGCAATGTCTTTTGTGTAATGAATTCTGCCTTAATAAGGCCACGTGGCATTGACTTGTGGTGCACTGAGTTAGTGGTACCTCTGGCGCTCAGCGTGTGCGGAGCCTGCGATGATGCGTGGTCCGGGCGGGCCACACTGGTAGCAATGTCTTTTGTCTAATGGATTCTGCCTTAATAAGGGTACGTGGCGATGACTTGTGGTGCACTGAGTTAGTGGTACCTCTGGCGCTCAGCTTGTATGCAGCCTGTGATGATGCGTGGTCGGAGCAAGCCGCACTGGTAGCAATGTCTTTTGTCTAATGGATTCTGCCTTAATAAGGGTACGTGGCGATTACTTGTGGTGCACTCAGTTAGTGGTACCTCTGGCGCTCAGCGTGTGCGGAGCCTGCGATGATGCGTGGTCCGGGCAGGCGCAGTGGTAGCAATGTCTTTTGTCAAATCAATTCTGCCTCAGTAAGGCCACGTGGCGTTGACTTGGGGTGCACTGAGTTAATGGTACCTCTGGCGGTTAGCTTGTGCGGAGCCTGCGATGATGCGTGGTCCGGGGAGGCCGCACTGGGAGCAATGTGTCTTGCGTACTGGACTGCGTCATCTGCAATCGCGACTCTATCTAAATTCACAGCCCTGCTGTCCGCAGTGTAGATCGAAGACAGTAGTGTGTACAGGCATAACTCTGCAGTGCTGTGCAGCTGTGTTCGCAGGGGGCTTGTGTCGAGGAGGGCCGCGGTCATGTCAGGGTGAGGGTCGCCGCTCTGGCAGACGTGTTGGCTTTCACACAAGTGAACCACGCCCAGAGCCCCGGCCTATTTATTCACACTTCTATGCTGGAGTGGCGTACATTGGAGCAGCCCACTGCGCTTCCGCTTACAGGGGACAACGACACAGGTTCATGACCAAGATCTTCCCCACTGCCTGAGGTAACATGGTTGCGTCCACTGTCCACAACACTATAAGCACCAGCAGTAAATGTACACATGGAGAGGTTTGTGCTCTGCATAGTGAAGTCTGTCCAGCACATCACTGCTACACTTGGTATTGTGTGCATTATTATTGGTGGGTAACTTGCATCGTTCACACATGTTTGGTTGCAACATCTCGCAATATTCACCTATTGTGTGGCTGAGGGGAACATGCTGTTTTTGAAAGGTCTGCGGTCCTGTTGTGTGCTGCCTTGGTGGTAGTGGGGGAGGTCCGGGGGGGAGGTCCTGAGGGTCGTGGTAGTGCATTTTGTGGGCTTCTTGGGTGTCGGAGGTGCATGATCAGTAGCTCTATGACATGTGTTGGTGTTCAGATGTGATTCTGGGCTGGGCTCCCTTTCACACTGTAGGTAGTCGTCCTACTTTACACCAGTAAAAGGCAGATGTTACATTCCTACTGCTAACGCAGCTTCGCCTGTTTTTGGATTGTACCGCAGATTTGGCTGCTCGTTGAAAATATCGGGAAGTGGTGTTTTCGTGTTATTTTTGCACAGGAACGGCTACTCTCCATATTATTAGTGTTAGTTGTTGCTCTCATTTGTGGCAATTTTTTTTTGCAGAAGCTATTGGTGGAAAACTGGCGATATCGGCTGTTTTCACCATGTTGAGAATGGAATGATAATTTAAAATCACTGAAAAAAGTACAGGTTTAATGAACATTATAATTAGAAATTAGTATTTAAAAATACCTTACAAATTCACTGAAAAAAACACAGGTTTCAAGGACGTTATAGTTAGAAATTAGCATTTAAAAAACCTTTGAAATTCACTGAAAAAACTACAGGTTTCAGGGACGTTATAGTTAGAAATTAGCATTTAAAATACCTTTGAAATTCACTGAAAAAACCACAGGTTTCAGGGACGTTATAGTTAGAAATTAGCATTTAAAAAACCTTAGAAATTCACTGAAGAAACCACAGGTTTCAGGGACGTTACAGTTAGAAATTAGCATTTGAAAAACCTTTAAAATTCACTGAAAAAACCACAGGTTTCAGGGACGTTATAGTTAGAAATTAGCATTCAAAAACCTTTGAGATTCACTGAAAAAACCATAGGTTTCAGGCATGTTATAGTTAGTTGGACATTTCACTCATACAAAACCAGAGAAATTCGGCAGTTATAGTTAGTTCAGCTAACTATAACTCACGCCCATAATGCACTGCTGATGATGTCACATATTACATCATTCATGACATGGTCAGTGACATCACTGATGACATCACTGATGACATCTCAAATGACATCACTGATGACATCACTAATGGCATCATCCATGTGATAATCTGATGCACCTCCTCACACCCTAATATAAGGTTTGATGCATCCACTCGAAGATGAAGCGAACGATTTCTGAAACCATAGACATAACAACACCAGTTACTACATACTCACTTCACAGACACACTCTTGAACCCATAGACCCAGTGAATCACCCACACACACATCTATGCACAAAGTCACACAGCCCCCACTCAGCCACACAGACACTCAGGCACCTACACAGATACTCTGGCAAATAATCAATAACCCATATAGACACTCATGTACCTACTCACCAAACCCTGGAGCAGCTTACACAGCAACAGACATGCAGACATTCACACAGTTTAGTCACTAAGCCATGTATTCAGTAAGACACCTTTAATCACTCACTTAGACAGTCAGTCACGTACCTAGTAAATCCTCCATCCAGACACTTATACACCCAATCATTCTTCAATACACCTTGGGATATACATAAAACATAATTAAACTTGATAGAATCACACAGTCACTGGATGATGTCATCAGTGATGTCATCAGTGATGTCATTTGAGATGTCATCAGTGATGTCATCAGTGATGTCACTGACCATGTCATGAATGATGTAATATGTGACATCATCAGCAGTGCATTGCGGGGGCACGAGTTATAGTTAGCTGAACTAACTATAACTGCCGAATTTCTCTGGTTTTGTACGAGTGAAATGTCCAACTAACTATAACGTGCCTGAAACCTATGGTTTTTTCAGTGAATTTCAAAGGTTTTTTAAATGCTAATTTCTAACTATAATGTCCCTGAAACCTGTGGTTTTTTAAGTGAATATATATATATATAATATATATATATATAATATATATATAATATATATATATATATATATATTCATATATACATATATATATATATTGGTCTCTCCGTAACTCCCCGCTGTGTCCTCATGATTGCTTTCCAGTGAAGCGGTCCGGTGTGTGATGTATTGCGCGTATTGCCGGCAAACGCGCTAATGAGGACCCGTCCAGCAAAGTGGCCTGTGGTGTTGTTAGCATCGTGGCAAGAAAGGTCCAAGGGATTGGAAAACACAGGCCCGCCTCAAAATCGGGACAGGCAAGTGGCCGCTGCCAGACAGTCCATTATTACATGGGGAATCGTCATCATTGTATCGGCGATTCACAGCCCTGACTGTATTTGAAATTGGGGCTTGGACGTAGGGGACCCGGGGAAGCCAATGGACACATGAATTACGGGGTTTCCCAAATCATCAACCCCCTCTTTTGCTTGGCACATCAGCGTTCATGAGAACTGCAATCCGTCCCGCTGGTGGTACTTACCACAGAGTTGCATGCTGGTCATTGAAGTATACAGCTCAGGACTACATAGCTAACAACCAGGTGGGATGAGTCTTATTTCCAACAATTGGAGAGCCACTGAATATTCATAAGAGGGAGGTGGGCCAACCTTGTGCTGTCGGCATCTGAGGAAGGCGAATCATGCCGAAATGCATCATGCCTATCAGCTGTGAATAAATTGGTCTCTCCGTAACTCCCCGCTGTGTCCTCATGATTGCTTTCCAGTGAAGCGGTCCGGTGTGTGATATATATATATATAGTCTTTCTGTTAGAGAAAGCATTAATAAAATCCCACGCTTTATTTTAAAACTGTCTTTTGATGTGCCTCATCTTGTGGAGCCCCCTTTCCAGGTGTTTTCTTCTTGCTTTATCGAGTGTCTATGCTTGGGAGTGCTGAATTTCTTTTATTTGGGAGTGTAAAGCAAGACACACTGTACCATACACCATGGGGGCGGGGTAGATTTGAAAAATCACTGCTAAGAAAAGACAACTTTTCCTTATAGTTCCGCCACCTGGACCCCATCCGAAAGCTTCTGACATTTATCAGTGAGCCGGGTCATCAGACAGTTTGTCCGTTGTTTTAGGATAAGCTGTGGAAGCATCCGAGCTCTGTTCCTCTCATCTCCTGTCTTGTGCCAGGTCTCCATTGAAGTCAGCCTAGTGAGTCCAGCGCACCCGCTGTGGTGCACCTCCATCGGAGTCCATATATGGTTCCTCTTAATCCTGAGTGTCCCTCCTCCTTGGTGTGTCCCCCACCTCCCCCACGGGACACCCTTCTCTGCTTCACTGAACTCTAAAGTTTGGGTCGGGCTCCCAGTCCTATCTAGCGTGTGGTCATCAGGGATCCCTCTCCAGGTGTCTCAAGTAGGGAGCGTTACTTCAGCTAGTGCCATGCCTCCTCTGGAGTTTGGAAGATGAAGGTCTTGTCCCGAAATTTCACTTTCAAATTTGCTGGGAACAATAGCATGTTTTGTAACTGGAGTGCACGTAGCTTACAGTTAATTGCATCATAAGTTCTAATCTGCTTCTGCACCTCACTAGAGTAGTCCAGTAATATCATGATTGTGGAAGCATCATAGCAAATAGTTCCCTCTGTCTAGCTTCATTGAGGATCATGTCACAGTCTTGAAAATTCAGAAAATGTGTGATGACTAATCAAGGGGGGGGGGGGTGCACCGGGTGGGGGCCTCACACTGAGTGTTGTATGTGCTCGTTCAATGACCAAGCAAGTGGATAATTTGTCTGTAGAGAAGGTGGTACAGAGCCACTAGCCCAGGAAGTGCACCATGTTGCCTTTTCCCACCTTCTTTGGGGAACCCAACAAACCTCAGATTGTTTCTCCTTGCTCTATTGTGGGCATCGCCCACATGTCAGGTGAGATCCTTCATAATCGTCTTGTCCTACGAGACTTCTTGTTTGAGGGTATGGACCATGTGTCAGACTTCAGATATTCTACTCTTGGATGTTGTCACTCACTCCGATTCTCCAATTCTTGATTCTAGGGTCATTCTAGAGGTCTAGATCGCCTTGAGCAACACAGCATTGTCTGACAGCTCAGGGGGGTCACGGGCCCTCAGACTGGGGTCCCACTGTTCTATTTATATCAGTCGATTTTGGCCTGTCAAGGTGGTTTCAGGTCTTTGCCCTTAGCCATGAGCAGAGGAGGGGCGGATCGGCCCCTAGCTCACAAGGTTGATCAGTGAAAAGTGTAGTGGTTCACTGGAAACAACATCAAGACAGTGCACAGGAGACCAGGAACACTGTTGAAATTGTTGGTGGTTTGGGGAGGCTGTTGCTGTGTTCAGCTTGGTGACCACTGAGAGTGGTGTTCCTTTCTTTGTCTTTGATATTATTCCATTTCCAAATGGGACTTTTTATTCATTAGGTGAGGCCCAGGCTTCCAAGCTCTTCAATGAGTGCTTTTGAGTTGAGGTAGGGTGGTCTTCCAGATAGAAGTTCAGGTCTCCGGATAGGGTGTAATTGCTTGCATCAAAGGTGAGTGGTGCGACAAAGTCCCTGATGGAGTCTGTGAATTTGGTGAGAGGTCCCAGTGGCCTGTAGATGAGAGTGCCTCATAGGGTAAAGTTGGCTGTGACATGGAGCTTGGCAGACAGGTGCTCCATGTTGGAGGATGACGTGTACACTGAGGTGGTGCACCTGATGGTGTTCTTGTGGATGATAGTGATTCCTCCTCCAGGCTTGTGAAGTCTATCTTGCCTGCCGATCCTATAGCTGTGGGGGGGGGGGGTGGCTGTGGAGATATCAGATGCCGATGTAGTGGTCTGGCAGGTTTTCATGAGGAAATGTAGATCCGGAGTGCTGTCGTGGAGCAAGCCCCACATCTCTGTAGTGTATTAGGTGACTGAAGGGATGTTGAAGAGCATGCATGTGAGTGCGGGGTGTTGTGCAGGTGGTTGCAGGACTGTAAAGGAGTGGGGGATTGGTGCTATCGGTGTGGGTGCAGTGAGTTGTGGGTATGAATAAGTGCATGAAAATGTGCAGGAAGCGCAGGAGAATTATCTCTGAATGTTGTGTGGTACAGCAATCAGTAGGGCGTAGAATGGAGGCTGGGCTTGAGCTCATGGAAGGTCACTGCTAGGTAGCAGGGGAAGGGGTAGGACAAGTTTCTGTTGCTGCACGTGGTCCAGGTACAGACTGTCTTCCCTTTGGTGTACCTCCACACTGCAGCCATCATTAACCAGGTCCACCATTAAACAGGGGAGAGGAATGATTTCACTTCCTGTGCAGATGGACAATGGGAAATCCAGTGATGTCACTTCCTATGCAGATGGATACTAGTAAATCCAGTGAGGTCATGTTCTACTCAGATGGTTGACGAGAAATCTATTGAAGTGACTTCCCGTGAAGCTGGAAGATGGAAAGTAGTTTGATTGGCTTCTTCTTTTAAAGACAGACTTGGTGGGGAACCAGTGATGTAAATTCCTGTGTAGATGGAGGATGAGAAATCCAGTGATGTCACTTTCTGTGCAGATGGATGATAGGAATCCAGTGATGTCACTTCCTGTGCAGATGGGTGAGTTCAGTGATTTCGCAATGATAGGGACCAAGTCAGAGGCCCAGCGAGGTGGGGAGAGGTCTTGCCTTGGTGCTTGACTCATGCATGAGCCTGTAGGGTGGGGGTTAGTTGAAATGCAGAAGTGGGGGTTTAGTCCAGGGGGGATGTCAAATTGTACACATCCAGCAACCTTACAATACTTAATGTCCTCTCGTCGATCTTTCATCCAACAAACCATTTACATAAACTCACATAGCCCCCATGAATGATGACATCTACCTCATTTTCATTTAATCTACCAAAACGAAACTGGAGTAAATGCATTACAGGGTTTACTGGGAGCACAAGTCTAGTTCTAGTCACCAACAATGTAACTAGTGGATTAGCCACTATCCTTGGCTTCGGTAGCAGAGTGTTACTCGTCATACAACGCTTCAATGCCTCATCAGTAGTAGTAAGTGATATATAAATGCAATTACAAAAAAGTCTAGGCTAGATGTGCCCTATTGCTTTGGGGAGATTCTACTGATATTTTCCAGTGATATCACCACATGTCACGAAGAAATGCAGACATCAGTGAGCTCTGTAGAGAGGTACACGAGGAAGGGTGGAGGACGAGCTATATATCTATGGGCCTTAAGTGGGACATTATTAGGGACGAGAGTTGGGACATCATCAGGGGGGTTCAGGTATGTGGAAAGAGAGCTCTGTCATGGGATAGAGGAGCTATGCTGTGCTTGGAAGAACTATGCTCTGTATGGTGTAGCTATGCTGTGTAAGGGGTATCTCTTCCTGCACCAATCATAAGTTGGCCAGAAAGGCTACAACGAAGACATGCACGGAATACTTAAGAGAATAGTCTATAACAATGAATCTCTCCATATGCTTAATTGGCCCCTCAAGTATGTGACATATATTTTAAAACAAGCAATTGCAAAACCAAAAGGTCTCGCCTATGCGAAAGCTTTGGTTTTGTGATAGTGTTTTAGACATGTTGTAAACCAATGTGGGTGCTGTTCAGCCTGGCTAAAAGTTGGTGGGTGGGAGCGTGGTAGGGTGGGGTAGGGTGGGATGGGTAGGATTGAGGTGGGGTAGATTGGTGAAGAGTGGGTAGAGTGGGATCAAGTGGAGTGGGGTAGATGGGATAGAGTGGAGTACATTGGTGTACAGTGGATTAAGTTGGTGTGGTGGAGTGGTGTAGAGTGGGTTGGGGTGGACTGAGGTGGATTGGGACAGACTGGGGTAGAGTGGGGTAAATTGGGGTACAGTGGTGTACATTGGGTTAAAGTGTAGGTTAGTGGGGTAGATTGGGGTAGAGTGAAGTGAGATAAATTGGGGAAAATGGAGTTGCGTAGATTGGGGTGCAGTGGGGTAGAGTGTGGTGGTGTAGACCTTTTAATATGCACAGTGAAATTGCTTCCAATTCGGACACCTCTCTGTTCCTTGCCGACTTGGCTACTATAGAACTGGAAAGATTAACGAAGGCCCAACTCGCTTAGCAGAACATACGCTAGATCTTATTCTGACCGACTTTTCAAACCTTGATTGTGAGGCTCCTCGCCCTCCTATATGGGCAGACCATTCCCTAATTGATTTTCAAATTCTTGGGCCCAAGGTGGAGCCTGCCCCCTCCAATGTTCCCAATAGCTTCAGAAGACAGTGGCACAAAATTACACCTGACTCCTTTATGAATACATTTTCAGTAAATATAAATTGGGAATCAAGGAATATCGACGACTGTTTAACTGACTAGCATACTGTAGTAAAATCGGCTATCGATAGCCTGGCCGAGTTGAAACTGCAACCTCATACTGTGCAATGACCACATGCAGCCTGGTTTTCTGAGGAACTGCTTAAGGAGAAATCCCTTTGCAAAAAATTAGAGAGAAGTTGGCGTCACTCCCATGACCAGAATGATGAGGAAATCTATAAGACCTCCGTAGCCCTTTATCATAAGAAATTAAAAATGCCAGCAAAGCTCTTATTGCCTCACAACTTAATCAGGCAGGTAATGCTACTAAAGAATTGTATCAAATCCTCAGATCTCTCATGTGAGAAGTTGGCCTGGTATATTCTGTCCACTAATTAAAGTGGGGACCTTGCACCAGTCCAAAGAACCCTTATGATGTATGAGGTCAAAGATAACCTTTATGAAAGGTATCCTAGTGGTAGCTATGGAGAGCAGCCTTCAGGCTTAATCTCAGAGGAATGTAAAGCAGCCTGTTTTACCAATAGTTACTTCTTGAATGACCAAACGAAAGGAGAACCACACCAGTGTTATTATAAAAAATATGTATTTATTACTACAACACTCTCTACTAGTCTCTACCAGAGACTAGAACACATAAAACACAATTGCAAATCAATAGAACAGTTATAAGTAGCACGAAATACAATTGGCTCCAGGGGAGACCAAACCATATACTAAGTAAGTGGTATAAGAACCACGACTTGACTGGAGACAGTGCCTAGAGCATGTGGAATCGCTGGGACCCCAAGGAACCACCAAAAGAAGTGACACAGGGGACCCACAGGAGCCGGGTGCAGTGTGGGACCACAGCCGCGAGCTCCGTTTAAAGTCAATGGGAAAGTTGCGGTTGGAAATTTAAAGAAAAAGGACACTTCAGAGAGGACTTCAGTCAAACCCTTTCAGATTTAGAAGGTTCTAAGGACATCACCCTTGAGAGTACAGAGGTACCCGTGTTACCTAAACCAGGGAAGCCGGGTGCATAGGGTCAATTGATGTCGGAAACCTTCGCTGTCATCAATGGCGTGATGAGAAGAAGTGCTGCTGCCGTGAAGAAGAAAAGTGTCCAGTGATCCAAGCCTGGATCGAAGATGTGAAGAACCTGAAAGCAGAGGGGACAAAGATTGGGTCACCTCAAGTGACCAGGAGCAGAGCAATCGAATGCCCACCGATGTTGGGTGCTTCAGGAGTGATGTTGAGGTGCTTGACTCTGCAGCCACGGGGACCAGGAGATGTCGAGGACAACCAAAGTCCGGAGGGGAGCTGTCCCACGAAGGATGTCGATGACTGAGGGGTCGGTGTCCGGCTGGAGCACCAACAAGCCTTGGCAAGGGCAAGCAGCGTAGGCAGAGAAAACAGCTTCGGCGATGACCAGCAAGGTCCTGGGGACTCTCCAAGCAATGAAGAGTCAGAGCACGTTTGGAGCAACCAGGAAAGCTTGGTAATTAGAAGAGTGACCCTTCAGGGGACCCACAGGCAAACAGACCAGGGATCGCAAAGAGTCGTCGAGCAGAAACACGAAGTCCCAGCCCACGGAGCACTCGAGGAGTGGAGGCCGGAGATCTTTGGTGGAAATACTGCTCGGAGTGGGAACCACATGTGGTCCAATGCACAGCTTCAGGAATCATTGTGAAGTAGGTGACTAGCAAAACGACACGTTACACAGGGGTTCGGGTTGCACGGCCCCCACGAGGGATGCTGGTCTCAGACTCGCTGAGAGGAGAGCTCAACCTCGGGGACCTTAGAAAACCCACCTCCTGTGTTGCAGAAATCTTCGGAGTCCGCAGGAGCTCAGGAGATGCGACCGGTCAGTTGCTTCTTGGTGCCTGCTGCTGCAGGGGAGTAACTCCTTTACTCCAAGGGAGATTCTTCTGTCGTCCAGCGAAGTGTAGACCGTCGAAGTACTTGGTTTCTTGTTTCAGAGTTTAGTCCAGGTAAAATCTAATGTCCTAAGGGCGGGTTTCCTATTTTATACCCAAGGAAGGGGTGGAACTAACTCTGGGGTCCCTCCTATGGGAGGGTCAGGACAGAGGGGTGGTTACACCCATGTCCTTTGTCCAGTTTCATGCCAGAGCGGGAGCAAATGGCTCCCAGGACTGGTTTGAGCTGGACTATGCACAGGGACACCAAATGTGCCCCCAGTGCAGACTTTCTGGCACTCTCAGAGTGCCCCCACCCTGCCCCAATACACTAAAGCCTGTCTGGGAGGTGGTTGCACCTTCCTGTGACAGGAAACCTATTGTCAAACCTTCCTCTGCTTGAGCTTGGCTCAGCAGCAGGAGGGCAGACTCGTGTCTGTGGCTGGCAGCATCCATTTTGTGCTGCCAAGGTCGAGAAAGCTGATACCGGGTAGCCCGGTTTCCCAGGTGGGTTGCCCCACAAGGGTGGAATCCTACCTCCGTCGCCAGGACTGGCGAGGAGGTAGGATTCCAAGGTGTTTGACACCAAACACGACATGCTTCCTTAAAGCCATTCTTAAGTTAGCATTTTATCGCGAGGATATAATGCGCTTAAGAGTATATGGTATGGCTATATCACAAACAACCCCGGGGAATAGATTCCGAAGGCTGCAGAGGGGCCCTACTCTTGCAGGGGCACCCTCTCACATAAAAACCAGCACCCTGCCTTCAGGATCGATAAGGCCTGCTATAGGGGTGACTGATAGGTTTATATGTGCAGTGATAGAAACAGATATAGGGGGACCTATATCTAGGTAAGGGGTGCATACACCACCTTACACAGGCTGCAGTAGCAGACCTGTGGTGTCAATTTGGAAGGCCTCTCAGGGGTGGCATAATACATGCTGCAGACCCTGGGAGGCCTCTGGGGGACTTAGGCCCTAGGTACCTAAGATACCATATACTAGGGACTTACAAGGGTACCCCAGTATCCAATCTGGAGTGTACCTAAAGTACATGCATATCAATTTAAAGAGAAAGCAGCTAGGCTGGGGTCCTGATTAGCAGGATCCCAGCCAGACTAAGTTGAAACAGTGAAGCAAAAGCAAAAAAGTGGGGGTAACCATAAGAGACAGATCCTACTCTCCTACGTCTCACTAATCCAAAGGCTTGCAACAATGAAATCCTCCCATCACAAGACCTTTGCGTTGAGATCGCCAATCTTTTTGAACACAAAATCAATCTGATATATGACAAACTCACTGAAGGTAGGAGCCCCTTGAGTGAAACTTTAAATCTCTGTCCTCTTACCTCGACTAATGGCCATCTCTTTGATAGTTTCACTCCACTCACAGTAGATACAGTTGAAACAATGTTGAAAGAAGCCAAATCCGGGTCACCCATGGATTTAATTACAGCTAGAATCGCTTCTCTGCTGCACAAACATCTGGCTCCCTCTATCTATACAATACTTAATCTCTCTATGAGGGAGGGCCAGCTTCCAACAGAGTGGAAGGCCGCACAAATACTCCCCATCCAAAAGAAGGCTAATGCCCCAGTAGCGGACCTATCCAACTTCTGCCGAATCTCTCTTTTGCCTCTTCTGAGTAAACATTTAGAAAAACACATCAACAAACAGCTGGCTTTCAGAATATACTGAGTCCACTGGATGCCTTGACCCCTCACAGTCTGGGTTCAGACCAATGTACAGCACGGAGTCAGCACTGATTGCTGTCACAGACAATATAAGACACTCCCTCAACAACAACCAGGCAGTCCTGTTGGTGCTGCTGGATCTGTCGGCAGCTTTCGACACTGTATCCCATTCTATTTTGCTCATTAGTCTTAAAGAGATCTGGATTAGTGGACAAGCTCTACTATGGTTCTTGTGCTTCCTAATCCATCGGACAGAGACCATGAATCTTGCATCCTTCTGCTCTCGAACTATGGAGCTTACCAAAGGAGTTCCACAGGGATCTTGCCTCAGTCCCACCTTATTCAATATCTATGTGGCACCCCTGGCGAAACTACTCAGAAAGCTTAGCTTCACCCCAATTTCATATGCTGATGACACCCAGCTCTTACTATCGTTTGGTAAACATTCTAAGACTACTTTGTCTTATTTCTCAGAAGGTATGACAGCAATCGCTGCCTGGATGATGGAAAACTTCCTCCAGTTAAATACTGGGAAAACTGAGATCATGCTCTTTGGTGACGCTCCTTTGCTATGGTCTCCAGAGTGGTGGCCACCTGAGTTAGGTGTTGCCCCTGTCCCTAAGACAGTGGTCATGAACTTGGGCATCCGTCTGCACCAGAAACTTACGAAGAAAGATCAGGTGGCAGCCACTGTAGGTTCCTGCTTCCATATGTTAAGCCTCCTGTGCAGAGAATTTCCTTTTCTTCCTCTCTGTGAGCGTAAAACACTTGTTCAGACACTAGTAATAAGCTGCCTGGATTACTGTAGCCCTCCTGATTGGGGCAAGCGATTCTTCACTAAACAGACTCCAGGTGGTACAAAACACCGCTGCCCGTCTCATTAAGAACTCACCAGCCAGAACAGCCGCCCTCCCCCTCTTACAACATCTGCATTGGCTATCAATAGGTAAGAGGGTTAGGTTTAAGATATGCTGCATTGTGCACAAAGCTTTGAATGGCAAAGGACCTGGTTACTGAAAAACTCATCCAATACCAGCCAAATAGATCCCTACGATCAGGAGAGAAATCCCTGCTCCTCACTCCTCGTTTTAAGAAATCTCGTATGGGTGGAAAAGAGTTTCTTCTACTTAGCCCCCTACTATTGGAATCACCTTCCGATTCATCTTCGTAAATGCTCAGAATATCTTTTGTTTAGAAAATGTCTTAAGACTGAGCTGTTCTGAGTTGTCCTTACCTGGTCTGTACCAACAGCTGCACCTCCTACAGCGCGGAGATTACACTTTGGGGTTGATTCAGGCTCTTAATAAGTAAATAAAATAAAAAATAAAAATAATGGACTGTGGTAGAGTGGAATGGGGTGGGGTAGATTGGGGTAGAGTGGAGTGGGGTAGATCAAAGTGGAGTAGATTGGGACAGAGTGGGATAGAGTGGAGTGTGGTAGATTGGTCTAGATTGTAGTGAAGTGGGGTAGAGTGGAGTGGGTAGACTAGAGTAGAGTGCAGTGGGTTGATTTGGATAAAGTGGAGTGGGGTAGAGTGGGATGGGTAGATTGGAGTAGAGTGGAGTGGAGAGTTATAGAGAGGGTAGAGTAGATTACAAAGCAGCAGCGGTCACCATGGGACATGCAAATGGGCGGCATTCTTGATAATAGTTTTAACAGCATGAAATGACCAGGGCACATAGATGCTAGTGGTCCTACAACAAGGTGCCTTTGATGGAGCAGAGAAAATACGATACCTTGAAGGAGTCATAACAATAACTTTAACAAACTAATGATATTAACCGTGTGAATAATCATAATTAATTTAACATTTTTTTTTTTTTTTTTCTTCTTTGATGGGGACTAAATGCCTGCTAAATTTGTGCAAATAATTTAATTAACGTGTAAAATGTAACTAACATAAGTAGTGTAACTGTAGAAAAATTAGAAAATGTTGTTATATGTTTGTGGAATGTATGTGCAAATCTTGACACGGTGGTACGTAAAAATCAGCTTTGAGTGTCGCTTTTGCTAGGTAATATTTAATACGGGACTTAGAGCAATGGGAGAAGAAAAGAAAATCTTATATTTCCATGTTTTAATACTGTTTATGTCTGATTTGCATTAGTTATCGTTCGGGCCTGCTAGGCTATGCTTTCAAAATGGCCGCCGGGAGGGATGAGAATGCGTGCGCAGAAAAGATGGCCACCACGCATGCATATTGATGTTCCGGTTGCAAGCGTGCAGTCCGTGTTCCGACGTCAAGGCCAAGGTGACCTAAAGTACAGAGTGATGCCAAGAAGGTCATCTAGACGTGTGAGAAAATTGTGAAAAAACCAACATGGACATGAATGCCATAAGGAACAATTGTCTGATCGGAAACAAAAAATTACAAGTTGTCCATGACATCATAAACTTTCCATTTTTCTAAAAGAACTATAAGGAGTATATTGTTTAATCAAACTGGACAAAGGGGGGCTAGAGACATTGCGTCACCGCCTCCAGAATTGCGTCCAATGGGGATGGAGATTGCCCCCGAAAAAGTTGCAAATTCAAACTTAGTAAGTTAGAGAGAAGGTATAAAGGGGACTAGCATCATTGGGAAGGGGTTCGTTGGTTGGGTGTTGTCCATTAGTCGTTGCTGGTTGCTCGTTCGTTGCTCCGCTGCTCTTGTGCACTCTTTGGTGTGGAAGGAGATTCTATCACTGTTTCCACCTGCCCTACTCTGCATTGCTGCACGACTGTTTACTCTTCCATTATCCTGATGGTGCCAGAGACTATGATGAACTGAACTTTAAATCTGACGGGGAAAAAGGAACGAGATGGCGTTGGGAGACTGTTTCTTGATGGGATTCTGCCGAGGAGGTTAGTTGAGTTAGATAGTCAGAATTGTGTTTTGTTTGTAATATGCCATGGTTCATCCTTGTTCTTTACTAAAATTTCATATCAGCGCCCTATGGCCAAGGGTAATGATTTTCTTCACTGTTTTAACTCTCTTATACTTACTGTCGATTTAATGAAATACACAGAATAAAAGATTTACGGACTTCATTTGCAACGTTGATAAAGAGTATCGAGTTGAAAACTTTAATCGAATCTGTGATTATTTTGCTTAAATATGTAGATCGACTTGTAACCTATATTGTAATTTGAATTGAATTATAGTTGTTAGAATATTCTAGTCATAGGAAGGTTAATCGCCAACACTAACGACTAGTTGGTCCATTTGCCATCCAGAGCGGAGTGTTGTATGAAGGTTTCACATTCAAAGATATTGGGTACAAGAAAATGTTATATGTAAAGTCATTGATTAGAACATTCCGCTCTAGCAGCGACGGCTGGAAGATTTTGTGTGACCAAGTGTAATTCCAGCTTTCTATAGGTTTCGCTGTCCCAAAAGAAACAGAAATAGACTGGGAGTGAGTGAGAAGCGGTGTTATGGGCCCCACCATTATGTAGGAGTAAATTTCTGTTTTGCCGTAAAAGAGGGAAACCTATAGGAGCCGCGCTGCATCACCTTCCAACAACCTTGTTGTTTTTCAGCCTGTGCCAAGCATTCTCCATGGCAGGATTTGTAATGGGCAGGGTCGGACTGGCCTACAGGGCAATAAGGCAGTGCCCAATGGTCTGGTCTGGCAGGTAACTCTCTGGGCCATTTTTTTGACTGGTTGAGGGCCGGTTTTAGGGCCAGGTGGGCCCGCTTTTACTGATAAAGTCTCTAATGTTACCACAAGCATTACCTGCAACAATCACAAATGCATGCAGTTTATCATACCTGCAAAATACCCATACAAGGTGTCTGAACAAGTTCAAAACTGGCCTAAATGTCAAATGTGGGCCACTAGTTCAGCTACCTGGATCACTAATCAGGGCCACTTTTACATTTGTGTCTGGGCCTATTTTTTGTCCTAGCCGGACCCATGTAATGAGACCAGTGAAAGTACACGGGTAGTGTGTTTACTGCTGCTGACTGAAAACATCACTGCCTGAAGCCCACACACAGTGGTGCATTAATGGCTCAACAGTTGCATCATTGGAGGGCTTCAGATAAAAATACAAGCAGTGTCACTTCTACATCCTGTGATTCTAGGCAAGTCACTTTATCTCCTGCCATACAAAAATAAATTTGAACTTTTGTAATGCAACTGCTGCCCACGTAAAGCGTCCAATATTTTCTGGCTGGATTGAGCTACATAAAAATGCAAAGCAAATTGTTCCTTATTTTACAGTGGGAGAAGCAGACGGATACCAATTCAGTTAAATCAATCTGTTCCACAAAACACAAGGAAGTCACGCAGGAAGTGACGACTGCAAGTGTGGCCGAAGTAGAAGGAAGTAAAGATGAGTGATAAGGATGCCAACGAATGGTAAGTAACTTTTTTAGATACAATAGGTCATTGCCAAGCAACCGCGCATGCGCACAGGCTCAACCTAAAATAGGTTGTTGCCAAGCGACAGTGCGTGTGCGCTGCCTGAAGGCTCGGCCTAAACCGAGGGCTAGTGTTACTGGTTGTTTCCTATGGTACCTATGGGTCAATCAACAGGATTTGATACTGAAAAACCACCTGTAGGTAATGTTTATCACCACTATATGTTGTCAACCATGGTACATGCCACTATGTTTGTTTTGTGTCTTGTCCAATATTACCGTAACAGATTCAGGTCTATAAATACCAATATTATTTCTTTGCTTCCACAAGTGTGAAACTACAGGAAGTGCCCCTTGTAACGACCGGAATATTTCATTACCCTTAATCTGAGGGTAAGTAGGAGAGGAATGAAGAGTGTTCTACACTTGCATGCCCACGTTTGCTGTGTTGCAGTGAAACATAGTCCACTTTCAACAGGGGACACAACTTTAAGGTGAATTGCAGTGTCCACAATGTGTTGGGGTGTTATTGAGATTCACATCAAACAAATAACAAGATAAGTAAAAAAAAATATTTTTATTTGTCCTGAAATCATTTCTAGGTCACCCCTCTGAGTTTTCAGCATTTCATGTTTGCTCACTGAAGACAGGCCCAAAATGCCATGTGTCAAGCAATTTTAAAGTCTTCAGCCAAAACCTGGGCCCTGAGGCTGGGGGTGTGACTGGGGAATGTACTGTGGTAACTCTAGTGTCTTCCCACATCTAACACTAAAAGTCCAGTTTGGAGCACTCACTGTACCCACAACAAACCTAGAGACAGAAGTCTGGTAGGACAAAAGCAGGGTTCTTCAACAACCAAGCAGGTGCTCCACAAAAATGTTCTTAGCATCCAGTTCTTTTTTTAGTTTAAAAATGCTTAAGTGAAAAATATTAAAAGGAAAACAGCAACATATATGAGAAACGCATCATTGAGATATGTCATATAGAAATCTGTATCAATACTAGAAAAAGGATCAAAGACACACAAATCTTATCATAACATATATAGGATACATGAATGTATCTGAGAAACATACTTTTTAGCAAAGATACTAGAGTGGTTTAATATTGGGGAAGAGAGATGCCTGGTGTTTGGGGAAAAAGAACAAACTGAAGAAATGAAAAAGGAGAAATGAGCAAGAGTTCAAAGGATTGCCATAGAGGAGAAGAGGAGAGGAAGACAAACTAACAGAACCTAAAGAAGACCAAATATGTTCAAGAACAAAAGCTGAATGATACCTTAAGAAATCTGGAAAGTTGACACCGCCATTTATTTGAGGCTTTTTAAGCTTGAATACAGAAATGCTAGCCAGACATTTGTTCCACAACACGTTGAAGGTAAACTATCTAAAGAACAGAAATATGTGTGAGAAAGCCTTAGAGAAAGCATTTGGAAAAAAATGAATAATGGGCAAAAACATAATTTTAATGGTGGCTAATCTGCCCCACCAAGGCAGAAAGAGAAATAATCTTTGTTCTTAATGCATCTATATTGGCCTCAATAGTTTCTTTAAGAGATGAGGAATAGAAAATACCTAAACATTTAATCCTAGAGGAACTCCATAGGAAACAAGTATCTCTGAACATGTCTAAAAGACAAAAGTTATTAAGAGGCATGATTTCAGATTTGTCAATATTAGGCCAATACCCGGACACAGAAGAGTAGCGAGACAGTGGACCAAAGAACTCAGGGATAGAGGTAAGAGGGTTAGAAACATAAAGTAAAATATTGTCAGCATAAGCGGTACATTTACTATGCATATTCCTATAAGTGAAACCAGGAAGGGTCACAGAACGATGTAAAGATTCTAAAAATTGTTCTAATGTTAGAATAAACAATAATGGAGAGAGAGGGCAAACTTGCCTGGTGCCTCTAGTGAGAGGAAAATATGACGACTAAAGACCATTAAGAAAAACAAAAGTAGAAGGAAATTAATAAAACGCTTTAATATAATATAGAAATTTAGGACTGAAACCGTACCAATTAAGAGCTCTAAAAAGGAAATCCCAATTAACACAATCAAAAGTGTTTCAGCATCCAAGGTGGCTACAGCCAGAGGAATATGGTAATAATTAGTGCTGTGAATAATATTTAGAAAGATGCGAGAATTATCTGATATATTGCAATCCTTTACAAAGCCGGATTGTTCAATGCCGATTAAAGAAGGGATCAATTCAGAAGTACGCAGGGCCAATAATTTAGAAAACAAATTGCAATCCGTATTGTTAAGGGAAATGGGCCTGTAATTTTTTGCATTCCGTTAAATCTTTATCTTTCTTGGAGATCAAACAAATCATGGCCTCCATAAATGTCTCAGCCTTGACATCCATAGATAAAATATATTGGAAAAGAGAGAGCAAATGAGGGACTAAAGAAGAAGAAAATTTAGTGTAGAATTCGACATTAAATCCATCGGGCCTGGAGCTTTATCTTTTTGGGAGCTTGGAGATGGCAGCATGTATTTCGGCAAGGGAATAATCAGCTTCCAAAGGGAAAAATCAATTTGTGAGGTTTGTGGTTTAGAAATCGTGTAAAAAAAGGATTGCAAGGACTCATCATAGGGCGAAGTGTCTTCACTGTAGAGGTTAGTGTAAAATTCCACAAAGCAGAACATAATTTCCTTATCGTGGAAAAATGTATGCCCAAAGGCGCATAATAATTTATGACCAAAGGCCTACGACTTCTATCTTGGATTTTTGTTTCCAAATTTTTAAAATAATTGCCCAACATCCTTCCTGCTTTGTTAGAGGAACTATAATACTTTGCATTTAATCATAGTATGGTATTGTCGGAATCAGTAACAGAGGGATTATTAAAATTGAGTTTGATTTGTATCAATCAATCAATCAATATAGTCTTTATTTCGATTATTAAATCACAAAAGACAGAATATTACAATATTAAAAATATATAAAAAGATAATTCATCTATTAGCATTTTTCCCAGTTAGCATTAAACAATAAAATCAACAGCAATCATAGTTCTTCATAAAATAGTCAATAAATATGTATCCATTATTAAAACTCTTAATTGTACATAGCAAATACTAAAATTAATTATTAAAATACAGCATGGCGTTCAACAATTATCATATCACATAGGCTGAGACCAGGATACCACCATTTGTACATAGACCTTGTTTTAGCAGAGAAAAGAAAAAAAAAATTTTTTTGACTAATATATGGTCCCTCATTGCAATAAAAGTTACTCTACCCCCATTTTCTTAGCTCGAAGGGCCCAAACCCAGCTCAAAAATGTTGCCATGCCAATTACAATAAGTTCCATGGTATCTGACCTAAGAATCCTTAGAGCTTCCTTTGCGGTCCATATGCCCAAGACCTTACAAACAGGTTTGAGCCATTTTGTCCTTGGAAGATAGTAAGCTGGACAGACAAATAAAATATGGGCTATGGTCTCAACATGGTCATGGCAGAAGATACATTTATCACATGCTGATGTGAGCCATCTGCTTGTAAACGCTCTTACTGGTAGGGAACCTACTCTAAACTAGTGATAAAGTTTCCGATCGAGTGGCCTAGAAATGAGGTCCCAGTAGCCTTCCAATTTAACCTCATCTTTTACTTCTAGGAATTCCCTAGACAGTGTCGGCCTTGTAATAGATGAGAACTACTTACTTTTAACCATATCCCAGTAAGCTGCCTTGTAGGTCTTCTTAAGGGGGAATACTGCAGCGTCTGGGTCCTCCCACAGGATGCTCATCCCCATGTCGGACAACATGATTTTAATATTTTTCAACCATGGGATCTCGTGTAGGTGACCCAGCCTCCTTACGTCTAATAAGGCCTTTGCATATAGGGCAAGCTCCGGGGTGGTCCAAAGTCGCCTCCAGAATGCCAGTGGTCTGAAACGTGCAGCATCCTCGATGTTATGGCAGACCAGATCTAAGAAAAGGGGCAGCAGAGGGGAGGATTGCGGGAGGCCAACCAATGATCTAACAAACTTGTTTTGTGCTAATACAAGGGGGTTAGATTATCATAGCCCCACAATTCAGCACCATATAATATTGCGGGGGAAATTTTTGAGTTATATATTTACAAAACGGGGGCTATAGGTATAGTTTGGGAAAGCCTATGCTCTTTGACCAGAGCACCTCCTAATTGAGCATGTTTTAGGGCCATCATATCAACTTGGGGTTTCCAACTTAGCTTTCTACTTAATGTGATACCCAAATAGGTGAATACGTCAGTCTGGTCCAAGAGCACTTTATTCATGTATACTCTCCCTATGGTGGCTTTTGATTTATGAAGCACCATAAGCTTTGTTTTTTCCACATTAACCCTTGGCTCATGATCGCGGCAAAACACCTCGAACCGCGACAGAGCGGCCTGCAACCCCTGTCTTGTCTTAGATATTATCAGGGTGTCGTCCGCGAACATGAGCAAGGGTATTTTCATACCTGCTAATGTTGGAGCGTCAGTGGGGTGGTCATTAAAGTATTGAACCACCCTGTTTATAAATAGAGAAAACAGAGTTGGGGCTAGTACACACCCCTGACGTACCCCCTTGGATACCGGAAACCTCTCTGTAACTTCCCCCGGCTTCCCCCAGCGGACCTGCGCATAAGTTGAGTCGTGTAGTTTTACTAAAATGGCCACCAATTCCGAAGGCATCCCCATTTCCACCAAAGCGCTCCACATTTTCACACGGGGAACAAGGTCAAATGCGGATTTTAAATCCACAAAAGCGGCGTAGATTGTGCCCCCTCCTATGATAACCACCCGCCAGTATATTAGCACAAACCTGAAGACCTGGTCGAGAGTACTTGTGTGTGGCCGAAACCCCGCCTGTAATGGTGTTAGAATATTTGTTTCTACTATCCAGGCCTGGATTCTGCCAAGTACTAGTCTGGCTACGATCTTCTGAGCAGAATCTATCAGGCTAATTGGCCTGTAGTTTCCTGGTTGAGAGCGGTCACCCTTCTTGTATATCAGTAAGATTTCGGCACCTAACCAAGTGTCGGGAATCGGGGCACCGCTAGCTATGGCATTCGCCAGTAACTTTATATAAGGGACCCAGAACTCTTTTTCCTTAATAAACAAATCTGCGGGTATGCAGTCGGTGCCGGGGGCCCTGCCTCTTGGAATTAGTTTTAGTACAGACTCAACCTCTAGGCTAGTAAAGCACAGGGGTTCACTCGGTAGTGGCCATTGAGGAATCTCCTCATTACAGTTGGAAGACTGGAACTGCGCCTCAAATTTGCGACCCACTGTACTGGGGCGACGTGATTAAAAGGTATCTGCTTCTGTTCGCCACTACCCCATTTGACTAACTGCCAGAATTGAGTCATATTCCGCCCTCTACATGCCAACAGCAAATCATGCCATCGGTCTTCGTCCCATTCCTTCTTCGCTAACAACTGAACTTTCTTATAATGTGCTCTGGTCTTTCTAATGTTACCAAGTCTTTAGATCTAATGGCCCTCGATAACATTTTGTAAGCATTTCTACATAAGCTGTTGAACCATGAGCCTGCCTTCACAGTCCTATTCTTCCTCGGGATACTTTCTTTGATAAAAAATGTTTTTAAATTCTTAAATAACTCTTCATGGACATGACAAATAATGAGATTAGCATCCTCCTGTGAATCACAGTCTAGTAGTTTGGTTGTTGAACCCATTACCAAATCCCTTATCTGTTCCATTTCTCCCTCATTGTTTGCAATCCTTGCCCACTGGACTCTCCTCATATCGTTGGTTAATGTGACCTCTTCACCAGCTTTCCTGGTGTTTGAATTGCTAAAGCTTTCATCATGTAGTTTTAAAACCAAAGGATTGTGATCACTTTCGGTCCGCCTCAGGACCTCCATATCCAGGACAGATGGCCAAAGTTCTACCATAATAAGAATGTAGTCTATCCGGCTACTTCTTAATCCGTTGTCAAAAGTATTTGCACCCTGCCTATCTGACTGCGTCCTCCCATTTGCTGCTCTCATTCCCTTTTCTAGACAAAAGCCCTTCAGTTGTAATGCGGCTTCGGTCCATTATTTAATGGGGCCTAATTCTAGTTGGGGGATGTTCCATTGTGCGTCCTCCTCTTCACTAAGTTTTCCGTCCTCCTGGTCCAGGGGCTCAAAGCTACAGTTAAAATCTCCTGCTATGATCAGATTGCAAATACCCCGAACATTATCCATATAGCCATCTAGAGCGGTAACCACACCGGAACCCCTACCACCCGGCTGCCCTCGCGAATAAACGTTAATAATCATTATGTCAAGACCTTTGGTCGATCGGACTCTTATGGCCATAATATCCGGGCTGTCTATATATATTTCGTCCACCCTTATTCCCTCCTGCTGTCTAACCCAGCAGGTCAACCCACCAATCGGTCTTCCTCTCTGTCCTCCTATAGCTGCCTTTGAGAAATGTAGAAAGCCAGGATGATAGACTCTATCCAGGGACCAAGTCTCCTGGAATAACCAGACATCAATACCATCAATAAATGACGTCCAGTCTGTGGACGCGGTTTTTGATGATAACCCCGCAATATTCCAGGAAGCCATTGTCATGTGGGTTTTTAAGGGACTATTACTAGGATTATCTTGGCCACTGGTTAACTCGACATCGTGTGCTGAGTCTGGTTCCCCTAAACCATGGCTGGAAATGCTAGTTATAGTACATGGGCATGCTACTGATCTTTGCGAGGTTACATTCACCATGCCACCAGGACTTATTTTCAATGAGGATGAACACCCCGCATCTGCACTAATAGAACTACAAACATGATTAACCTGGAACACTTCATCCGATTTAGACAGCACAGCGGGGGTGGCGGAACCCAAACTCATGTCGGCCTCCTCTTCACCCATGTGTTCCTTTAAAACTGGTAATGGGGAGATATTAGTTGTTCCCAGTCAATCGACTTCTTCTAAGGTGGTGAGAATTTCAAATCCATTGCTTGTGTGTACTGGAAAGTCATGTTGGTTGACTACACTGCGGGGTCCCCGCCACTCATTGAACCTAGGTGTACTCTGCGGTTTATAAAAGAAACCTAGTGGAAGGATTTTTATATCCTCTCCTTCAGTAAAGGAGTACTTAGCCATCTCCAATATGTGTTGAACCAGTGTTGGTGATCTAAAACTAAGGACCACACAGTCGCCTGATAGGGACTTATGCGACTTCCCAATCCAGTCGATTCTACGTACCATTTTAAACTCGGAGAACAGATGGTTTCTTATCCCTATCCTGTTGCCCAACTGGTGTAGGGCCTTGTTTTTTAGCGTCGACCAGTGTTCCCGAGTGCTGGGTGGAAGCTTTGGGACGTTAGCAAGTACCACGGTGTATGGAGTGGCCTCGGGTGGAAGGTGCAGGGAAGTGTGAGGGTTCATGTCACTTACTTCATTTAGCTCTGTGGGCCTACTCCCAGTGCCACTTTCCCCTTGCTGCGGCTTCAACTTCATAGGTAAACCATTAGTCTGATTGGCAGAGCAGTTGGTCTTAGGACATGTGGCTGTCGCAGTGGTAGCTGACTTATTGCACCCATTAACCGGTATTCCCATTTGCGCTATGTCTCATATCCTCGCCTGTTGATTATCTATCCCACCCTTCTCCTGTACATTGGAGTCAATAGAATTTATTAAGTTCATTTGGTTTGTACCGAAGATACCCTGTTCTATCTTCTTCAGTCTATCATCGACCAAGATCAGTTTTTTAAGTAAAGGGTCGATCATAGCTGACATTTTTGATCCTATCAGTGAGCATAACTCATCTAAATCGAGCTGTGAGGATGTATGAACTAGGTGCGCTGTGCTGGTGGCATGGTCTACAGTACAATCGTTGGTGTGTGCCTCAGGGTGGAGGACACCTATTTTACCGGTGGTAGCTACCTTGCGTTTGACAGTTCTGGGGGCTGGTGGGTTTGACTTTACTAGTCCGCTGCCTTTCCTTTTTTTTGGTGGTGGTTCACCACCCATGCCCCCGTTTAGCTTCCTTCCCCTAGTGGTAACCATAGATGTGCATAGTGGGCTTTTCTGTCCAAATGCTGTGGTTTGGATTGGTGGTACTGGATCAATATTTGTCGTGGAAGGCTGAGTACTATGTATTTCTACGTCGGTGGAGATTCCTATTGAGTGTTGGGAGGGCTGTGTTGTGGAACTGCAGCTACCATTTGGGATCGCAGGGTCAAGTGATAGCCTACGCTCCGTTAATTGGATTTCATGCATCAATGCAGATTCTGCCCTGCTTAGAAATGCATCAAGAGTGCCCACAACCCCACCACCCAACTTCCGTTTACTCATGTTTGCAGTACTGTGGCCTGTCAGAGTACACAATTATGACTTATCAACGAAGCTCTATCAAAATGTTAAGTATGAAACACAGGCTTACATTTCAAATGACAATGGTGTAGCCCGGCCTAGCCTCCTCTGGGCTTTGACAGGCGCGTCCCGGGCACGCCCACGCGCGTCCCGCGCTGCGGGAGCCCTGGCCCCCTTTAGAACGCCTCCTGGCGCTCAAAACGCGGTGCACGGCATGCGCACCGCTAAGGATTATGGGGGGTGTAGTCCCCTGTCAGCGTCGGCGATTCTCTGCAGTCAGGCGTGGATGCAGCCCCAACAGCGGTTCCGTGTGCCCCAGCACAGCAGCAGGTGAGCGAACAAACAGAGTCTGTGCTGACTGAAGACTTCTTCAGGATGAGTTTGGAGTTGACTGACGAATGCACAACACCTTCCAGACAAAGGGCAGTACCCGAAGAAACAATCGCATCATCAGTTGATCTGACAAAGAATGGAGTTAGTCTGGTAGATAAGAGGATCATCCAAGATTGCAGAGTGCCAAGAACACGCACACCCACTGGCGAGTGATCCTTCTGGTAGAAGTAATCAAACACGGCATTGCTCACGGGTCTCGGCTCCAACTCCTCTGTTAGTGGCAGTCTTGATTACGATATTCAAAGCCTGTCTTCACTGTAGAGCTTAGTGTAAAATTCCACAAAGCAGAACATAATTTCCTTATCGTGGAAAAATGTATGCCCAAAGGCGCATAATAATTTATGACCAAAGGCCTACGACTTCTATCTTGGATTTTTGTTTCCAAATTTTTAAAATAATTGCCCAACATCCTTCCTGCTTTGTTAGAGGAACTATAATACTTTGCATTTAATCATAGTATGGTATTGTCGGAATCAGTAACAGAGGGATTATTAAAATTGAGTTTGATTTGTATCAATCAATCAATCATAGGTTTGTTAACCGCAGCTACACACCCGAGTGGGTCTCAAAGTGCTGGGGGAGGGGTTGGGGGGAGCACAGGTCCAGGATCTGAGAAGCTGGCCTGGTATATGCTGTCCACTAATTATAGTGGGCACCTTGTACCAGTCCAAACAACCCCTATTGGAGTTAGGTTTAAAGACAACCTTTATTGAAAGCTATCCTAGTGGTAGCTATGGAGAGCAGCCTTCAGGCTAAGTCTTGAAGGAATGTAAAGCAGCTTGTTTTACCAGTCTATAATCTCTTGAGTGACCAAATGAAAGAGCACCACACCAGGTATATATTCAAAATATATGTCTTTATTGCTAAACACACCCCTCTAGTCTCTTTATGAGGCTAGAGTTCGAAGTACACAAGTAATAAGTTAATTAAACACAGTAAAAGCACAAATACACGTTTGGGCCCTAGGGGCGTACCAAACCATATACCAAAAAAGTGGTATAAGAACCACGACTGAGCTAGACACTAGGACTAGAGCCTGTAGAAGTGCTTGGACCCCAAGGAACCACCCAAGGCAGTGACACAGGGGACCCACGGGGGACGCATGCAGTGTGTGAACACAGCCGCGAATCGCCGTTACTTTCTATGGGAAAAGTCGCGGTTAGGAAATTAAAGAAAAGGGACACTTAGAAAGGAACTTGGAGCAAACCCTTTGAGAACTAGGTCGTTCTAGAGTCTCTACCCACGGGAGCACCGGAGTACTCTTCTTACCTCACCCAGGGAAGCCGGGTGCATAGGTGCCTTTCGGGGTCGGGTTTCGTCGTCGATTTGAATGGCGATCTGCTGCAAAGTGGAAAGTGTCCGGGTGGATCCAAGAGTGGATCGGAGATCTGAAGAACCTGAAAGCAGAGGGGACAGAGTCTGGGTCACTAGCCAGTGACCAGGAAGGCGATGGACAGATGCCCACCGATGTCGGCTGCTTCAGGTGAGTTGACGGTCGTCTTGACTCTTCAGCCACGAGGTCCAGGAGGCGTTGTCGGCGACCAGGAGCAGGATTCAGGCTAGTACACGATGTCTGTCGAATGCTGAGGTGTCGGCGACCAGATTGGACCCAACAAGCCTTGGCAACGGCAAGTCTCAATGAAGGTGAAGATTGGCGACGGTGCAGACCAGCAAGGTCTGAGGAACTCACCCAGCAAGGGTAAGTGAGGGCAAGCCTGGAGCAACCAGGGAGCCCAAGAAGAAAAGGATTGGCCTTCGTGAAGGGCTACTAGCCAATGGGCTAGCGACCGCGAAGGAGCCTCAAGACGGTGCACGTGGAGCTGGCTCACAGGATACTCGTGGAGTGGAGGCCAGTGATCTTCGGTGCAGTTGCTGCTGGAGAATGGAGCTACTCGGAGCCCAAAGCACGACTTCGTGGGAGTTCAGAAAGAGGATACACTTGCAAATATGTGCGGTGTCCAGGCATCACAGTTCCACGTTACCCACAATAGCTACGGGCCTCAGCTTTGCTGGGGACTCAGGGCAGCCTCGGGGAAGTCTGGAAATCTACTTCTGGTGATGCAGGGACTTCGGCGTCTGACGGGAGCTTCAGCGATGCAGACCGGACAATTGCTTCTTTGGTGCCTGCCAAGCAGGGGAGTCACTCCTTGACCCCAAGGGAGATTCTTCAGTCCTCTAATCTTAAAGTAGAGCGTCGAAGTTCCAGGATTTTGTATCAGAGTTTCGTCCAGGGGTAATCTAAAGTCCTAGGGACTGGGGTCCTATACTTATACTAAGTTTAGGGGTTGGACTAACTCTGTGGTCCCACCTATGGGTGGGTCAGGGCAGAGGGGTGGCTACACCCCTTTCCCTTTGTCCAGTTTGCGCCAAAGCAGGGGCTGGAAGCCCCTGATCCGGTTTTAACTGGGGTATGCACAGGGACACCAAATGTGCCCCCAGTGCAGGACTTCAAAGCACCAGAAATTGCTCCCGCCCAGCCCCAATACACATTATCCTGTCTGGGGAGGTGGTTACACCTCCCTGCGACAGGAAACCTATTGTCCAGGCCTCCCCTGCCGGAGTTTCGGTCAGCAGCAGGAGGCCAGACTTGTGTCTGTGGCAGCAGCATCCATTTTGTGATGCTGGGGCTTTGGAAAGAAGTTACCGGGCAAGCCAGGGTTAACATGTCTCTCCCTCTAGAAGGGAGGAATGCTACCCCCGCCGCCAGAATTGGCGGGGGGGTAGTATTCCAAGATGTTTGACACCAAACACGACATGTTTCTGTGCAGCCATCCCAAAGTTAGCATTTAACGCGGGGTTATAATGCACTTAAGAGTATATGGTCAGGCTGCACTACAAACAGCATCAGAGAAGGGTCTCCGAATGCTGCAGAGGGGCCCTGCTCATGCAGGGGCACCCTCTCACATAGGAACCATGCACTCTGCCTTCAGGATTGACAAGGCCTGCCATAGGAGTGACTTATAGGTTTATATGTGTGTAGGTATGTAGTGATATAGGTAACCTATATCACAGTAAGGGGTGCATGCACCACCTTACCCAGGCTGCAGTAGCAGACCTGTGGTGTCATTTTGGATGGCCTTCCAGGGGTGGCACAATACATGCTGCAGCCCCTGGTAGGCCTCTGAGGTACCTATGCCCTTGGTACATAGTATACCATATACTAGGGACTTATAAGGGCACTCCAGATTCCAATTAGAGATGTGCCTAAGGCACATGGAAACCATTTTTACAGAGAAAGCAGATAGACTGGGGCCCTGAATAGCAGGATCCCAGTCCAACTAAGTCATAAACCAGCAAAACACCAGGAAAAAAGTGGGGGCAACCATATAGTCAGATTCCACCTTCCTACACAGGATGTTCAAGGAGATCCGTCAAAGAGCCAGGTCTTGAGGTCCTTCGTGAACTTGGAGAGCGTTGGCTTTGCCTGAGGTGGAGCTGGAAGGTGTTCCATGCTGTTAGAATTGAAATGTATTATTACCATATTACTCGTATTTTGCCTGATATTATGTTAGCATTTATGTAGCTAATTCATTATATATTCTTGCTGTATGCATACGTAACTAGAAAGTGCAGCTGTTACGTTAGTTAGGTTGACATCTGCGCCACCATTTTAGCTCTCGAAGATGCCATTTTGTATTATATTCGAAACTGTTACTTGATCATTTACAAGAAATGGTCCTTGGTAAGTTTCGTTTCTCCAATGTCGAATCTTGCTCATTAACGCATGCCTTTTCTGTTACATAGAGGCCTTTGCCCACCTGTCTAGTAGGGAGGATAAGTCAGACAACCTTGGGCAGTAGATAGCTTGTGCCAGGCTGCGTAATTGAAACTTGTGCTCTGTACCCCCATTGTACTACGACAGCTACCAGTACTTTTCCATAGTAGGTGGGTCTTTGTGTGCTCCGCAACCTACATACTGTAACTTTATGTTTGCTAGAGTCAGTCCCTCGCCAGCCATCATAGGAGGCTGGTCAGATTGGACTCCACTGCAGGGTACTTTGTGAATAAACTAGTTTGCTTGTATTCTCTACTGCGTCTTCGACTCTTCATTGAATGGAAGGCTAAGGAGGTCGAGAGTGACCCGGGTGACCCTAATCGGGTCACTTCCTTCAGTTGGTGCCCGAACAGGGAACCCACCAGGTGGCCCATCCTGTCCGTAGTCGGGTTGTGGGGTCGGGGTTGTGTCCGGTCGGATGGGCGGATCGGGGATCCCCATATGACAGAGCCTGGTTCTCGTGGCTGCCTCGCCTGTCTGATCGGGCGTCTCCTCGTCTAGTGGTCATCTCAGCTGGGGTCCTGAAAAGGCAAAACCCTTGGATCTGACCGTATGGTCCGAAGAGTTAGCAGTGGAGAATAATCTTGTTTGAACTGTGTGCACCAGGTGAGCTCATCGTGATTTCTGGTAAGAGCGGCGCCGTCTTGATTAACTTGGTGGGTCTGTGGACCCTTGTGACACACAGCGTTTGTGAATGTTCTGCCAGGCCACTTGTTGAATTTTGCTTATTCTTGAAAAAGGCCTGCGTTAGAGCCTATCTTGTCTTGGTGCAGTCTGAGGACTGACTTGTCGTGGCGCAGTCTGAGGACTGCTTTTGAGAGCTCTTTTGTTTGTGTGTGTGTGTTTATATTGTTTGTGTGTGTGTGTTTATATTGTGTGTGTGTGTGTGTGTTGATTGAGTGGATAGTGAATGCGTCTGATGCTAGGATGCCTTGTTGGACTAAAGTGTGGTGCTTGGGGTGTCGCTGTTCCTCTGTTGAGCATCGGCTTGAGGAACGGCAGCCTGCGCCTCCAGAAGGCACTCCGAGTTTTGAGATGTATGTGAAGCACGGTATAGGCCCTATTATGTTTCGTACATTATGGCACAAGTATACGAGAGACAATACTGAGCTTCAGTGACCACTGGATGGTACTTTTGATTAACAAAAATTGAATTGTTTGCAGGACAAATTATTCGCTAGAAGAAGTAGACAGTCGATGTTTGATACTTTGCAGGTATGGCAGAAGGAAGCTAAGCAGAGGCGTATACGAGCCGAGAAAGAAGGCAATGCAAACAGTCATTCAGAAAACTGTAGCTTATGATAGAGAACAAACAGAAAAGGGTATTGAGTGTGCAGATAGGAAGTTTAAATTACAATGTAATAAGTCTTATGTTGTTCGAGAGGATGAGGATCCTTTTATGGAGGATCTGCTGGAAACTCGCCCCCCACCACCCTATGCCCCGCAGAGAATATACCCTGTTGTTCCGTCGTCTCAGTCTTCCGTTGTTCCTCTGCCTTCCTCTGGTCTTTCTGCAGACACAATGGCTTCGGCTCCAGCCTTATCTGTCTCCTCTCCGGTTTCCCAACCTGCGAGTGTGGTGACTGCAGGCACCCCCGCAGTGTCTACTGTTTCTGTACATGTTTCTCCTCCTTCTCTTACACCTACCACACAGTCATTGCTGACACTGTCACCTGCATCTGTATCCCTTGTGTCTTCCCCAGATATTTCATCAGCAGTGTTGCCTAGTGTTGGGACACAGGCGCGAGGGTCGGATGGAGGGAATTGGGCGGCAGCACGGGAGCGAATGGAGCGGGTATTGATTCGATCTGGTGTAGGTGAAGAGGAGAAAAGGATGGTTGCAAATCAGGCAGCACAATGGGCTCAGAATCCGATTTTTAGTGTGGAGAATATATGGAGTGTGATGAAAGATTTTGTTCCGTTTGTACAACAGCATGCCCTTCAGCATATGTCGGCTACATTGATTGGTTTGTGGGAACAGTGTATAGGAGGCACAGCTCCTCAAATTATTTATTACATTTGAGATCATGTATATTCAGCTGGTATGGCCCCTGCAGAAGTTCTTAGTAATGTTGGGACGCTACTCGGTTATCGAGCAAGATTACATCATCGTACTCTGACTAGTGTGTCCCAATTTCCGATGAGGGAGGTGCATCCTATTTTTCATCCTGAGATTCCAGAGCAGCGTAACCAGAGGGGAGATGTGGTTCAACAATGGGTGGCGACTCATTTTTAGGAACAGTGGGTTTATACCCCGTGGAAGAGAAGTGAGGTGCTAGCTCTTAAGAGTCAGATACGGGATCCCAGGAAAAACCCTACGGCATATTATAAGGAGTTAACAGAGGCCACCTCCTCAGTTATGACCCCGGCAGATATTGAGATGTTTTTCGGGCTGTTGGTGCCGGTGGATATATGGAGGCAGGTGCATAATAAGGATCACAGGGTGGAATTGGGTGGCTCTTTGGATGAGATTAAGGCATGGGATAAGGAGCGAAAGCCTGGTGAAAAACCTAGGGCTGAGATTCTGGCTTTGCCAAGTCATATTATTACTTATATGCATTCTCTTATCCCACCTAGACGAGTAGATTGGGATAAGCTGAGGGCATGTGGTCAAAAGAAAGAGGAGAATGTGTCTGATTTTTTTACCCGGTTTGAAGGGGTGCTCTTGGATTTCAGTGGGCAGGATTGTTTGGTTGAAGGTGGTGTTCGTTTGTTTGTCAACAGGTTTGTCACAAATTTGCTTCTGGAGATTGCAGCTCGGTTGCAGGCCTCTGAGAGCACTTGGACTACCTCTTCCCCTTCGGTGATATTGAGTATTGTCGTGTCGTTCCTATATACCCTTATGCAGGACCTGCGCGTTTAGATAAGATATGCTGCGGGCTTGGTGGCAGACTGTCTCTGTACACCCCCATCGCGTATGTTAGCCTTGTTTTTGCATTAGCTAGCTCACAGTGCCACTAAAGTCTCCTCTTATTGGGGAGAGATTAGTTTCTGGCAACCTCAGACCATGACAACCCTATATGTGTAGGTCTAACAGCTAAAAGCCAAGATTCCTTCTAGGATTTAGTCGAACCCCTCATACCTGAAGAGAGAGTGTAGGACCCCGTCCTGGTCTCGAGTTGGACACCCCGTCCAGGCTGTCTCAGACCAATGTCAGCTGGAGCGACTGCATGCAGGAGCCTCAGCGTCTCTGGACAGTGTGTCAGCGTGGAAGTCTCGGTTCCCTCTGCCTTACCGGGGCAAGATGTGGTATATTTATACCCTAGAGACTCTCATCCCTTTGTGTGGTTTGCATTGGGCCTGGTTGGTCATAAGGAAGACGTCAGGGGTGAACTTTGTACAGGGATATTATGCAGGTGGTGTTTTCCTAGAAAGCTATGCATATTTTATTAGTACAGTGTCAGCCTGTGTTTGGGAAAAACCCTGGTGCATTCAAAACCACAAGCCAGATAACCTTCAGCCCTCAGAGCACGTTGTGTACTAGTGGGAATAATGTGGATGAAAGATCATGCCTATATAAGGAATCATACTATATTAGGACATGTTCAGTTGTGGCCATAATAGGGCATATGCGGCTATGTCCATAATAGGGCAAGTATGAATATGACCATATTAGGGAAAAATACGAACACGTCCGTTTTAGGGCATGTACGAATTGGTCTACATTAGGGCCACTATACGGGACATAACACCCACTCCTCTTCCGAAATGGATAACCATGACCATATTTAAAATCTGGATAATTTTAAAGTATTAAAAGTGATAAAAACATGGGTTTAAAATTTGTTAAAAATCTGTTAAAAATCATAAAAAATTCTCAAAAATGTTATAATGTCAGTTATTTCCAATTGCCACTGTCAAAATGTCTATTTAAGTCTCTTTATAAAAGTTGCTTCACGATCAGCGGGAGAAGACCATGTTTTTCTCAATGGAAAGTGTCAATTTAGGAGAAGTTCCAAATGTGCTCGTTTATTTTGAAAGCGAGCGAAGAAGCCGAATTCTTTCCCAGGACGCGATGAGCCAATTTGAGATTAAGTGTCCTGGCTGGGAAGCACCACATTATCGGTGTTAGCTGCTGCTGCAGACGACAAATCCAATGCCTCACAGAGAACGTCAATCGCACATAGATGGAACATAGCACTGCCAACAGTCGGTGCTGCGGCAGCTTGTGCGGCAGTTGTTACGTCGGTGCCTGTGGAGGAGCCACCTAATCCGGCAGGAGCAAACGGCACCTGTGGATTCTCAAGGAATGCATTAATCAGAATCGGAAGCCGTTGGGGACAAAGCAGAGCATGGGCCTTTATGGGGTCCAGCATTGCAGCTGTATCCGGTGGCGCATCTAAGTGAAATGTCAGACAAAGATCCAACGTGTATTCTTCTCCGCAGAACAGCCATCGAAGAACAGGTAAGATGCAGTCTACCCAGACTGGTCGAAAGGATAGAAACCAGGAGGCATTGAGTTCTCTTAGGCTAGGAATGCCCAGAAGTTCTACCATGCATTCACGGTATTTGCGCTCCAGGAGCGTGTTCGCCATTCCCTCGGGAATTGGGCCGTCCATTGCGTAGTAGTAGTATTATGATCAGGACTCCTGCAATTAGGAATAGGATCAGCGGGAGTCCTCCAAATACGCTTCCCAATACGGAGTGTATAAAATTTGGGATTACTCCGAGGACTGTCTGAAAAGTGCTTAACAGTCCTGACCCTATGGTCTTAAATAGGTGTACAAAACAACTCGTATCAGACATATTAAAGATACGACCCACCATTTCTGCGAAATGAATGGGGCAGTTTGTGCGTATGAGCGCCTGTATCTCACTCGAGGTCCCCACAACCTGAAGATCATAGGTTTCTTGAGCGGAGGTTAAGGGAACGGGTTGCTGTAAAAGCATGGCTTTCAGTGTGCTCAAAGAATCAAATTGTATAAAAGAAATGTTTAGTGAAGTCCATAGAGGCGCCTCCCTGACTGTGTTCAGTGGCGGAAACAATACTTGCATACAGCAAGTAACCCTGGAGTTAACGGTGACCAGATAGGCAATGCCAGGAAGCATCCCACAGCAACCTTGATCATTTAGCATCAAGTAACTCCCATTAGAGAGCAGCTCAAAAACCGGTGTGATCACTGCAGCTGGGGTTCCCGTCATGTGACAAGATAGGTTTGCCACCGAACCACTACAGGCTCCGTGTACAGAAATATCCTGACACATGAGAGAACCGCTCAAAGCGTTCTTGCAGTTTATACCGCTTAGAAATACTTCCCGATCCCCATTCCGGCATCGGTATCTATATGGTAACTCCCAAGATTCCTTAATGAATCCCTTACCCATTTTTTCATATCTGCCTGCATGCCTTTGCTCAAGGCAGTACTGAAACTGAAAAGTCGTGACCGGCAGGGTTATTTGGCCGTGAATTAGCCATTCAGTCGATGGAGATTCGGCTACAGTGAATGGTAACCTTTTCAGCTTCTCAATCCGCAGCATTGTGTATTTGGCTCCCCTCTGTGCCATTTCTGTCTGCTTATCAGTAAGATTGTACTCTGAAAACAGAGACGTTGTGTTTATAAAACGCCATGGCACATAGCCTGTCTGCAAAGATTGCAGCGTCCAGCTCAACATCATAATAGAACGTAGTTGAAACTGCCCATGTTGTAACAAGGCCAAATCCTGTTCTAAAATGTCAATAGCCGAAGACACAATGTTGCCCAGTGAGTAAATTCTGGAGGTCAAAGTTGTTAACCCATTATCTACTACAGCCAAAACCTTTTCCAAGTTAATACGGTCTATTTCTCGTATTCTTTCTGCGGCGTCCTGTTGGGATATTTTCCAGTTTTCATTATAACAGGCATAAATGCCGGCATATATGAAACGTTTCTGACGCTGTTTCCTGGGCCCTAGTAGAAAATCTCTAAGTTCCATGTCAGGTGTGAGTAGGGACAAGTGGTGTTTCACTTCTGTAAGTGTTTAGGTTTCTAGCCAATCTAGGCACAACTTCCCAACACTATATGATGTCACTACCCCCGGGTGTTGTCTCTGTACATAGCGTGGGTCTGGCCCATGGATACTTAACCCTTCGATTGTATTCAGGAATCTTTGTTGACATCTGTTTGTGTAAATGGGCCAAACCAGCCATTTCTTCCAATCAGGATCTGATCTGTTGTACTTGGTAGTGTCATCTAATCCTACCCTTTGTGTAGATGAATTCTGCCCCCGCCCATCTTTAATGGAGTTGGAAATGCGGGTGAGTTCAGTTCCTTGATCCTGGCTAGTCCAAGACAGGATGTCTGTTGCACAGTTTCATTCAGAAAAATAATCTGCTGCGGGATGAGGCATGCTGTAAATAGTGCTTCTGTCCCCTGGACTTGCCAGTCCCTAGAACCCCAGATCGATTTTTAATCTATTGTGTCCCGCCATAGGTCGAAACTCTGTGTAGACAACTGGTTCAGAAAGGAAGCAGAGTAAATATGTTTGGTGTTTGTTAACATAATTTTCTGAGCTGATTGCTTTGTCACTTTGTAATAAAATGACGCTGGGTCAGATGTGTTGAACCCTAAGAAATATGTGAATTTCTGTGCAAAAGTTCGCGAACTACCTTTTGGTGGTGTTGGGCTGTGTTCCCACTGATGGTATTCAAATACATTTCTAGGTGTTATAGACTTGTGTAAGAAATGATGACCATATTGTTGATAACAGTACAATGTATCATAATCTGAAGTACCTTCCTACATTTCATTGTTCGGAAATGCAGCTGTTTTTTCTAAATCAGACATTATATTATTTACAGTTTCAGAGTCCCAATCATCAGAAATTGTACTAGAGGTAATGATATCACTCAATTAAATTTTAAATACATGTTTCAGTTTTAAAAGTTCAGTCGGACCGAATATATCAAAATCAATATTGTCCCATACTATACCGCCGGGTATAGGAACTGCTGAAATGTTCACTGAAGACAAGTCTCTTGTTTCACGGTGTGAAGAAAAATGTGGTTTTAAAATCAAATGAACCTTTTGGGCTTGCGAGCTCTGTTGAAGGAAACGGCCATTTATAAGCATACTAAAAGTTATTACTAAAGCTAGCCAGAAAATAAAAAATAAAATCCCAGTGATATACCATAGTTCTATCCAAGGTGACACCAGGGAAGTCTTTCTAAAAAAGCGCATAAAGTCAAAGATTTGTTGCTTGCGTGATTTTTTGACTGGCGCCGTCTCAGGCTCGCTTGGGTCCAGTGAAAACGTATCGAAGTTCACGAAATAGCCAGAAGCTTTTCGATCAATTGTAGAAATTGCATCGGGATTAGTTAAAATTGGTGTGTTCTCTTGGCGAGGCACATTGATGTAAACATCTGTTGTCTGTCGAATGGCAACTTGGTTGTCTTCTTGATTTTGTTCTTGAGTTTGAACATTTTGGCGAAGTGGAACGAGTTCCATAGCATTGTTGCCTAGTCCTTCATTCAGTACAGGTGGCTCTTCAAACGTGATGAGTCTTTCTGTTTGCACTTCTTGGATTGTAGCGAGAGGAGGGAGTCTGCTACTGTGGAGTCCACGGGGCCTACTGTTTTGATTTGGCCACATAGTGTGGTTTGATGAGGTCAATAGACACAAATCTTTTCTCCTTTTTTCCGGCAAGAGGCGGCAGAAGTACTGTTCTTGTGCCTTGGATTGCTAGGACCAGTACCGCTGTTCTGTACGATGGCCCAAATTCTTTCTTGTCAGCAATCTTTTCTCTGACCAGGTCCCCGACTTTTGGGATCCAGACAGGTCTTGTCGTTTTTGCCTTGACTTCTTCAGTGGCGGCCTGTTTCAGGTTCACATTGCTGTGCTCAGTCCTTTTCTTATTGACTTCCTGTAAAACAGCCAAACAATCACTGATGTCAAATGGTTTCTCATCCGCCACTGTGCCTTCACAATCAAGATCAGGTACCCACATTCTCGTCCCAAATAGGACCTTGTAAGGAGTGACACCCCCTAGAGAGCTTCTTGGCTGGTTGTTAATCGCACGCTGAACCTTATAAAGGTGATCGACCCATCTACCGCCCTTGCCTAATACCCTAGCTGTTAAAGATTGCTTTAAGTCCCGGTTTTTCCTCTCCACAACAGAATTTCCCTCAGGATGGTACGGAGAGGAGTACCGCAATGCTACGCCTATTCCTTCCATGGCCTCTTTGTAAGCCCTAGAGCAAAACGCCGGGCCACGGTCAGAATGTAACGTGCCAACTGCATATGTCCCGATAAAGACTCGCAAATCTTTTATAACAGTTCGAGCGTCAGCCGAGTGCTGAGGCCAAACCCAGAGGAACCTTGAGCAGGAATCCGCTGCTACCATGATATATTTTTTGGACCCGTCCGATTGTAGGGGTCCGCAGTGGTCCAAGTACACACATGTGAGAGGTTTGTCTGATTTTAACAGGGGAGTCTGCGCAGGGTGTGCTACGGTGGAACCTTTTATCTGCTGATAGATATCGCACTTTAAGACATAGTCTTTGGTCTGCTTTGTAAACCCTGGCCACCAGGAGCGTTGTTTCAGCAGTGAGATAGTTGCTGTTACGCCTGTATGCGCAGAGCCCAAACCCTCGTGTGCGGCTAGAATCAACCCTTGCCTACGATCCATATTTGGTATAACTCTATCCCCCACTCCAGGAATCTGAGCATATGGAATGTTTTGTGCATCTAACTTGTAGGAGTACTTGAGTGGAAATGTTTTCGGTACTGCTGTGCTGCCTTTGCGCGAAGCAATGACAGCTACCATAATCTCGCCGTCTATTCTCGTTTTGGAACGAGTGATTGCAGCTACTGCAGCTGTGCAAACAGCCCCCTTTGCGCCTTCATCAGCCAATGAATTCCCTTCAACGTGAACGCCATCACGCTGATGACTCAATGTGTGTATCACGTGAGCCCTTGGTAGTTCGTTTCTCAACTCAAGTACCTGTTGCCATAGCATTTTATGCTTAATTGTGCCACCTTTAGCATCTTTAAACCTGTTTTGTTCCCAATGGTGAAGATATTCATTGCATGACTGCACACCGTAAAGGAATCACACACAATTAGTGTGGGGAATTCGTGTTCCGTATTTACAAGTGCTAGTATCAGTGCTTTTAATTCTGCTAGCTGTGCCGTACAGACTCCTAGAGACTGTGTTTTTGTATAGCTGGGATGGAACTTGCCATCGCGCATGAGACCTTTAACGATTGCACACGCAGCGCTATAAGCTTGCTTGCTTCCTGTGGCTGGCTGAGCAGATCCGTCAGCGTAAATAATGTATTCATACTGATCGAGAGGCAAAATTTCATTTGGTAGAGGATATTTTTGTTCATATTGCAGGAATGCTTGTGTTTTTAAGCTTGGATCAAATATGTATTCAACGTCCGTTGCAGTAAGAGAATTAGCCCATTGTATCCACCTTGGATGTAAGGCTTTCGCATTTGGAATGCTGGCCTTTGTCACAGCCTCTAAGGCTGGTACAGGGGTAACGACAATTATGCGTTCACCCTGAGCCAGAGCTCTTTCTCTTGCTACAGCGGTCTGAACTGCTGTCAGGATTTTTTCTGTTGAAGTGAAAGGCATTTCTGCGTTTGTGTACGAGTGTGATTTGTATGTGATTGGTACAGTCTCGCCTTCATTAAAGGTTAAGTAAGTGTACCCGCACTGACCCGCAATTATTCGGATCACCAAATTGTGCACGTTTACACGTGTCTGTAGGTGTTTTGAAGCAATCATGTCTTCTTGGAGTGAACGTAGGATATTCATATGTTCCTGTGTCCAATGTTTGACTGAAAAGTCAAGTTTTATTAGGTCGTAGAAAGGTTTTACTCTCTCTGCGTAATCTAAACTGTATGTTCGGCCAAAATTTAGGAATCCCAGTATTGATTGTAAATTTTCCAGTGTTTTTGGTGGTTGGAGCAGCGCACACTTTTCTAAAAAGTTAGCTGCCAGGCTCTTGCCTTCACTTGACAACTCGTATCCCAAAAATAGGACACTGAGGTGGGCAATTTTTGATTTTTTAAAGTTACATTTGTAGCCCTCAGAGGCGAATCCCATAATAATGGTGCTCACCCTGGTCAAGTGTTTCTTTAAGTCATCGTCCATCAGATAAATATCATGCACATAGGACAATGCTTCTTCATCCAAATTTTGGAGTAACTCTGTTACCCTCGCTGAGAACAACCCTGGGCTATTCTTATAGCCTTGGGGCAGTCGACAAAATTGCTGGTGTGACCCTAACGCACTGAATGCTGTTAGATACCTGCTTTCAGGCGCTATATTTTGGCAGAAAAATCCATTTGAGATATCAAGTGTAGTTTTGTATTTTTTCCACGTAATATTGTTCATTAATGCGGCACTATGTGCATTTTGGACTGCAAATGTCTTTGTGCAAGTGTTTAAATGTCGGTAATCTAAAACTAGACAATATGGGGCCGATTCCGATCTCAGCCGGTAGTGCTCCGAATCGGATTCGGCTTTACCGGATCCGATTCGGAGCCTTATTTCCCGACCGAGTCGGACGTGCGTCCGGCCGAGCGAGTACGATGCGAGCGCCCGCGAAATCGCCGACCGACTCGAACGCAGGTCCAACAAGCTCCGACCGAGTCGGACGGACACGGATCGCCTCGCGCAATGGAGTCGTTTCCCGGCCGGGTAAGTACGATGCGTGCTTCGAGCAGTCCGACCGACTCGCGCCGTCCGGCTCGTAAGAGCTGTCAGAGCCAGACTTTGGGGGTCCGCGTTGGACCCCCCTGTACGTGTACCCACACGAGGCGCACAAAGGGGGGACCCATGGGTCCCCCCTACCTGTGCTTGTACACCGCGATGCGCTTCGCGGCGTACCCGGTGTAGGGGGCGCCCTTGTTCGCCTCGCACCCATTGAGTCAATGGGAGCCCGTGTACGCGTTGTACGCCCGGCTCCCATTGACTTCAATGGGAGTCCGACCGACTCGAGTCCGGTAGCGTGCATACGCATCGTACTCATTCGGTGGGACTGCTAGAGTCCGATTCGGTCGGAAAACTCTCCGGATCCGGCTCGGACGGAGATTTTTCCGGCCCGAATCGGAATCGGCCCCTATGTGTTGTCAGGTTTTGCTATGGGAAACAAAAGATTGTTCATTGGTGACGTGCAGTTTTCTATCACCCCCTGATATGCAAGTTGATCTAAGATCGCCCTGTCCTGTGTTTTAGCTTCCTGCTTTATTGCATATTTCCTTTGAGCACTTGGGACTTTTAACGGGATCACGTGGTGGGTTGAATCCTCATCCCAACCAGCATGATTTTTGTACAATGCCGGAGCTAGGGCGACTGCCCACTCCTGCGCATATGCATGTTTAAGATGTATGGGAACGAGGTCGGAGAAAGCTGGAAAAATTACCTGTTCTCCCCTAGGGCAATCTATGACGAATGCTGGCGGCCAGTCTTGCTCCGCTAATAGGATGTCATAACCTGCTGACAAATTTTTCCAAAAGAGCCCCTTAATTTTTCTGGGCTTGTCCCCCTCCATCCGGAGTGTTATTTCATGTAACTTATGTGGGACATTCACCCGAGTATCAGGTGTTTCCGCTGTGATATACTCATTCAAGTCTGATGTCACCAGAAATTCCTTCAGGTTCCGGCAAGCTATCGTTACTTCTGCCACGCTGTCTAGCAGCGTCAGAGCCCATTCCCCGTTCAGTAGCTGTGCCCTCAGAATTCTGGGCATGTCTGATCTTGAGACCTGCTACTTTCTTCTTTTTGAACTGAGGTTTAGATTTTTGTTTATCTTCTTTTTTAGGTGCGTAGTCTGCAGTGCGGCGCGTGTCTCTGGACTTTGTATGCTCCTCTTGTATGTGTTCTGACCGTCCTTCCCTCTTGGAGTTTTTTCGATGAACCCTGAAAGGAACGAGAGGAACGTGTATCAGTATCCTGATACCTGTCAGGTTTCCTAATATTATCCCTATTCCGGAGGATGTACCTCTTTTCAGAGGGCTCCCGTGGGGGAGATCTACCTCTAGATTGAGATCTGGTGTCTTTTGACTTTTGTTGTTTTTTATTTTCCCACTTCTTTTTAGAAGAAGCTGGAGTCTGCTTTGTACTGTCCTTATCAGGACTGCCCACTAGCTGTGGTTTTACGGCCTTACCACCCAAGCTATCTCTGCCTAATTCTGCATATGCAGTTTCAATTATTTTGGGTAGTTCGTGTTGTTGTTCAACCGGACTGAACTCCCTTAGGCATTGGCGGATCACCACTGATGCTGCTTCCCCCTTAATATTAGCTAGTATTATGGCTGATACCTGGTCATAGTTACCTTGTAACTTCATCCCTAAGTTAAGGGCAGGCTCTGCTCCGTACTCATTTTGTATTTGTCTCAATACGTCTGGCACGACAGCTATGGACGGGATACCATGAGTTCTGGTATAAATGGCAGAAAAGACTGTACCCCATGAGGTACAATCCTCTAACTGTGGTGTGATCCCCATGGGCAAGCAGATTGTTAATATCCTATGCTTATCATAGGTGGTAGTATTTGGGAATACTGCCTCAAGCTGGGTTATTTTCCGTGCTATCCAGAATGGTATTTGTTCGCGTTTTGCTGGCATTTTGCCCAGTACCGCGTGTAATGTTTGTGGAGTGATTTTATTTCCTGTATTCTGGACTGGATTAGCTTTTGGTACACCTGGTGTTTGTGCAGGTTGGACTGTTAAAGTCCTCATGACATATTGGGGCCGATTCCGATCTCGGCCGGTAGGGCTCCGAATCGGATTCGGCTTAACCGGATCCGATTCGGAGCCCTATTTCCCGACCGATTCGTACGCGGGTCCGGGCGAGCGAGTACGATGCAAATTCGCCGACCGACTCGTCCGGGCGTCCCGACCGCTCCGACCGACTCGTTCCCGTGTCGAACCGCACCGACCGACTCGCTCGGATTCGACTCGCACCGCGCAATGGAGACGTTCCCCTGCCGGGTGAGTACAATGCGCGCCGCGAGCAGTCCGACCGAGCCGCGCACTCCGGCTCCAAAGAGCAGTCGGAGACGTACTTTGGGGGTCCGTGTCGGACCCCCCTGTACGCGTAGCCGCGCGAGTCGCACACAGGGGGGACCCATGGGGGACCCATGGGTCCCCCCTACCTGTGCGTGTACGGCGCAAGTCGCTTCGACGCGTACCCGCTGTTGGGGGCGCCCTTGACCGCCTTGCACCCATTCAGTCAATGGGAGCCCGAGTATGCGTTGTACGACCGGCTCCCATTGACTTCAATGGGAGTCCGACCGACTCGAGTCCGATGGCATACGTGCGCATCGTACTCGTTCGGTCGGGCTGCCAGAGTCCGATTCGGTCGGAAATCTCTCCGAGTCCGGCTCGGTCGGAGAGATTTCCGGCCCGAATCGGAATCGGCCCCATTGTGTCAAGTTTCTGTAGATTTTGATTAAATCTTTGTGTTGTACGAGTAATTCTCCTTCTGGCATTGTGTCAATGTCAGGATGTGGTGTGTATACCGCTAATATCGGCCATGTGGCTCCTGCTCCTCCAAGCGGGCCTAATCTTACTCTTGATCGTACGTGGGGTAGGGCGCCTTTAAACCAGTAATTATGCTCCTGGTACGTGAGCGGGTCCTCTATCTCCTCAAAAGGAGTGTAGTCCTCTGGTGTTGCACCTTCTAAGTAGTAGTGAAATACATCTGTTATTGGGTTTGCTTCTGGGAATGTAACCCATGCATAGAATACCTCTGTTTTATTAGATTCATGCGCCTCAATCACGAAAATTACTGAGCCACCCCTGGCTCTTAATCCACTCTCTAAGAGTCTTATGGTGATCGCTCTTCTGAAATTTGGTGCAATTTGTTGTGCACCTTCACGGTCTTCATCACCGAAGAGGTCTGTTTCCACTCTCACTGCTGTTACATCTGGTTCAACCATTTTAGTGGAAGAAGTGTGTTTTAAGGGAACTTTAAGATAAGGTGATTACCGCACAATTGTAGGGACCTTATTCCTTTCAAGCTTGAATAACCAACAGCCAATAAATAGTATTTTATACTACTCAGCTGCGGCGGAGTTTGTGCCCACCCACTCCAGACGTCTCTGGGGTATTGTGAGTAGGTTCTCTGAGAAATAGCATGACTGAGCTACTCAGATTCTACTGTTAAATAAGTACCAATACCAACATTGGCGGCGCCATGTTATGTAGTTCCTATATACCCTTATGCAGGACCTGCGCGTTTAGATAAGATATGCTGCGGGCTTGGTGGCAGACTGTCTCTGTACACCCCCACCGCGTATGTTAGCCTTGTTTTTGCATTAGCTAGCTCACAGTGCCACTAAAGTCTCCTCTTATTGGGGAGAGATTAGTTTCTGGCAACCTCAGACCATGACAACCCTGATTCTCTCAGACTCGTGGAAACAATATACTACTTTTCGCTCAGTCACTCGTGCATACTAAATCAGTTTGTCTCAGAGAGATACACAGAATAAACAGTCGGGAGTTTCAATAAGTATTTATTGAACAGCTATTCTTCTGGTGTAAAATATATGTGCTGCAGAGGTCAGCAGACGATAGCAGAGATATATGATCAGCAGTACTATGAATATAAAAGGATAATACAGTTCTACCATATTGCAATAGTCATGAATACATACATGAGTAAAAATGCAGAATAGAATGTCACCTAAAAGTGCGCGTACTTCTACGATGCCTAACTAGATGTACCCGAGTGTACCTAGCATATGTGTAGGTCTAACAGCTAAAAGCCAAGAATCCTTCTAGGATTTAGTCGAACCCCTCACACCTGAAGAGAGAGTGTGGGACCCCTTCCTGGTCTCGAGTTGGACACCCCGTCCGGGCTGTCTCAGACCAATGTCAGCTGGAGCGACTGCATGCAGGAGCCTCAGCGTCTCTGGACAGTGTGTCAGCATGGAAGTCTCGGTTCCCTCTGTCTTACCGAGGCAAGATGTGGTATATTTATACCCTAGAGACTCTCATCCCTATGTGTGGTTTGCATTGGGCCTGGTTGGTCATAAGGAAGACGTCAGGGGTGAACTTTGTACAGGGATATTATGCAGGTGGTGTTTTCCTAGAAAGCTATGCATAATATATTAGTACAGTGTCGGCCTGTGTTTGGGAAAAACCCTGGTGCCTTCAAAACTGCAAGCCAGATAACGTTCAGCCCTCAGAGCACGTTGTGTACTAGCGGGACTAATGTGGGTGAAAGATCATGCCTATATAAGGAATCATACTATATTAGGACATGTTCAGTTGTGACCGTAATAGGGCATATGTGGCTATGTCCATAATAGGGCAAGTACGAATATGACCATATTAGGGAAAAATACGAATACGTCCGTTTTAGGGCATGTACAAACGGGTCTACTTTAGGGCCACTATACGGGACATAACAGTATGGCTCAGTACTATGAGCATCCAGAAAATGAGGAAAAGGACAAGGTGGAAAAGAAGAGTAAGGATTTGAGAACAAGGGTGTTGCTACAGCAGGTTGCAAGAGGGTCCAGGAGGGGGCGAGGCACTGGTCCGGCTTAGAGGTCACGGGGTGCTGGTAGAAGTGGTGTACCGCTAGGGCCGAATCAGTGTGCGTATTGCAAAAAGGAGGGACATTGGCGAAGCGAGTGTTCAGATTTGTTACAGAAAATTGCAGTACCTAGAGGGTGGGGTTTGAGTGGAAGAGGCCGTTATGAGGTTGGTCAGGATGAGGTTCAAGCAGGTGCATCCTCGGGGGGTCGTTCTGATCAGAACTATTTTGATGACCCCCGTGGAAGGCAGTATTATAATGATGATTATGATATGGATGAAGCTGCAGGGGTGTCCTCTGGTTAGGACAGCCAGGACAGGGAAAGGGACCAGTCAAAATTTCTGTGGATCAGCGTGGTCCTTATGTTACAGCAGATTTGTATGGTTCGGCACAGAAATTCTTAGTGGATACTGGTGCAATGAATAGCTCTGTTTCTCGTTCGCTGGTCCCCAGGGCAGCCCTGTCTGGTCGTAATAATGTTTCGGTAGGTTTTTCAGGCGTACCGGTTGTGAGCCCCATTTCCAAACCTCTTGCTTTGACTGTTGGTCTGTTTACTGTGGACTCTCCATTTTTGTTAACGGCGGATTGTGAGGAAAATGTATTAGGATTGGATTTGTTGAAAAAGTTACATGCTACCATTAATTGTTCCCCGGATGGTGTTTACATGACTCTTTGACCTAATGTGGTTAGTGCAAAACAGTGTTTGGCAAAGGATGCGCCACTTCTTGTTGAATTTCAAGATGTGCTGTCCTCATTGTGGGCCACAGGGGCTACGGATGTGGGGTTGTTGCAGATAACACCAGTTTCCATAAAGGTCAAGAAGAATGCTGTGCTCCCTCGTATTCCCCAGTAAAAAATATCACAAGCTGGGGTACAGGCTTTGATGCAGATTGTGCAGGACCTGATCAAATCAGTGGTGGTTGAGGAGACAGTAGCAAATGTATACAATAGCCCCATTCTTAAGAAAGCACCTTTGGATTACCCTGATGCACATCCTGATGTTTATAGTTTTGTCATTGATCTCCAGGAAATCAATAAGATAGTAGTTCCTCAGTTCCCGGTGGTCCCAGATATTACTGTTCTCTTGACGATGATTCCTTCCACTGCCAAATTCTTTTCTGTGATTGATTTGAAAAATGCTTTCTTTAGTATTCCGATTCTTTCAGACAGTAGGTATCTTTTTGGATTTGCCTTGGCTGGTAGGAGCTTCCAATTCTGTCGAGCTCCTCAGGGGTACACTGAAAGTCCCAGTATTTACAGTCAGGCTTTAAAAAGTCAATTGGACTCTCTCTCTCTCTTCCCACAGGTAATGTATTACTGCAGTACGTGGATGACATTTTGAAAGCTTCCGGTACCGAAGAGAGTTGTCGGGATGCTATGGTTAAATTATTGAAGCATTTGGCAAATAAAGGGCATAAAGTGTCCCTTTCCAAATTTCAATATATTGTCAACAACAGGTCACCTATTTAGGTCACCTGCTGTCGAAGGAGGGTCGGAGGCTAACACCTGAACGAGTTGATGCCGTTGTCAAGATGCCTATCCCTGTGACTCAGAGGGATGTGCATGCCTTCATAGGCATCACCTTGTATTGTCGACAATAGATACCTGCTTATTCTTTATTAATACAGTCCTTGCTTCGCTTAACAACTAAAGATGTGCATGAACCCTTGCACAGGACGTATGAATGGCAGCATGCGTTTAAGCAATTAAAAGTTGCACTTTGCTCTGCACCTGTGCTTGGTACGCCTGATTATAAGAAGCATTTCGTGCTGTATGTACACGAAACGGCTGGGTGTGTGCTTTCGGTGTTAACTCAAGCCTTTGGAGGTAAGCAGAGGCCGTGTGCTTATTTTTCTGCTATGCTTGACCCTGTCGCCAGAGCCCTTCCGAGTTGTTTAAGAGCCGCCGCAGCTGTGGCGGTCTCTATTCGACAATCGGCAGGGCTCGTTCTTAATCATGATCTCACAGTAATGGTACCCCATGCTGTAGAGGTACTTTTGAACAAGACAAAGACACAGCACCTTACCAGCACATGGTCTGGCTCATATTAGCGCAAGGGGAATTTGTAGACTATTAGATCCTGTGTGGGAAAATGGCAATAGTCCAAAGGTTGCTGCTCATCTAGTGAAACACTATACGATTTGTATGAAGCACAATCCTGAAAAAGGTACCCCATCACCTTCTGGTAATTTTGCGCCACCTTCCTTCCCTTTTGAGGTACTCCAGATGGATTATATTGAGATGCAATGAGTTAATAATTTGAAATATGTGCTAGTGGTTGTTTGTACATTTAGTTAATGGATTGAGGCCTACCCAACGAAAGAAAACACAGCCATGGCGACTGCATAAGCTCTTATTAAGGAGTTTTTCCCGCGCTACGGCTTGCCCCGTTTGATTTGGAGTGACAACGGAAGTCACTTTAATGCAAAGGTGATCCAATTGGTGTGCGATGGTCTGCACAGCAAGCAAAAAATTCCTGCAGCAAATCATCCCCAGTCAGCAGGTTTAGTTGAGGAGTACAATGGTACTCTCAAGCTAAAATTGGCTAAGATTAAGGAAAGTACTGGGTTGCAATGGCCAGATGCATTACCCCTTGATCTATTGTCCACCAGAATGACAGCCCATTCTAGAACTGGATTATCGCCATATGAGGTGGTCTTTGGCCATCCGGCAAATGTGTGGGGCGTCCCTAGACCGCAAAAGTTTTCTGAAAGTGATTATCCTTTGTTAGTTGATTATTTATATGACCTTACTAAAAGTCTACGTTCTATTCATCAACAGATACATGAAGCTTTGCCTCCAGCACCAGAGGGGCCCGGGCACATCATACAGCCTGGAGACTTTGTCCTCATTAAGAATTTCCAGAGACGAGGCTGATTGGAACCCAGATGGAAAGGACCATATTTGGTCCTCATCACAAGGAAGGCAGTGAGAGTGGATGGCCGGAAGCATTGGGTACATACCTCTCATTGCCGGTGAGTGCCGCTTCTCCTCCCCTATGATGGATGGGTTCGCGAGGGGATAGGGGACCACGAGACGGAGAAGGTTCCATGTTTTGTTCCCTTTTCTGACTCCCAGCTGACTTGAGCGCAGACAGAGGAAGAGAGTGAGGCAGTTCTGAACGAGGCAGTTCTCCCAGAAATTAGGGCTGCCCAGGCTTCTTCTTCATCCGACCCACAGGAGCCTGAGCCTCGCTCTCCGACACCCCCCGAATTTCAGATTCTTCTTCTTGATGAGACAGTGCCTGGAGTAGTAAGGTACAATTTGCGTCCCCGACGGAAGGATAGTGCACCAAAAGAGAAGTGAGTGTAGCAGGGATAAACTTTGTGGATAAGATTAGTAAATTGCCCCTTGTTTCTGCTTTTTCCTATTGGACTAAGGATCAGAAGATTGGTGCACTGCCTGTGACGCATGATAGGATAAGTTGAGGGTATTTTCCAAGGAGGGAGAGTGCCCTATCCCGAGGACAGTGAACATTTGCTGATGAGCTGCAACAGTGTGACTCCACCATACAGTGCTCAAAAGCACCACCGAGGATTGAACCATAGAAGCCTGCAAGGGAGGCTTGTAATGGACCCTGATTTTTTCCTCAACGATTTTTATATTTTTTCCTTTTTTGTGTCCTTTCCATCATTGGTTCCATTACGTGACGTCTCTTTCTCTGGTGATTCTATTTGTAAAATCCATAGTAAAAATGTATCTGTTTGGTCGTCCCATTGTAGAAGATGAACAGCCTTTTGTTGCCCTGCGACCGGGGCAGCTCGGTTTTGATTGGTTGCTCAGAAAGAAGGTGTTCTGTGTTATTTCCATAATACTGTTCTTATTGTTGGGAGGGGGGATGTTCTGGGTTCTGGAGTGTTCTGGTGATACACCATTGTGTGCTTTATATCGGATTGTCTCTTCAGATCGTAGTAAAAGAGATATACAAAGTAATGTTTTCTTAAATACGCACAGGACGTTTTTCGGAGATAACACAGCTTGTTATCCCACTCATTCTGTTACAGGTTTATGGACTGCTTACCCATTATCATTGATGAATTATACATATGTTCGTCCTCCCCATTTTGTAATTGCAAGGGGTGAATTTGGTATGAGATATCCTGGCTTTAGTTTGTATTATAGAAAACCCAGAGGGACAGGGTACCCAGGTTGCATGCCTGAAATGCATTGCAATAATTTGTATATTGATAAAAGAAATGTCACTCTGACAGGTTGGCATTATCAAGATCTGACAGTCACTCAAGTGGCAGGTATTTATCCTGCATGTTGCCCAATAATAAATAGTACTGATGCTTATTTGTACCTAAATTGTTCTGGATCAATAGTGTACAAAAATACATTGCGTATAGGAAAAAAGGATGACCCTAGTATGAAGGGCATACTAGATATCAAGGTCCGCTTTATGCACACCCAGGTGTCTATTTTTTATCAAATGGTACTTATTCTAATATGTACAACGGAACAGAGGATGTGGCCCTGGGAATGGTGTTAACTCTTGGAGTACCTTGCAAGTATAGTGAACCACATAAAAGATGGGTGAAAAGAACGTTGACCAAGGAATTTTGTGAGGGAGTTACCGATTTGGAAGTCAACAATTACAGTAATGGTATCACTTTTGGATATATACTTTCCTCTATTATCACATTTGGTGGCACTGCCATGGCCAGGGGCGAACGAGCTAGAGAGTATTTTGGTTGCAAACGGCAGATTCTGTCTAATTCTACAGTGGTAGCTTTGCGTGACATCACCACCCAGTTAGAAAGCATGCGCATATACTCTGAGCAAACAAGATATGCGGTCGATTTTATTTTAGCTAAGAGCGGTGGTGCATGCGCAATAATAGGGAGAGAAGTGTCTGGTCGGTATCACAGATATGGAAAGAAATATCACTCAACATATTTTAGATATTTTAGAAAATGTTCGAGGAATGGAGAGTAGTAACTGGAGTTGGTCTTTATTTGGTGGTTGAGGTTGGATTCTAGAAAAGGTGATATATTTAATTGTCCTTTTAATTTGTTGCTGTGTTTTGATTCAGTGTCTTCCCTTATGCTGTTCATATTGTGCTACTTATCTCTCTCCCAAAAGTATTTCAGTTCATGACACTAATGCAACGATAATGCTTCAAAAGGATTTTGATACTATTATGCAAATCGATGAGGGTGTTTTTGGTTCAACTACTTCTCTTTCAGGTTCTGTCCCTGATGTTACTTGTACTGCTAATGTTTAGTGTCATTTCCTTCCTTATGTTTTGTTGTGCATATATACGTATATACATCCGCACCTGACATGTTATTACCTGTATCTCTATATTTTCTCTACTTTTAGAATTGTAAAGACCTTTACCTGATAGCAAGAATAAAGGTGTCCGTATTAGCAGTAGCGGTCCGTGGTAGGAGTGCCGGCCAGGTGGTGACATGGGGCGGGGGAGGGGCAGGGTGGGTGTTAGTAAACTACGGATTACGGCCGAATACAGGTAAGTAAACATATAAATAAATAAAACGAATTTCGTTGTGAGCGCTGCATCGCCAAATGCAATGCAGTCCGCGCAACGAAATTCGTTTTATTTACTCAAATGTTTACTTACCTGTATTTGGCCGTAATCCGTAGTTTACTACCCCCCACCCTGCCCCTCCCCCGCCCCACGTCACCGCCCGGCCAGCACTCCTACCACGGACCGCTACTGCGTATTAGCTTAAAAATGCTAAAAGGAGGGTCTGTTAGAATTGAAATGTATTATTACCATATTACTCGTATTTTACCTGATATTATGTTAGCATTTATGTAGCTAATTCATTATATATTCTCGCTGTAAGCATACGTAACTAGAAAATGCAGATGTTACGTTAGTTAGGTTGACATCTGCGCCACCATTTTAGCTCTCGAAGACGCCATTTTGTATTATAATCGAAACAGTTACTTGATCATTTACAAGAAATGGTCCTTGGTAAGTTTTGTTTCTCCAATGTCGAATCTTGCTCATTAACGCATGCCTTTTCTGTTACACAGAGGCCTTCTCCCACCTGTCTAGTAGGGAGGATAAGTCAGACGACCTTGGGCAGTAGATAGCATGTGCCAGGCTGCGTAATTGAAACTTGTGCTATGTACCCCCATTGTATTACGACAGCTACCAGTACTTTTCCATAGTAGGCGGGTCTTTGTGGGCTCCGCAACTTACATAATGTAACTTTATGTTTGCTAGAGTCAGTCCCTCATCAGCCATCATAGGAGGAGCCTGGTCAGAATGGACTGCATTGCAGTGTACTTTGGGAATAAACTAGTTTGCTTGTATTCTCTACTGCATCATCGACTCTTCATTGAATGGAAGGCTAGAGGAGGTCGAGAGTGACCCGGGTGACCCTAATCGGGTCATTTCCTTCAATGCCTTGGCCGCGAGGAGGGAGAAGGACCGACCTCCTGTTCTGGTCTTCTTAATGCGAGGCACCGTATCAAGGGAGAGCTGGGCTGAGCGGAGGGATCTTTGGGGTGCGTGGAATGTGAGGCAGTAGTTCAAGTATGCAGGTCTGGTGTTGTGGAGGGCTTTGTGGGCATGGGTGAGACGCTTGAAGGTCATTCTCTTCTCGATGGGGAGCCAGTGTAGTGTACGCAGGTGTTGGGTGATGTGGCAGTGATGTGGTAGGTTGAGGACTAGTCTGGAGGAGGCGTGCTGGATGTTCTGGAGTTTACGGGTAAGGTTCTTGTTGATTCCGGCATAGAGAGCGTTGCCGTAGTCGAGTTTGCTGCTGATGAGGGCGTGGGTGACGGTTTTTCTGTGTTTGAGGGGGATCCATTTGAAGGTCTTTCGTAGGAGTCAGAGGGTGTGGAAACAGGAGGATGAGATACCGCTGATTTGGCGATCCATCTTGAGTTCGGAGTCCAGTATGATTCCGAGGTTGCGTGCGTGGTCCGTGGGGGTGGGTGGGTTCCCGAGGGCGGGAGGCCACCATGTGTCATTCCAGGCTTCGGGGTGTGGGCCCATGATGAGTACTTCGGTTTTGCCAGTGTTGAGTTGTAGGCAGCGGCTCCTCATCCATTTGGTGACTGCTTCCATACCTTCGTGAAAGGTATGTTTGGATACGTTGGGTTCGTTGGATGTAGAGAGGATGAGTTGGGTGTCGTCTGCTTAGGATAAAATGTTGAGTCCATGGGATCTGACGATGGGGGCAAGTGGGGCCATGTAGATGGTGAACAGGGTGGGGCTGATGGAGGATCCTTGGGGAACTCCGCAAGTGATCGGTGTGGCATCCGAGAGGAAGGGTGGGAGTCTGACCCGCTGCGTTCTGCCAGAGAGGAAAGAGCGGATCCTGTCGAGGGCTTTGTCCCGGATCCCTGCTTCTTGGAGTCTGCATGTTAGGGTGCGGTGAGAGACTGTGTCGAAGGCTGCGGAGAGGTCCAGGACGATGAGGGCCACAGTCTCCTCTCTGTCGAGGAGGGAGCGGATGTTGTCTGTTGCGGCGAGGAGGGTGGTTTCAGTGCTGTCGTTTTGTTATGAAGCCGGATTGGGAGGTGTCAAGGATGTTGTTTTCTTCAATGAAGGAGGCGAGCTGGCTGTTGACGGCTTTTTCGATGACTTTCACCAGAAATGGGAGTAAAGAGATGGGTCTGAAGTTTTTGAGGTTGGTGGGGTCTGCCTAGGGTTTCTTCAGGAGAGGGCTGATCTCGGCATGTTTCCAGTCATCGGGGAAGGAGGTGGTCTCGAGGGAGCGGTTGATGGTTTGGCAAAGCTCAGGGGCAATGGTGTCGGCGGCTCTGTGGTAGATGTGATAGGGGCAGGGGTCCGTGGGTGCCCCGGAGTGGATGGACTTCATTGTCTTCAGGGTGTCTTCGGTGGTGAGAGCAGTCCAGCTGTCAAGTGTTGGCTGCGTGGTGTCGGGTGTGAGAGGTGTAGGTTCCGTGTGTTGGTTGTTGTCGTCGAAGTTGTCGTAGATGGTCATGATTTTGTGGTGGAAGAAGGAGCTGAGTTTGTTGCAGAGGTCCTGGGAGGGGGATGTCTGTAGTCTTACTGTTGGGTTGGGCGAACTCTTTGATGATGCTGAAAAGTTCCTTGCTGTTGTGTGCGTAGGTGGAGATACTGTCCTGGAGTTCTTTCTTCCTTGTGTTTCTGATGAGCTGGTGGTGGGCAGTGGTGGCTGCTTTGAATTTGTCATAGGCTGCTGTTGTTTTGGAGTTTCTCCAGATCTTTTCGAGGCGTCTGCAGGTTCGTCTGGATTCTCTGAGTTCGGTGGAGAACCAGCTAGCTCTCTTGTTGTGTGTGTTGGTGGTTTCCTTGAGGGGGGCGATGGGATTGGCGCAGTCGGTGATCCATTTATGCAGGGTTCGAGCTGCGGTGTTTGGGTCGTCATCTGTGGTGGTTGGAGTTGAGCTGTTGAGGGAGGCGGTTAGCTGGTATTCCGAGATCGTGTTCCGGTTTCTGCATGGGAGCTGGTGTGGAGGTTTGCCGGTGATGGTTGTTTTGAAGGTGAAGTGGATGGTCTGTCCATGGGAGTTCGGAGGTGTGGCTGAAGGTGATGGAGTTGGGGTCGAGAATGTGTCCTGCTGAGTGCGTGGGTTCTGGAACGATCTGTTTGAGGAGGTTGTCCAGGATGGAGGTGGAGTTGGGGTCTTGGAGGTTGTCAAGGTGGTAGTTGTGGTCTCCCAGCAAGGTGTAGTCGGTGAAGGTGATGGCTTGTGGGGTGATGATGTCAGTGATGGAGCTGGTGAAAAGTGAGCGGGGTCCGAGGGGTCTGTAGATGAGGGTGCCCCGGAGGGTGGTGGTCGGGTTTGTCTGTATCTTGAAGTGTAGGTGTTACATCAGGTTTGTGGGCTCGTAGGTGTGGGTGCTCAGTTGGAGGTTGGATTTGTGGGTGATGGCGATGCCTCCTCCAGGGTGGTTGAAGCGGAACTTCCGAGTGATATTGTATCCTTCGGGGATGGCGATGAAGATGTCTTGTCCCGAGGCAACATTCATCCAGGTTCCTGTGAGGAAGGCGACATCGGGGTGGTGCTGTGAATGAGGTCCCAGATTTCTGCGGCGTGTTTGTGGAGGGAGCGGACATTGAGGAGGATGCATTGCAGGGTTTTGGGTGCGGTGGTGTTGTGACGGGAGGGTTGTGGTGGGTCCTTGGTCTCGGTGATGGCGAAGGAGTGGCGGCAGTGGTGGCAGGTGAAGGGTCCGTGGGTGTCGATTGAAGAACGCTTGCAGTTGTAGTTGAGTGTGTGGAGGGCGAGGAGCTGTAGCACTGGTGGGTCAGAGGTCCAGGGTTCCTAGCGCTGGTCGTGGTCGAGTCGCGGACGGGCGGAGAGGGGCTAGCCTTTGGTATGCCTTTGGCACACCAGCAGCATGCCGCGTAGCAGCCGCCATTAAGTAGGGGTCGTGGGGAGGGCGGGACAGCGGGGAGGCGGGAGTGGGGAGAACTGGGCTAAACTGGCCACACTGGGGGGGAGGAGCTGCGGGGGCAGCAGCGGTGGGGGATGTGAAAGAGAAAGAAAAAGTGGAAGAAAAGTGATAACAAAGATAACAAAGATTAAATGAGAGCGAAGAGAGCGAAGAGAGAGAAAAAAGTGGAAAGAGCGTGAAGGTGAAAAAACTGGAGTAGTAAAGAGTAAATAAGGGTGAAGTGAGAGAAAAAGTGGGAAGGCGTACAGAGATACCTGGAATTTGATTTGAAGAGTTTTATATAGTGCTGGCTAGACCCGGAGGTATCAGAGCGCTTTACATGAGGATCAACAAGTTACATGTTACACATTACATCCGTTACAAGAGCGTAAAAAAACACATAGTAAAACAAAAAAAGACAATGTTACAGTAATTCGTCGGAGGGAGGGGAGGAAGGAGACTCAGCGGGGAGACAGGGAGAACTATGCCCAATATCCGGCTGGGTAGGTGACGGTCGGGGTGAATCAGGGCCGATCTCCTCTATAGCTGTCTGGCAGCTCCACCGGGCATCGGCCATTTTGCTCGGTCTCAGTGGTCAAGATAATGATCCAGGATTACTCTGAAAAAGTCACAGGAGTTGGAGAGATGAGAACCGCAGTCGAGTCTAAACTCCAGGTGTGAGTGGGAGTCCAAGAAGGGGGTAGCTTACAGGTGGTTTAAGACTAAAAGGCAATCCCAAGCCAGGGGTCTCCCGGCCGGAGCTCATCAACTGTTGGCCATCTTTGAAGGCATCCTTAAAAAGATACATTGCGGGAGAAGTTGGTAACCGGCTGACAGTATTGGCTGATTGCACACAGGTTTGGTGTCATAGGAAAGGTTGAAATGAGCTTAGCGTGGCAGCAACCAATGTTAGGGCCAGTTCCCACTCTGGAGTAGATCGTCGTGTGGGTGGAATCAGATTAGGTAATTAATTCAATTTGCTAATTTTTACAGCGTAGCTCATCAAAGGAAGGGTAGAGCGCATTCCGTACATTTCGGCCGCCATCTTAGGGTCAGGCTACTTTAGTAAACGATCGCCACAAGGCTAAAGAAAGTACTGATCTTGGCAACAAAAATTTATCTTGTCTTGTCGGAAAATTAGGTCGGTAAAAACCTTACAGGACGTGCGCTCAGGAGGGCGATCAGATTGTGTACCTTTTGAGCTGGTTAATTGAAGTCTTTCGTCATCCGCCATTTTGAAACCTCGCGTTTCATTCGTCCGACGGGAATGCGGCGATGATTCTGCTTGAATCAGCACCTTCCATCAAGCTATGATAATACCATTGTAGCAGTGCTCCATGCGTCGGTGTTGTGGAGGAAACCGGCCCCAGAGCTCTGGCGGTAGCTCGAGTGGCTCTACAAGGGGGGGGTGACCCGGGCGTCACCACTCTAGGACCATATGGCGTCTTCGTTGTAGAGGGGGAAGGCAGGGTGACGCACGCACACCTCGGGGAAAGAAGAGTCCCGCAAGTATGTTGGATGGAGCAAGAACATCAGTTACCATCAGCCTGGGGGTGATGGAGTCACCGATCACCTGAGTTGGAAGGCTCAATGCTGCAGAAGGGCGGTGAGGCAGTCGAGGTGGGGGACGTCGGAGCCCAGGAGGTCGTTCAAGCAGGTAAGCCACTTAGAAATAATGGATCCGGAAACAAGTGGCGTTAGGTGTAGGTAGGATTGGGGGAGGATGGTCGAGTAGATAGGCGGATATATACAGGAAGGAGAAAGAAAGGCAGAGGCAGTCCGCTGGACCACCAAAGATTCAAACACCAAACAAGCAGTGCTCGGGGCTCAGGGAGGCCTCACTTGCTGGTGGAGCTGTGCGGGTGGAGAGCAGTCACACTGACAAGGTCAGTGGTCTTGCTCTTCGTACCGTGCAGCGGCCGCCATTAAGTAGGGGTGGGGGAGGGCGGGACAGCTGGGAGGCGAGAGTGGGGAGAACTGGGCTAAACTGGTTGCGCTGGGGGGAGCCGCGGGGGCAGCCACGGTGGGGGATGTGAAAAAGCGAGAAAAAGTGGAAGAAAGGTGATAACAAGGATAATAAAGTTTAAATGAGAACGCAGAGAGAGAAAAAAGTGAAAAGAGCGTGAAGGTGAAAAAACTGGAGTAGTAAAAAATAAATGAGGGTGAAGTGAGAGAAACATTTGAAAGGCGTACAGAGATACCTGGAAGAAGAAAGAAGGGCACAGTGGTAGTCCGCTGGACCTCCAGGGATACGAACACCAAACAAGCAGTGCTTGGGGCTCACGAAGGCCTCACTTGCTGGTGGAGCTGCATGGGGGAGAGGAGTCACACTGACAAGGTGATGAGTTTTTCCAGTACCTCTTTGTTGAGTTGTTCCAATACCTCTTTGTGAAAAGAAGAAGAATATGCATGTTCTACCTTCTTTATATGTTGAAAAAGAGTGGAGGATTCCTTGGTAGTAGCCTTTTTCTTACGCAAAACATAGTTTATCATATAACCTCTCGCTGTTGCCTTAAAAGAATCTCAGACATGGTGAAACTCGACATCTGTATTGGAGTTAGTCTCGAAAAAATAGATAACGAATTGCTCAAAACCTGAAACGGATTGCTGCTCCTGTAATAGCCAATTATTGAAACGCGATCTGCTAGAGCAAATGGAAGAAGCTGTATACTCTAGGTCTATGATCACCGGGAGATGATCCGAAACAAGAATAGTCCACATTTCAGCCTGTAAAAGATGACGGGTAAGGTTCTTATCCCAAAAAATATAGTCAATTCTAGAGCAAGAGTGATGGGTAGGGGAAAAAGAAAGAATATTCTAAAAGGTCAGGGTTATAAATACGCCATGCATCAACAAGCCCTCTATGCATTATGGTTCTGTATAAGGTCTATTGCATATTGTTGGGAATGTACTTAAACTTAGATTTACGGTCTAGAAAGGAGTCCATTAGTTGGTTACAATCACCCCCTAAAACTAAATTATCATGCAGTACAGTCAATAATTTAGGTGAGAGCGAGTCCCAGAAAGAGGTATCAACACGTGTAGGTCCATAAACATTAAAAAGGAATAGGAACAAACATTGACATTAACAGATAGAAGTAACCATCTGCCATCAACATCAGTTTCTTGTTTTAAAATGGTGACATTTAAAGTTTTATGAAACAAGATAACAACTCCATTCTTGTGATTTATGGCAGGTGAGCAGTAAAGCGAAGCAAATCAATTCTTTTTTAACAAATGAACATCCTTTTCAAAGAGATGAGTTTCTAGAAACATGGCAAGACAAAGTAGAAATATGAGTGAGAACTCTGTCTCTTTATAGGCTTACGAAGACCCTTGACATTCCAAGAAACAATTCAGAGATTTTTTTAAATAAATGAAAGTAAAAACATTATACATCTGAAAAGAAAATACCTCATATTAATAAGAACAGAGAACATCATATCTATATACCATCCAAGATGAAAGAAGAAAACTGAAATCTGAAACCTGGAAAAGGATTAAGGAAGGATAGAAAGGGTGAAAAAAGAAAAAGAGAGAGGGAAATGAACCTGAAAAAAACCCAAAGACGAAAGAACAGAAGAGTATGGCCAAATGCCCATTGGACAGAAGATATAGAATAGGCATCGGAAAAAAGCAACAAATTGAACAAAGAACGGCGGAGAACACCATTAAAGATGAACCGGCCAGAAAACCCGGTTTGGAAATACGGGAATAGGGAAAAAAGAGTAAATGTTCGTGGAGGATAGAAAAGGTAAAAAGAAAAGAGCAGAGGAGGGACAGAAACAGAGAGCAACAATCCAGAACGTGCACAGACGGTACAACAAACGTACCCCAATGTATCAAAAAGGTATGCAGTTCCTTCAAATAGAGGAAGACAGAGAGAATATATGACTGGTCGGTCCAATGTCCACAGGATAGGGCGGTGGTCCACTCCTTTTGGAACTGGGGCCCTCACATACCCAGTTGGGTGTCATGCTTCACCATTGGGCTTGCTCCTCGTCAGGCCGGCGCTGCAATGCCCGATGAGCACCCGTAAAGGAGCTGTTTTTCTGAGATCTTTTGTTTCAAAGCTGTAATGTGAAGTGGGGGTGTAGTGCCTTGAGGTGTAGATGAATGTGTTAGAAGTGCAAGAGTTTGTGGGGTAGAGTAGTAAAATAGACTAAGTAGTACTGTCAAGTCAACTTTAATAAATGAGTCTGCTTGTCTATATTAAAATAAAAATAGTAAACCTCCGAGATGATGTTCTCTGGTTGAAAAAGAGTGGAGGATTCCTAGCCTAGACGCACTGAACCTGCATCAGATTGTCCACAAACCACCATACAACGCTGGATACATCCTAGATGTCATTTTTGCAAATACAGAACTAGTTACCTTTCAATTACTCCAGTCACATGGTCAGACCACCATTTGCTTGATTTCCAACATAAAACAACACACATAAAACCACCTAACATGCATCCACCTATCGATCGTGGAACAAACTCGATTTTGAACACTTAGAAACACAACTAACATCCAATACAGATCTAGGCACAATAAATTCCATTCAAAAACGATATGAGTGGCTGCAGGAAGATTTTGATATCTTAATGCCACAAAGAACAACAAAACAGGAGAAAAGAAAACAGGCCCCTTTGAGGAATACAGAGCAAAAATAGATTAAACAGCAAAATAGAAAGCTGCAACGTGCCCGACTCAAAACAAACAACAATCAAGACAAACTTCACCTACAGAAACATAACAGATTATACAAGTCAGCAGTTATAAAACAATACTTTTCAGACATAATTCAACATGTTAAATATGCCAATAAAGAATTCTAAACAATTCTCACCGAATTGCCTAGAAGGATCTCATCCCATTACTCAAGAGTTCACAGAGAAACTGGCAAACCACTACACAACCAAAGCAGACATGTTGGTCTCCTATTTAAAACAAAGGAAAACCACTAGAATTAACCCTTTTCCATAAAGAACCCTCCAAGAGTAGGCTAACCCAGCCTCTGCATTCCTTCCAACAAATATCACTCACTTAACTTATGGATCTGGTCAAAGCAAGCAGGCTTGCAGGCAACCCTTCTGACCCATATCCACCACAAACCTTCAAGAAAATTCTTCTAACTAACTCTGCTGCCTCACCAGTAAGAAGAATCATCAACAATTCATTAACTATGGGAATATTTCCAGAAGACCTAAAAAAGTCATACAGACGCCCATTACTAAAGAAAACAAACTTGGACCTGCTTAACCCCGACAACTACAGACCAATTACCAATTACCTTTTATGGGCAAGCTGATAGAAAGAGCAGCATTTGCCCAGATGTCACAATTCACTGAAGATAATTCCATACTTTCAGATTTCCAAACAAGATTCTGTTCAACAAGAGGTACAGAATCTGCACTCCTTGCCATCTGGGATGTCCTTAAGAACACAGTCGACTGCATCAGGGCTGTTCCACTACTTCTCTTGGACCTCTCAGCTGCTTTTGACATGGTTGACCATGATACTCTAATACAAAGACTCTACGAAGCCAGCATAGAAGGGACTCCTCTCGACTGGATCAAATCCTGTCTTCAAAACAGAACAAATGTCATCCATACCTCCTCTTTCTCCTCCAAACCGTACGTCACAAAAGCAGGGGTCCCTCAAGACTCTATCACTTCACCCATGCTTTTCAGCATCTACATGAAGTCATTACTGGCATGGATCAATGATTTTCACCTCACATGCTATAACTATACAGATGACACACAAATACTCATTAAAGTGGAAAGCCCCAACAACATTGGAAACTCCAAATTTTCAGTTGCTTCAGAGTTGATGATCAGTGGATGACTTGGGGCCATCTCAAATTGAATGGTTCCAAAACAGAAATACTCACAAGTGGCAATTAGAAATATTATGACCTACTCGCTGCCTGGCCTGACGATCTGGGAACACCGCCTAAAGTATCTAAGGAAGTAATAAACCTCAGAATTACCATGGGCTCCAAGTTATCAATGAATGCCCAAGTGGACAAACTAGCAAGATCAAGCTTTGTTACAATAAAACTCTGTCACGCATCTTCCCCCACCTGGGATTTCCACACAAGGTCCAAGCTACCATCTCTCTTGTACTGTCTTTTTTTTTTTACTTTTATTTATTGAAGTTTTCGAAGCAATGTGTAATTACAACGTTATCAATCAGCGAAGCATCATCTTTTAGGGATTTCAGAAACTACTGAAACAAAAAACAAAAAAACAGTAAAACTAGCAGAGAGCCCTTCTCGGCGAGAAGGATTAATATAACATCTAGTACGTTTTTTCTTGGTATTTGTTGATAACAAAGAGGTTGAATTTGTTACACATCACTTTTGTAGTCCCATAGTCCAGCGAATACTCATAGATAGTCCAATGAGGGGCAGGTACTGTTTCCAACCCGGCCCCCTTCAACCAGGGGCCTCTCTGTGATTCAGGACTTGTAATCAGCTTGTATGGACGTATACTTTCGCTCTCAGGTAAGAGGCAAACACCCAGCACACCAAAGGGCATTATCATATCGCCACCATTTATCAGAGGAACCACATTAGGGAATTTCTCGTGAGAGGGATTACTGTGCATACATATTAATCTGCATCTAACTGATGTGCCAGCAAGTAGTCCCTCAGTGGTTGCCATATATTTTTGGGTTGTGAGGCAGGTGGCTGCAGTGTGGCGTATATGTCGCTTGTGGTGTCGCAGTATATTAAATCACGCATCCAGGCTTTCACTTTTGGAGCCTGTGTGCCTCCCCAGTTCATCGAGACCTGTCTTTTGGCAATGAGTAAGGCAATGGCAGAAAATCTCCACACTCCCACCTGTTATGGCTTGACGTAACCCAGCAGGGCAGTCAGCGGAGTGGGTAGAATAGTGTGTTCAATCATCAAGGACAACTAGTGGAAAACCTCCCCCCCATTATGCCAATATGGGTCTACAGTTCCAAGCCAAGAGTGTGAAGTCCGCCTGGTCCATGGCACATCTAGCACAGGTGTGTGGTTTGATTGGGTCCATCTTGGCCAGCAGGTGTGGTGTAATGGATGCTCTTTGTAGGTATTTAAAATGTAGCAATGTGTGCCTATGATTATTGGACACATAGTGTGTTTGTTCACAGCAGTACAGTCTGGTCTGGCAGTGAATAACCTAAATCTTTTTCTCAGGCCGCTCGAGCTTTGGTCCCGGCTAGTGGTCAGAGTGTTAGTGATGTGTGATAAAGTCGTGACACTAGATATGTCCATCTGATGCTGCGATGATTAATGTAAGTGGTAGAAAATCCACCAGCTCCTGTGACGTGGATGGGAGTCTCCTGTTCAAAGCGCTGCACACCCTATGTAAAATGAATTTGTCCATATATGATGCATCCCTATGTGTTGTTAGGTCTTCCACTGTATGCAATTGCACACCCCTAAAGAAGTGACCAACAGTGTGCAGACCAAATCGGGCTAATGTTCGCTTAGTGAGCGTTTTAGTCGTTGGGGATAGCCAAGGGTTGTCGGGCATTGGTATGTGCAGAAAGTAGAGGGAGTGTGCATGTAAATATCTTTGTAATTTGGACCAGGCCCAATAAGTGGTTGGCAAAGTTTGAATCTTGGTGGATTCCTAGGTAGCCCCTGTGGCTCTGTTTGCCTTTGTTAATGATGCAGCCGAACTCCGCACCGTCTCAGCCCAAGAGAGGCAATGGAACAGCAGGCAGCCAAAAAAGGTGAAGGCGGCTCCGGAGCTTCGGAGTCAGGTGGCCATCTTGGTCACTGGCTCGCCAACGCCACCTCTCTTGTACTGTCTAAACTAGGCCTCAGTGGAGTTCGTAGAGGTTTACTCTGCATAACTCCTTAAAGTGCTAGAAAAACTCTGTCGCTCTCCGCAGATTTCTGCCAGCAGCGGAGTGTGTTAAGTTGCGCTGCTCGCACTGATTTTTAGCGCCAGGAGTTTGTTCAGCACGAACAGCACTACGCATCGCACCAGAGGGTGCTGCTGCTTTGTGCCACTCGATTAGACATTCTACTCGAGCGCCAGCTTCCTCAGCGCAAATGGCAGATTTCACAACTCGCGCGATGGCGACCTGCCGCAACCGCCCACAATGAGAAATCTCTCTGGGAGAGCCTGCCAACTTAATGTTGTCACTTCGCTGAGTTTATAGGAACTCCACAGGAGCGGAGAGTGGACAAAACTCTGCAAACTCCGAGGGCAGAGCAGAACTCTTCACCCACCCCTAGTCTAAACTTGATTATGTCAATAGCCTCTACCACAGATCATCTTTAACAACTATGAAAAGATTACAACGGTTTCAGTACTCTGCTGCTACACTACTATTGCATGTAAAGCCACAAGCCTACAAGCCCAAATTTCCTGCCTACATTGGCCACCGGTTGCCAGAACATCCACTTTCAAGCTACATTGTATCACCCAGAAAGCAATAAATGGAACAGAAATGCTCTTCATCAGGATTAAAATCACAAAATACGAAAGACCTCTTCAACATCATCAAGCAGCAAACCTCTTCTCTCCCTCAACACTCATACAATTTATCTACCAAGCGCTGTAAATAATTTGCAACATTCTTCTCTGAAAAAATATCTATGTAGGAAGGTGGAATCTGACTATATGGTTGCCCCCACTTTTTTTATGGTGTTTTGCTGGTTTATGACTTAGTTGGACTGGGACCCTGCTATTCAGGGCCCCAGTCTATCTGCTCTCTCTAAATGACATGGAGTGCACTCTAGGTGCACTAGTGATTGGATACTGTGGTGCCTTATGAGTCCCTAGTATATGGTACCTTAGGTGCCAAGGGCATAGGTACTTCACAGGCCTCCCAGGGGCTGCAGCATATGTTATGCCACCCCTGGGAAGCAGTCTAAATCTGACACCACAGGCCTGCTACTGCAGCCTGGGTGAGGTGGTGCTAGCACCCCTCACTGAGATATAGGTTTCCTATATCTCTCCTGCACACACATATAAACCTATCAGTCACCCCTAAGGCAGGCCCTATCAATCCTGAGGGCAGGGTGCTTGGCTTCTATGTGAGGGGGTGCCTCTGCATGAGCAGGGCCCCTCTGCAGTTCTCAGAGTCCATTCTCTGGTGCTGTTTGTGGATGCGGTTAAACCATATACTCTTAAGTGCATTATATCCTCGCGGTAAATGCTAACTTTGGAATGGCTGCATCAAAACATGTCGTGTTTGGTGTCAAACATCTTGGAATACTACCCCCCGCCAATCTTGGCGGCGGGGGTAGCATTCCACCCTTCTAGAGGGATAAGACATGTACCTGCTGTGGAAACGCGGTAGAATCCTAAAGAGCCCTGGCATCACAAAATGGATGCCACCAGTCACAGACACTGGGCTGCCCTCCTGCTGATGACCGAAACTCGCAGTGGAGGAAGCCCAACAATAGGCATCCTGTCACAGGGAGGTGTAACCACCTTCCAGACAGGGTTTAGTGTATTGGGGCTGGGTGGGTGCACTCTTAGAGTGCTTTGAAGTCCTGCACTGGGGGAGCAGAAGGCTCCTCTGTGCATATGCCAGTTCAAACCAGCTCAGGGGCTACCTGCCCCTGCTCTGGCACGAAACTGGACAAAGGGAAGTGGGTGTAGCCACCCCTCCCTTGACCCTCCCATAGGTGGGGTCATAGAGCTAGTCCATCCCCTCTTTTTAGTTTAAGAGGGGGAACCTTGCCATTGCAAAGCAGATAACCCCTGGACGACGCTCTACAGAAGAATCCTGGCCCTTCGACGTTCCACTACCTTTGGAAGACAGAAGAATCTCCCTTGGAGTCAAGGAGTGACTCCCCTGCTTGGCAGGCACCAAAAACGACAACGACGGTCGCAAACTACGCCGCTCCCGCCGGAGTCCGAAGTCCCTGCAGCCCAAGAAGTGGATTTCCTGACCTCTCCCAGGCCATCGTGAGTCCCCAGCGAAGCTGAGGCAAGTGGACCCCCCGAGTAACGAGGAACCGCGACCCCTGGGTACCGTGCACTATTGTCGAGTGCAACCCCTTCACAACGTTCTACGAACCTGTGCTTTGGACCACGTGTGGTCCCGACCTCCAGCAGGAATCCTCCGAAGATCAGAGGCCTACACCGTCCCGAGTGACCGTGGGCCCCTGTTGAGTGATTCCGCCCGAGGTGTCTTCGCGATCCCTTGCCCGCTGGCTTGTGGGTCCCCAGAAGACTTCCTAAAGAAACCAAAGGGCTCCCTGGTTGCTCCAGGCCTGCCCTGACTTACCCTCGCTGGGTGAGTCCCTCAGACCTTGCTGGTCTGCGCCATCGACTTTTCTTCATCTCCCCGAGACTTGCGGCTGCCAAGGCTTGTTGGCTCCGATCGAGTTGCCGATACCGCAGTCAGCTGCAGACGTCGAGGGACACACCGAATCCAGCTCCTGGTCGTCGTCGACGCCTCCTGGACCACGTGGCTGAAGAGTCAAGGCACCTGCAACCGACCTGAAGCGACCGACGACGGTGGGCATCCATCTTCCTTGCCCCGGGTCACTGCCAAGTGACTTTGAACACTGTCCCCTCTGCTTTCAGGTCATCCTTCTTCAGAATCCAGGCTTGGATTCCACCGGACACTTCTTCAGCTCCCGCAAGCAGCAAGTCTTCTTTGTTCGCCATTGAAAACGACGCCGCGACCCGACACCAAAGGACACCTGTGCACCCGGCTTCCCTGGGTGAGGTAACTCCAGCACTACGGTGCTCCTGTGGGTGTGGGCCCTAGAACTACTTACCCTGTAAGTGACTTGCTTGTAGGTTCTCCCGAAGTATCCTAAAACCCTTTATTTCCAACCGCGACTTGCCCCATTGAAGTTAACGGCGATTCGCGCCTGTGTATCCACACTGCACGCGTCCCCCGTGGGTCCTTTACTTACCTGCCTTGGGTGGTTTCGTGAGGCCCCAGCACTTCTGAAGGCCTTAGGCCTTGTCTCCTTGCAAGTCGTTGTTTCTAAGTCTCTTACTTAGTATATGGTCTGGTACGCCCCTAGGGCCCCAGCCATATTTTGTGCTTAACTTATTGTGAAACGTTGATTTGTGCATATGTTTGTCTTCTAATCTCATAAAGAGATTAGTAGAGAGTTATTTAGAAATAAATACATATATATTTGATATATATACCTGTGTGGTGTCTTTTCATTTGGTGATTCAAGAGATTATATGGTAAAACAAGCTGCTTTACATTCCTCCGAGACTTAGCCTGAAGGCTGCTCTCCACAGCTACCACTAGGATAGCTTTCTTTAAAAGGTTGTCTTAAACCTATCTACCATAAGAGTCGATTTGCCCTGGTGCAAGGTGTCCACTTTAATTAGTGAACAGCATATACCAGGCCAACTTCTCACATTGGTGGGCAGCGTGTGGGATTCCAGCTTGCCATTGTTTTACCAGAAAATCTCTATTTGAATTACTAACTGAAAACCATTATAGGTACTCAAGGTACATATAAAGTCAAGCTTAGTATCAATAAGTTCTACTGAACTTAGAGCTGTGTGCCAAGGGATAGCACACCCTTTCCACAGCTCAAGCTAGGATCAGTAGGCCACAAACTAGTGTAGGTAGTACAACACTGCACAACACTAGAATGTCCTTAAAGGGTGGACCCAGTGGATCCACTCAGCCTCAGTATAAGGACATGGCTTTCTCTGACTTGAGAGCCATGTGTGTTGACAGACACCTGAGACTAGGACAGAGTCCCTCAACACTACACCTGATAGATCTGCTGACAGCAGATGACCTTAGATTGGCTCTAGGAGCTAAGGGGTCTGAATCAGTGGGTGGGTCAATCATAGTATCTGGGTCAGATGAGGACAATCCGAATGACCAAGACTCTGTGGTTGAAGGGCCAGGCTTCAAGGAGCCTGAACAGGACAGAGGAGTTCTCCCTAAGAGAACTGGCAGAGTGGATGAGAGGCACAGATCCCCTTCCAGGGAATCTGAGCACTCTTATCACTCTGGCAGAGAATTTGTCCAAGAGAGGAGCTCATACTTTAACTTAAGAGAGACCTCCTCTGAGAGAAGGTGCAAACTGCTCCAGTATGAGGAAGCCAAAGTGGCCCTCAGAACCAAGCAGTTGGCACTGGATAGAGAAGCCCTGGAGATCCAGAGAGCTTCCAGAAGGGAGGGTTTAGAACCCCCTGGTGGCAGCAACAGTGTCCCTAGAGGCAGAGAATATGTCCCTGACCATAGGAACCTGAGCAAGGTTGTTCCTCCCTACCAGAGTGGGGATGATATCCACAAGTGGATAACTGCTATGGAGAGGGCCTGTAGAGTACAGCAGGTCCCCCAAAAGCAGTGGGCAGCAATCTTGTGGCTCTCCTTTTCAGATAAAGGTAGAGACAAGCTCCTCACTGTTAGAGAAGAGGATGCTGATAATTATGAGGTCCTGAAGAGTGCACTGATAGATGGGTTTGGCTTAACCACTGAAGAGTACAGGTTGAAGTTCAGAGATACCCAGAAGGCACAGACTCAGGACTGGACAGACTTTGTAGATTGTGCATCCAAGGCTCTGGAGGGTTGGCTGGTTGGCAGTAGGGTTACTGATTTCAAAGGATTTTATAATCTAATGATGAGAGAACAGATCCTTAATAATTGTCAAAACCAGCTTTTACACCAGTACCTGGTGGACTCTGATCTGACCTCTCCCCAAGAATTGGGAAAGAAGGCAGACAAATGGGTCAGAACCAGAGTAAGGCCTAAGAATCAGGGTGGTGACCACAAGAAAGATTCTACCAAGTCCCAAGAGAAAGGTGGGGATAAATCCAAGGATAAGTCCACTACAGGGCCCCAAAATTCCTCTTCTGGGGGTGGGTCCCAAACTCCTTCCTCTCCTGAAAAGAAACCCTATTGCCATGTCTGTAAAAAGCCTGGGCACTGGAAATCTGATCCCAGTTGTCCCAGGAATGGCAATAAAGAAAATGTTCCTCCAACAACTACTACCACCCCTCCTGGTACTACCAGTAGTAATCCTCCAGTTGGGAGTAGTGCACCCAAAAAGTTAGGTGCTTTTGCAAGAGGAACAGAGGTGGGCCCTAGTTTAGACAGGACCCCCTCAACAGACTCCTCAGATTCTGATGGTGGTGTAGGATATGCCACCTTTACCATGGGTCCCATAGCATTGGGCAGGTACAGACTGGAGCCAATGATTAATGGTCAGAAAGCTGTGGCATTTAGGGACACAGGGGCTAGTGTCACCATGGTGGCAGGGAAACTAGTCCCCCTCACCAGCTTTTACCTGAGTTTAAATACCAGGTGACCAACATTGATGGTGTCAGAACAGATCACCCCATGGCCATAGTCAATCTCAGCTGGGAGGGGTCACAGGCCCAAAAGAGTGGCAGTGTCCCCAACCCTACCTGTAGATTGCCTGATGGGCAATGATTTGGAAATTTCAGCCTGGGCTGAAGTTGAACACCAAACCCATCTTAGGATGTTGGGCGTCCCTGCAAAGGTTAGTGGGGCTGTGATGGCCACAGCCCCAGCCCAAGAATTTGGAGAGATGGAGCCTGAAAGAATGGCCCACTCTCCCCCGAAAGAGAGCACAAGGGTTGAAGAAAAGTCTTCTTCCCCCAGACAGTAGGTAAGGGTCAGCCTCCTCAGGGAACTGACCCTACCCCTAGTGAAGGAACTGCCACAGAGGTAGTCAGGCCTGGCCTGGCCACACCCCTGATGGCAGAGGACCCTTCCAAGGTGGTACCCAGTCTGGAGCAGGTAACCTGCCCCTCTCTACCCTGCCTCAGTCAGCCCAGGGCTGCAGAGGTCAGGGAGGTCAGTGGACCCCCCGGGCCCCCTGTCCAGAGGAAGCCCCCATCAGCAGATTAGGGGCACCCAGTCTAGTAGCCCTAGCCAGGTGAAAATTCCTCTACACACTGAGGGATCCCCCATACCTTTATGTAGGGACCTCCCCCAGAAGGACTCTGGTAGGCAAGGGCAAACCTGGGACCAGAAGGTTCCAAACCTGCCATGTCCCTCCAGTGTTCCATCCAAAGGGACCCAACCCCCAGCTGTAGGCAGCCAAAGGTTGACCCTTAGAGCAAAGTGCAACTCAGTCATGGAAAGACAGGCATACATGGTGACCAGTGATCTGAGGAAGCTGAGGCCAACATTCCTAGGGCCTCACTTCCCTACTCAGACACCTCACCGGCCTTGTACTTTACCTAAGCACACCAGAGGTAGTGATTCCCCATGGTGGAGACCCTCTCATACCCTTAGGGCGAGGGATTGCTTAGTGGACCATAACATAGGGGGCAACCATGCTAGTGCAGGTGCTTCCTTATATGGCCACTTAGTCAATATAGGCTCAACTGGTCAAGGTTAGCCTTATCTCCTTTCGTTTGGGGGGGTTATGTAGGAAGGTGGAATCTGACTATATGGTTGCCCCCACTTTTTTATGGTGTTTTGCTGGTTTATGACTTAGTTGGACTGGGACCCTGCTATTCAGGGCCCCAGTCTATCTGCTCTCTCTCTAAATGACATGGAGTGCACTCTAGGTGCACTAGTGATTGGATACTGTGGTGCCTTATGAGTCCCTAGTATATGGTACCTTAGGTGCCAAGGGCATAGGTACTTCACAGGCCTCCCAGGGGCTGCAGCATATGTTATGCCACCCCTGGGAAGCAGTCTAAATCTGACACCACAGGCCTGCTACTGCAGCCTGGGTGAGGTGGTGCTAGCACCCCTCACTGAGATATAGGTTTCCTATATCTCTCCTGCACACACATATAAACCTATCAGTCACCCCTAAGGCAGGCCCTATCAATCCTGAGGGCAGGGTGCTTGGCTTCTATGTGAGGGGGTGCCTCTGCATGAGCAGGGCCCCTCTGCAGTTCTCAGAGTCCATTCTCTGGTGCTGTTTGTGGATGCGGTTAAACCATATACTCTTAAGTGCATTATATCCTCGCGGTAAATGCTAACTTTGGAATGGCTGCATCAAAACATGTCGTGTTTGGTGTCAAACATCTTGGAATACTACCCCCCGCCAATCTTGGCGGCGGGGGTAGCATTCCACCCTTCTAGAGGGATAAGACATGTACCTGCTGTGGAAACGCGGTAGAATCCTAAAGAGCCCTGGCATCACAAAATGGATGCCACCAGTCACAGACACTGGGCTGCCCTCCTGCTGATGACCGAAACTCGCAGTGGAGGAAGCCCAACAATAGGCATCCTGTCACAGGGAGGTGTAACCACCTTCCAGACAGGGTTTAGTGTATTGGGGCTGGGTGGGTGCACTCTTAGAGTGCTTTGAAGTCCTGCACTGGGGGAGCAGAAGGCTCCTCTGTGCATATGCCAGTTCAAACCAGCTCAGGGGCTACCTGCCCCTGCTCTGGCACGAAACTGGACAAAGGGAAGTGGGTGTAGCCACCCCTCCCTTGACCCTCCCATAGGTGGGGTCATAGAGCTAGTCCATCCCCTCTTTTTAGTTTAAGAGGGGGAACCTTGCCATTGCAAAGCAGATAACCCCTGGACGACGCTCTACAGAAGAATCCTGGCCCTTCGACGTTCCACTACCTTTGGAAGACAGAAGAATCTCCCTTGGAGTCAAGGAGTGACTCCCCTGCTTGGCAGGCACCAAAAACGACAACGACGGTCGCAAACTACGCCGCTCCCGCCGGAGTCCGAAGTCCCTGCAGCCCAAGAAGTGGATTTCCTGACCTCTCCCAGGCCATCGTGAGTCCCCAGCGAAGCTGAGGCAAGTGGACCCCACGAGTAACGAGGAACCGCGACCCCTGGGTACCGTGCACTATTGTCGAGTGCAACCCCTTCACAACGTTCTACGAACCTGTGCTTTGGACCACGTGTGGTCCCGACCTCCAGCAGGAATCCCTCCGAAGATCAGAGGCCTACACCGTCCCGAGTGACCGTGGGCCCCTGTTGAGTGATTCCGCCCGAGGTGTCTTCGCGATCCCTTGCCCGCTGGCTTGTGGGTCCCCAGAAGACTTCCTAAAGAAACCAAAGGGCTCCCCTGGTTGCTCCAGGCCTGCCCTGACTTACCCTCGCTGGGTGAGTCCCTCAGACCTTGCTGGTCTGCGCCATCGACTTTTCTTCATCTCCCCGAGACTTGCGGCTGCCAAGGCTTGTTGGCTCCGATCGAGTTGCCGATACCGCAGTCAGCTGCAGACGTCGAGGGACACACCGAATCCAGCTCCTGGTCGTCGTCGACGCCTCCTGGACCACGTGGCTGAAGAGTCAAGGCACCTGCAACCGACCTGAAGCGACCGACGACGGTGGGCATCCATCTTCCTTGCCCCGGGTCACTGCCAAGTGACTTTGAACACTGTCCCCTCTGCTTTCAGGTCATCCTTCTTCAGAATCCAGGCTTGGATTCCACCGGACACTTCTTCAGCTCCCGCAAGCAGCAAGTCTTCTTTGTTCGCCATTGAAAACGACGCCGCGACCCGACACCAAAGGACACCTGTGCACCCGGCTTCCCTGGGTGAGGTAACTCCAGCACTACGGTGCTCCTGTGGGTGTGGGCCCTAGAACTACTTACCCTGTAAGTGACTTGCTTGTAGGTTCTCCCGAAGTATCCTAAAACCCTTTATTTCCAACCGCGACTTGCCCCATTGAAGTTAACGGCGATTCGCGCCTGTGTATCCACACTGCACGCGTCCCCCGTGGGTCCTTTACTTACCTGCCTTGGGTGGTTTCGTGAGGCCCCAGCACTTCTGAAGGCCTTAGGCCTTGTCTCCTTGCAAGTCGTTGTTTCTAAGTCTCTTACTTAGTATATGGTCTGGTACGCCCCTAGGGCCCCAGCCATATTTTGTGCTTAACTTATTGTGAAACGTTGATTTGTGCATATGTTTGTCTTCTAATCTCATAAAGAGATTAGTAGAGAGTTATTTAGAAATAAATACATATATATTTGATATATATACCTGTGTGGTGTCTTTTCATTTGGTGATTCAAGAGATTATATGGTAAAACAAGCTGCTTTACATTCCTCCGAGACTTAGCCTGAAGGCTGCTCTCCACAGCTACCACTAGGATAGCTTTCTTTAAAAGGTTGTCTTAAACCTATCTACCATAAGAGTCGATTTGCCCTGGTGCAAGGTGTCCACTTTAATTAGTGAACAGCATATACCAGGCCAACTTCTCACAATCTAACATTGAACTCTCTCTGCTGCCACCCACCTCCATGCCCCATGATTGCCCCCCAGAATGCCAAGGGTCCACCCAAGGCCCTACCTCTAACCAACCGCTGTCTCCCCAATGTCCCCCTATAAGCCATCCAGAACACCAACCGCAACCCTTTACCATTAAAAATGATGCAATTTGAACTGAATTCAGCTGTATCCCTGAAGAAGTAGTCAGCTTACTACTCTCCTACATGAAGCCGGCATTGCACATCTCCGATGCCCTCCCTGCTGCGCTTGTCAAAAATCTTAGCTACATCATCTTCCCCATATGGACCAAAATCATCAACTCCTCCCTATTGAGTCGCTCTATGCCAGTCAGCCTCCCTTAAACTTGGACAAGTCACCCCCCTCATCAAAAAACCAGATGCCAACCTGAAAGACCATAACAATTACAAACTGATAATTAACTCCACAACACCTTCCAATCCGGGTTCAAGAGAGGCTGCAGTACAGAGACTGCAATACTGAACATCACAGATGGCCTTCACAGATCTATGGATGATGGACAGGCTTGCCTCCTAGTCCTCCTGGTATCCTCCTAAACACCCTCTCTCAGCGTGCAGGCATCACTTGAACTGTCCTTCGGTGGTTTGCTCCTTTCCTGAACCAGCGATCATAGCTAATCAAGCTAAACAGTTACACCTCCAAGCAACCGCAAGGATCAATTGTGTCTCCTGCACTATTCAACCTCTACTTGGAACCCCTCATTATGGTCCTGAAACACAGAATTGCCTATCATCTGTATGCAGATGACACCCTACTCTAAAAGAAAAAAGAAACAAACTGGACAGTGGAACCCTTTAGGCCACAGCACCTGACTTGCTATCCCTACCTAATATATATGAACTCTGGAGCTACCCAGAACACTGTTGCACACCGAGAAACACCCACTGTCACAATGTCATTCCAATACAGGAATATCACAATTTAAACAAAAGCACAGGTACACCAACAAAAGAATTTTATAGAAGTATCAAAATCTTCTGATTTATATCCAGGGACAATTCTTCCAAATTCTTCCTTTATTTAGTCAATGTTTAAAACACAATCAAGACACAGCCGGCGCGTTTCGTCTTTACAAAAGGACTTCTTCAGGGCGTAAAAATATTATCGTTGGGATATGTTGAGAAGGACCAGGAAAAAAAATATATCAGAGAACAGGTCCAGAAATATAAATTTATTGAAGTATTAGGCTTGTATTAGCGTAGCGCCTGGTTTAGCAGGTAGTCACAAGTAAATAAAGAGAAACCATGGTCCTTGTTCCAAGATAATGGATGCACCAGAAAGAGTCACAGAAATGCCTCAACCGGCAAGGATCAGTCGGTGCGCGCGTCCGACAAACGAAAGTTCAAGGACCATGGTTTCTCGTTATTTACTTGTGACTACCTGCTAAACCAGGCACTACGCTAATACAAGCCTGACACCCTACTCTATATTAAAATCTCCTCAACTAAAGATTTCTAGCGCTTAAACTGTACTCTCTCAACATTTCAATCCTGACTAACCAGCAACCATCTTAAGCTCAACCACAACAAAACCGAACTCCTCCTCATTCAACCAAAAGATAAGTCCTTTCTTGTAGCTATCTGGCTCGACAACATAACTGCATTAAACTGCAAACTATCCTTCTCCAGCTCGGTCACATCTCTGGGAATTAAACTTGACACAAACTTGAACATGAATGAGCATATTAATGCCTCTGCTAGAAATTCCTTCTACATGATGAAACACCTTAAAAAGGTCAAACCCTTCATCCCCATCGAGGACCTAAAGACAGTGGTGCTGTACTTAGCCCTCTCCAGGTTGGACTACGGTAGCGTAACTGTCACGGGCACCCCAAAAACATACTTAAATCCTCTGACAGCTACACTCAACGCAGCAGCCAGACTACTGTCGGGAGGAGTCACTTTGACCACATCACTCTCACTCAAGGAACTCAACTTGCTTCCAGTAGAGGCAAGATGTGTACTCAAAACTGCCTGCATAACACACAAAGCTCTCTACATGGAAAAAATGCACAGCCACACAAACACACTTTCCAAAGCCGGCCACAAGAGATCTCTTCATAGCTCAAGCAGCCTACTCTTGATTCCGCCCGAACTGAAGAAAGAAAAATCTTGCACCGACTCCTCCAGGGAATGCTCCCAGACTATGGATCTCGCTGCCACAGGATCTATGTGACATTCAAATATTCCAACACTTCAAGAAGAAACAAACTTTTACTTCTCAAGAAGTACCTAAACCTCCCCCCTACCAAGCCACCACCAGACCCTCTAAATAAATCTGAACTTCACTACCTACTACCTCAGGGAAAACTGTACCCCACTCCCGACCCCCACTCTACTATACCATAACTTCCTCAGGACTGTTTTGTTCACATATCCCACTGCTTAACCCATACTCTTTGTAATCACTGAGACTATGTACCTGTATCTATTTCATGTAACTGTATTTATTTCATATTTACCTTGTGTTACCTCTATTTCATCTACTCTGTAAAGCACTCCGATACCTACTGGTCAAGTTTGCACTATACAAAACTCGATAAATAAATAAATTAACCTCCGCTCTATATTGGCACCTCGCCTCAAAATCCCACTATTATCTTTTCAAGCAGCCAAACTATGGAACTCTTTTCCCCAAACATAAGATCCACGGATAACTATCTTATCTTCAGAAGACTACTCAAGAGTTGGCTCTTCCCCACATAACCACCATACTCAAACATAAATGTAAAGTACATCCCTGTGTATATAAGCATTTATTTGGATTATATGTATGTACCTAGATATGTGTATTCCTTTGTATAAATGTGTAAAATCATTATGTTTATAAATATATATTTGTTAGGTGTGGTTAAAACATTTGACATATTAGCTAGGGTTATATTATTCTGTGTTTAACTTGTATATAGGTCATTGCATAAATAAGTACATTTTTATCATAACTTTATCTACAATTGTTATAAATTAGCAGCAACACTTGAAAGTCTGCATTTCTAAAATATAACCTAAAATCTAGCTATATTAACTTTCATATACATATATACATTCCATGTACTTATGTATCTTTATAATACCTTATTCATCATTCTGCATCTCCAATGCACTACCATATATCTCACCTTATGCCCCTCTCAATAGATCCTCTACCTCCACTCTATGATGCATTCCAAACCCAATTCTACTGCTATGATCCCCAGAATAACCCTTTCTAGATTCTTCCCTCCTCTACCCCTCCTTGCATTGTCTCAAACCTCTTTTGCTATTCAATCTCCCAAACAAGCCTTTCTAAACCCTTCTCTCATGTATCCCTCCTAGACTCATCTGATACCTCATCTTTCTCCCTCATCCACTTCTGGAGAGACCTCCCCCCTCCATCTCTACGTTACTCACCCCAAACCTCCTCCTACTGCTATGATCTCCAAATAAACAAATACTTTCTATCCATCCACTATACTTTTCAATCAAAATAACAGACTTACATGTCCACCGCTAAAATGTATTTTATATTTCCCTATACTACTTCACCACTAATCCTTTTTGGGCACTTTGATGCCTCATCAGGGGTAGTAAACGCTATATAAATGCAATTACTCCCATTGCCTGTATGTCTGAGTTGGTGTCTGAAATGTTTATGGTATCCTGTGTGCTCCCTTTCCCTGCATGTCTGAGCTGGTGTCTGGAATTTGTGTTGTATCTTGAGCTCACTTCACACAGGGAGAGCAAGAGAAGACCAACCTAGCTGCAAAGTCCGAAAGTCATATCTACACACAAAAGAGCAACCAGGCTCTTAAGAAAAAAAATACAATGAAACAACTTGAAGGTTATACCGGGATAACCAACGTTTTTGGAATAGACGTCTCACCCACTAAATAGTGGCATGCTTCTTCATCTACGCCTATCCACATCCTGGAGGGTAATATCACCAGGGCGAACTGAACCAAGAACGGGAGTTCTTATATGAAATATCCATCTGGATAAACATGGATCCAGTTGAAAGAAGAAAAGTTAGCAATTCTGACTGGGTATACCATGAGGTTTTTTTCTATTTATTATTAGGGTACGGTGGGTCTATTAAAATATAAGTACAGGTTTCTAATTGAGCATTATTGTCTCAATCACCCCTGATTCTTGGCAACATGTTTCGCCATTGCAAAGAGCCCGTACGGGTCTGGGGCCTTCTTCAGGGCTATATGTGTTTGTCCCTGCCTTTTTTGCATGCGTTTCATGCACTTTAATGAGGCATAAGGCTCTCACCTGCACTTGGGTCTTCTGTATTTCAGGGGTACTTTAACTATTCTTTTGTTGGGAATCATGCGTGTCTGGCAGAGGGACCATCCTGTTGCCACACATACTCCGAGGAGTTGGCTCCCGTTTTGTCACATAGACGTACTGCCCAGACCACCGCAAACCAGTTTTTCATATCCTGGGCTCCCATTCCCTGTATGTCTGAGCCGGTGTCTGGAATGTGTGTGGTATCCTGTGCTCCCATTCCCTGTATGTCTGAGCCGGTGTCTGGAATGTGTGTGGTATCCTGTGCTCCCATTCCCTGTATGTCTGAGCCGGCGTCTGGAATGTGTGTCATATCCTGTGCTCCCATTCCCTGTATGTCTGAGCCGGCGTCTGGAATGTGTGACATATCCTGTGCTCCCATTCCCTGTATGTCTGAGCCGGTGTCTGGAAAGCTAAGAGTGAAGGATGTAATAGAATGTTGGTGTGTGGTTGTGAGGAAATGGGGTGCATTATATGGTGTGATTGTGCAACCTCGCCATGTAATACACTAACCAACCCCTTTTAGGGTCAATATGTTTCGTTTTTTAAACGTTAGCTCAACCCTGGGTAATTGTGGCTCTGAGCAGCAAGGCTTACACAAAGAAACAAGTGTAAAGCATTCAAAAAAGTAGCAAATCAATTGAAGAAATAATCGAGACACTCAAGAAATCTGACACCAATTTATGAAAATAAGGTAGATTTTATATATTTCTTGAAACCACATTGAAAAATATCCTCTAGAGGGTTCCTGAGCTCTGGAATTTACGAGTTATAGTAAATCAGAACTATTCACTTAAGCACGAACAAGCAGTGGCAAATTTAACGAATTTGGCATTTAGAAATATTTTCACTAAAAAGTTGGACTAGTTGTAATGCGGTCAGAGTTACTTTGGGAAACCAACTCCGGCAGGTAGCCAGTGAAGGGGACCCGCTAGGCCCTCAGAAACAGTTACCTGCACAGAATAAGCAGCCTTCCAAAAGTTCCAGGCACTTTATCCACATTGCAATGGATTCCTATGGAAGAGGTCCTGATGCTGAGGATGCAGGATGCTGAAGCTGCACAAAGATGCTGTGGCCGCGACATGGTCAAAAGAGGTATTCCTGCAGCTGCTTCTTGATCCACGGGCTTGGTGAGGTGATCCTGAACACAGGGGTCGACGTCCCTAAAGATCTTCTCATGCGTGGCAGAAGTCCAGTTGCCACCGAACTGCCAGTCATCCGGTGCCATTGTCACAGCTACATCCTTCTTTAGACTGTTGTTTGACCTATGGGTGACCAAGATGCACCCAGACCACCTTCCCAGGTCCAGCAGATTCAGGTGCAACTTCTGACACTCAGGTCCTGGTCCTGCACAGCGATGAGGAGCAGCGATCTGGGGATCTGGGCTATCACTTGCCCTTAGCAGACTTCTTCAGCTGTTGTGTCCTTATGTTGTGAACAGGTGGTCAGCCAGGTGACCCTTGGAGCCTCTTGCTTTGGCTGGACCCAGAAAACAACTTCTCCATGACACAGGACAGGACACAGCAGGTACAGTCCTTTCTCCTTTGCTAGCCACCAAGCGCAGCAGGTACAGTCCACATCGGTGCTGCCTGTCTTCGCCAGAAACTTGGTGCAGGAGTGCAATCCTTCCTCCAGTCCCGTCATGATCTGAGTGCAGTGTGCCAAGGGTGCCTTATTTATCTTCAGAAAATGCCCTCAGGGTCGGATGTTGTTGGTAGCCAATTGGCTACCCGCTTCCTTCCCATCTCAAAACCAGTTACTAGGAAGTGTGGCATCTAGCTGCCCTAGGGAGTACCATTCTTCCCACTCCCAATATATGCCAGGACCCCTCTCTTGGCTCTCAGCACTCTCTAGCTCAACCAAGAGGTGTGGCTACACTCCCCTGGAAAACGGGTTTGGCAACTGGTTTCCCATTTCCTGCTCCTAGTACCAGCCGCTCTCCCCAAACATTACAGCAGCCCCTCTCCCAAGTGTTTCCCTTTTGCCCTTCAAAGGCGGATTCTCCTTTGAAACTTGCCTTTTGGGCCCACACACATGCGACTTCCTGCAGGAGGGAGATAACACCTCCTTCAAGTGCAGGCCCCTACTGTATCCTTTCCTGGGAGTCGTTAACACGTCTCCGCAGGAGAGCAGAAAGCTGACTCAGCAACAAGACCTGATGAGCAACTGTTAAGGTCACAGGGATTAAAAGCAACACAGTGGGCTGAAAAACTACCATAGTCTCATTCTAGCAATGGTATCTGTAGCTCATGGCATGATATTCTATATCACAGCGATCCTAATATCCTGTGACTTTTAGGTATGTGTTCACCCCTAATCGCTGTTTAAACGCTTCCCACAGCGTAACCACAGGGGTAACAGAGCCCTGGTTTAACATGTAGGATAAAATCACTTGGTGGGTTTCTGTTTAAAGACTGGGTCTAACAGCTCAAATGGTCGCAGCCGCTATATTCCATGTATCCCCACATTGCTGGCGATGGTCAAAACCATCAGAACCGGAGAATGATCAGACAAAGTCCTAAGTAAATGTGTTATATCTCATCTGTCGATCCTAACTAGGAATCGATCCTGGAAGATATTTCATATACCACGGAATGTAATTTATGCCCTCTGGATTTGGGGCATTCAACACAGTAGAAGTCTGTCAGTTTGTACTGGTGCATAGTATGCCTTAGATCTTCCCTGGGTGTATCACCTGGTCCCGCTGCCAGTGCTATTCAAATCAGTTTGCAGCATCAAGTATTCTCAACAAATTACAAAGCGAGGGGAAGAGGTCACAAGCTTGTTCCTAACTTTAGTGGAAAAAAACTGAAAAAAAGCAGGATCAGCAAATTTCAGCTCATATGTATTAATTAATGTAATGCGTGCCGAACCAAACAAACCCTGCACAACCACATACCGGCCCTCTCCATCACAGAACGCATCCAGAAACCTGAACTGCAAACCAATATTGCCACTTCGATAGTGATTGAGGAACAGAAATAGAGGTACAGGCTCCAAATTTTGGAAAAATGATTAACCCCCACAGAAGCAGCATGCGTCTCCTGAATGAATGCAACATCCACCTTAGGCCTATTGAGGTATGCAGTCACCAGTCGGACCTTGTGGTGGTCATTCATCCCTCTCACATTACAGGCGAGCAGCCTAATCAGCAGTTTTGACCCCCCTCTTTCCACTAAGCTTTTTTGTCGGATCAGAAGTATTTCTGCTATCAAACCCCTGTGTCACCTGTGTTTTAGTAATAGTCACCCAAACAGCCCTCCCAACAAATACCTACCCACATTGTCTTAGTAACCTAGCAGAGCTTTACAGTCTAGCCTCATGGTGGCTAAACTGGAACCAACCACATTATTGCCCAGACTCATGTGATGCGCCACAGTGTTAGATATAAATAACAGTAGTGTTAGAAGCCTGACCTTCTTTCATATCGATGAGAGATTTAATTTGTCTCGAGACTGTGGGTGTTCATTGAGGATTAGTAGCTAAAGAATTATGGGCAGAGGAGACCTTTTCTAGCTCACACACGGAGCGCCTCCCTCTTTTACAATCTTTAAAGCACAAGAGCAAGCCTTGTTCATTGTGGAATTAAGATAAGTTTGACTTTCATAAACCAGTGAAGATAGGCTTTCTGTTTTTTATAGTCTCTATCCAAGTATCAATGTCTTCAGGATGGTCCATCGACTAGGTACTCATATTTTATGAGACTAAGGGGTCGGGTACACATTGCTGACATCTCTCGTCCCTTTGCATGGCCTCTAAACATAAATCCTCAGTTTGATTCTCCTCATTAACCCCCTCCCATTGTTCCCCGTTGGTGTCCACAGAGTATATCCTTTTGGAACAAGGCTCGCTGAGAGATAGGACATTTGCTTTGTCTTTCCCTGTCCAGGCAAACAGATTTATTTATTTGTTTTTTTCTATTGCAAGGGCATAGCCTGAATGGACATTAGCATGCTTTAAGAAAGTAAAGAACTATATACACAGTATGGTGTAAGAAAGTTAAGTGTTCAAACATCTAGGATTGCAGTTGCTACTTTCAGCAGATGTTTATTTTATTCCAGATCAGCGTGTTAAAAAATACACTGTACAGAAGTAGAAAGAATACAATTGTTGCCTACAGGTGATATAGGAGATTGTAATCACTGATCTAAGTAAAGGCCTCTTATTCACAGGTCGTCCAGCAAACTGTCCTGTAATGTCTGTACAAGTGGTGGCAGCTCCTGTCCCACATGAAACCATAAACCTGTTGTGCACGTACTTTGAGGGCTTCAAACCTCTAAGGTCAGTGGCATCTGCCTTTCAACCGACTCCAAAACTCCTCCTGTTCTCTCCCGGGTAGTATTATTAATGAAAGAAACAAAATGTCAAAGATAAACAGCATGAACATAACATCATAGATAACAAACCCTCTGAATTTCACTATCACAAATGTCCCCAAAACTGTGAATACGAGCCCTTGAAGGACTTGCAGAGCAAACCTCACATAACTGAGTAAATAGGCAGAGCCAGGTCTTATCACGAGGTAGCCAAAATAGTCCTTATGCCATAGTAGGCTAGGAACAGGGAAAGAGATCTAGCTGTTGCTTTCTGTAACATTTGCATTCTGAGAAAGTTTGATGCTCTCTGGACTTTGCACATTGTCACCTCTGTGGGCGAGGAGCAAGTTGCCCTGGTACCTTTTCTTGACTAATCCTTCGGCATCTATGATGACTGCCACTATTTCTGTTCCTTTGTTCCACATTTTGTTCAGGTATTTCATCCCCTAAATCTGTGAGGAGGTGTGGATTTTTTGTTGTAGCAACTGATGACTGTTTCAAATGAAAGTCTTCACAATCAGTACATCTTAGACTAGGGTGGCCTTTTTGATGCCTCATCAGAGAGTGTTTGAAGAAAATGCTCTTTCATGTTAATAATACTTAAATGGCTTCTCCCCAATGTATAATTTCTGGTCAAACATAAGCTATTCCTTTGTAATGGATGTCTTGTCACCCTGAAGACAGACAGGGTTTCGCTCTGGAATGCATTTTGACACATTTGGTTCCTCCAGTGAAAAAACACTTTATAAGAATAAGTTGTTTCTGCCAATATAGCTATCGGATCAGCACCTGGTCACATTTATTGCTTCAGTTACTTCCCACTGTGGATTTTCAGATGTTGCATTAATAGTCCATTTGTAATGATTGCTTTGTCATGTTCAGAATATTCCTATGGTGTTGCTCCTGTGTGGAGGACAGTTGTCCCATTAGTAATGGCTTTCTGATGTTGCATTAGCTTTGTGCTTGTAAAGGATGCCTTACCGCTTTGAGTGCAGTGATATGCATTCTCTAGCATCCTGACTTTCTCCTCTGTGTTGACTTCCTGTTATTGTAGTAGCTATGCGCTGCCAATAAATGAATTGTTACATTCAGTACATTTATATGGTTTCTCCCCTCCCCCCACCCCCAGGTGGATTTTTTGATGTTGTGTTATGTCTTTCTTTTTTGACAAATGCCAGGACACATTTGTTGTGATATGAGTTCTCTGTTTCATGAATTTCTTCCCTGTGTGGACTTTGATGGTACATTGACTGTGCCTTTCTAATAAATGCTTTGTTGCATTCATGTCATTTCTCTACCATGTGAACTTTATGATATAGTGTTAGTTTTTTTTGTTTTAAACGAATGCTTTGTCATAGTAAGTGCACTGAGATGGTATCTCCCATGTGTGAACTTTCTGATGGTATATTGGCTGTGCTGTAGCCTTCTAATAAATGCCTTTTTACTTACTGTACACTCATGCGGTTGCTTCGTTAAGAACACTTTGTCACATTCTGTACATTCATACAGATGTTTCACAGCAGGGACTTTCTGATGTTGTTTTAACTCTCCCTTTCTAATAATTGCCTTGCCACATTTAGTGTAGGCTTCAGTTTGGACTTTTGAGGTTGCGTTAGCTCTCCATTAGTTAAAAATGCTTTTCACATTCTGTACATTAATATGGTTTCTCTCGAGTGTGGATTTGTTGATGCTGCATTAGCTTATTCTTCCTGTAGAAGACTTTATTACATTCTGTGTATACACAGGATTTCTCTCTATGTGGATTTTCTGATGTTTCTTTAGCTCTCCATTAGTTATGTATGCTCTGTGACATTCAATACATTGATATGGTTTCTCTCCAGAGTGAACTTTCCGATGTTTAATTAAATATTGCTTACGAATAAATCTCTTGTCACATTCCGTACATTCATATGGTTTCTCCCCATTGTGGATTTTCTGATGTTGCTTTAGATTTCCATTTGCAATAAAGGCTTTATCACATTCATTACATTGATATGGTTTCTCCCCAGTGTGGACTCTCTGATGTTGCATTAGACGTGAATTTAGAATAAATGCCTTCTCACATTCAGTGCAGTTGAATGGTCTTTCTCCAGTGTGGACTTTTTGATGTCGCTTCAGGTCTCCACTTGTTATAAATGCTTTGTCACACTCACTACATTGATACGGTTTCTCCCCAGTGTGGGTTTTCTGATGTTTCTTCATCTCTCTCTTTGCGATAAATGCCTTGCAGCATTCGGTACATTGATATGGTTTCTCCCCAGTGTGGACCCTCTGATGTTGCATTAGATGTGACTTTATAGTAAATGCCTTCTCACATTCAGTGCAGTTGAATGGTCTCTCTCCAGTGTGGACTTTTTGATGTCGCTTCAACTCTCCATTTGTTATAAATGCCTTTTCACATTCTCTGCATTGATATGGTTTCTCCCCAGTGTGGACTTTCTGATGTCGCAACAGGTTTCCATTGGCAATAAATGCCTTGTCACACTGAGTGCAGTTGAATGGTCTCTCCCCAGTGTGGATTTTTTGATGCTGCTTTAGATTCCTCTTCCCTCCGAACACTTTATTACATTCAGTACATTTATACGGTTTCTCCCCAGTGTGGGTTTTATGATGTTGAATTAGGTTTCTATTGGTAATAAATGCCTTGTCACACTCTGTACATTGATATGGTCTCTCCCCAGTGTGGGTTTTCTGGTGGTGCTTCAGCTCTCCATTTGTTATAAATGCTTTGTCACATTCTGTACATTGATATTGTCTCTCTCCAGTGTGGACTTTCTGATGTTTTTTTAGGTTTCCATTGGTAATAAATGCTTTGTCACATTCTGTACATTCATACAGTCTCTCCCCAGTGTGGATTTGTTGATGCCACTTTAGAACCGTTTTCCATCCGAACACTTTATTACATTCTGTACATTCATATGGTTTCTCCCCCGTGTGGACTTTCCAATGACTTATTAGGCTTCCATTGGTAATAAATGCCTTGTCACATACTGTACATTTATATGGTTTCACCCCAGTGTGGATTTTCTGATGTTGCAATAGGCCTCCATTGGTAATAAACACTTTGTCACATTCTGTACAATGATAAGGTCCCTTCCCAGTGTGGACTTTCTGGTGAAGCTCAAGTTGTTCCTTTCTAATGAATGCCTTACAGCATTTACTACATTCATACACTTTCTCAACAGTGTGGATCTTTTGATGCTGCTTTAGGTTCTGCTTCCTTCGGAACACTTTATTACATTCAGTACACTGATATGGTTTCTCCTCTATGTGGACACTCTGATGCTGCATTAGGCCTTTCATTGCAAAGAACACGTTTCCACAGTCAGTCCATCGATATGTTTTTTCTCCAGTATGAAGCTTCTGATGTTGCACTTGCTCTTTCTCTGCCTAATAAATGTTTTGCCACATTCTAGATATTCATTTAACTTCTCTTCTGTGTGCTCTTTCTCATACCAGGTTGGCTCTTCCTTCGTAATGAGCACCTCAGTCTTTCTTCAGTATGTCAGTGTGTTGTGTGTTCAATGTATATCTGCTGATGCCTAAGAGCCAAGTACAGACCTCGTTGAGCAGTGTAGGTTTTCTGCTGCAGAAAGACTTTGGAGAGGCATTAGCCTTCAAGGGAAGAAAATTCGAGATATACTGTTTTTACATTACTTCCTACACAAGTGATGTGTAATGCCTTTACCATTTTCGTTCATCACTGCATTCGTTTCACCTGTTAGATTAAGAAAAGGAAACACAAAACAAGCTTAAATGCAGAGCCCATCAGAAAAATCTAATAGTATTTAATGAGACTTTTAACTGTCCATATAGACTAGTGCTTTGAAGAAATTCTAGATTACACTTTCAATGTAAAGATGCAGTAGGCAGAGTAAGGGCATATGATCCTTCCATGAGTCCCTTCTATTTAGGAATGTTGACTCAAGGAGAAACCAAGACACCAGAGAAGGTTCCTGTTGGGTGCACAGCATCAAAAAAAGAAAAACATAAGGTGCAATGAGGTGGCGTCTGTTACATCATTCTGTAGGTATGCATATTTTTCTCCACAAATGTGCACTCCTACAGAGTTACACATGCACAGTTTAGTCTGGTGTAAGCCAATAACTTTTATTTTACAAAATACATACATGATTTACTTACTTAAAGCGGTTTCAGCTCTCCATCCACTGGTCTGTTGTTGTGCCTTTCACATTTTGCGTCCGCCCACTACACAATACAGTATGGGGCAGCGGGCCTGCCTACTTCAGCCACTTTATTAGTTCCTGCTGCCTGCTAATGATGTTGTAAATTCCTTCTGGAGCTGCCTTTGTTTACCTGTTTGCAACTATATCAGAGTATACCAGTTGGTGTCCATTTGAATCTATTCTTTATAAAGTAATTCACTTTTTAGAATGCACGCAATGAGATGCCTTTATAACTGCACTCATGTATGTATTTTAATTGAGGACTTCAGCTATGCTTGTAAACTAACTTAGTAGCTCTTGTAGGTCTTTCTAGTTTGCTTTCAGTGCTCTTGTTTGCTGTGCTTATACAGGTGTTTAATTATTACATTACTAAGTGAATCTGTGCTGTGCCGTCTGTCTTTGCAATCCTATCTATCAACCTCAGTGTGTCGATAAACCCGTCTATCTACCTGTCCTTCTATGTATGTATCTACCTGTCTATCAACCTATCTATCTACTGTCCCTCTATCTATGCAACTTTTATCTTTGCAACTCTATCAATCCTTTTTTTAAATTCTATCTATCTTTGCAAATCTATCATTCTATCTATCAATGTATCTATCTTTTCAAGTTTATCTATCTAACTCTATCTGCAGGGTTATCTTTATCAATCTGTCTGAGAGTTTTTTCTTAGGTGCAGTGTATAATAAGAGTGTCCTATATGCTTCTGAAGGTGGAATGACGCTCGGTCTGTTAGTGGTAGTCACAGCAGAGTACAAGGGACCATCAGAGGTGCCCATGAATTCTGTCTAGCACATCTCTTGCTCCCATACCTCTCTCATGTCCCCATGGCTTGCACCCAGGGGGTCTGTTCACTGCCTGTCACTTACATTCAGTTACTACATCGCTGTTCCCATTACTTGCAGTAAGTGTCTGAAAGCAAATGCCTCTTTTTGCAAGTTCACCCCCACATTTTTGGACTGATGCTGCTAGTTTTTTTAATCTGAGAGTGGACTGAGGCCTGCTAGCTAGACACCAGTGCCAGTGTTCTCACCCTATACAAACTGCATGTTAAATTGTAAACTCCCAATTGGCAAGGACTGACGTACTTATAAATCCCTATTATATGGTAACAAGGGCATGTAAGGCAGGGTGTGTGTGACAAGGTACAAAATGGCTCCCAGCCTGCCAGGACAGCGCTTTCACTGCGAGTTCAACTTTTCCATTCACACCAGTTCCAAAGCCAGCCTATCCCTTAACACTATATAAGTCTCGCCTAAGGAAGGCCTATAGAGCCCTAAGAAAGGGAGCTGTATTTTTTTTAAGTAAGATATATTTTTATATTTTAACAGTAACACTTCAAAATTGTTGTTTAGCTGTGGATAAAGTTAATTGCCCCATTGGCTAACACAGGGCTAGCAGTTGGCACCCCAGCCTGTCTAACTCCTGCATGGGACTACCTACCTGGGTAATGTAAGTTATTAAATTAATATTTGCATTAAATCGAACTCTTCTAATGCTTTATGTTCAGATGCTGCAGAAAATGCTTAAAGTATCGACTGTTAAAAGGCAGGCCATTATCAGACTTCACAATGGCTGGAATGCCCCATGTCGCAAAGATGTTATCCAGTCTCACAATGACTTGTTCATGAGTTGTGGACGAAAGATCTTCAATGAGTGGGAAGCGAGAGTATTCATCTACAATTACTAGGAAATTATGTCTGCTATCGAGTGGAACAAAGAAATTGATGGCTATTCTCTCTCAGGCATGCTTAGGGAGTTCTGACATGTTCAACATATGTTGACACATTTGTAGAAAGGCAGTTGCATAGATGACATGCCTGGAGTTTCTTTTCAACCCTCTCATCTAAATATGGGAACAAAACTCTGTCTCAGAAAATTCTCTTTGTGGCAACAATACCACGATGTCCTTCACGAGCCACTTCAATCATTTTTTGTTGCCGACTCTAGGAAATTAGAATTCTCAATCCTCACAATACGACTCCTTCTTGAGCTATGGATATTGCATCTTTAGCATGTTTGCATTTTTGATATTCACCATCGTTTGTGAGAGGTCAAGTATGTTTGTTCCATGACTGATATGTAATTATGATCTGGGCTAACGATATGGCAGCTGATATGTTCAGTTAGACAATGATTCTAATGCAGGCTTCAGCCCTCTTGGATGGAGTAGCCACTAAAGCTGCAGCGCACACTCTCCCTGCACCTTTAACCTCTTCGGTGCTCATGACGGCCCCCGGCCGTCATGAGTCACGGTGGGCGTGTCCGAACCAAGCCCACTGATTAGAATCTTAGCACCGCGGCGGAATTCGCGCCGCAGTGAAGGTGATAAACCGGATGCTGCCTTTCAAGGGGTACCGGATTGCAGTTTATTGATGTATTTTTAAAATGACTGCTGCCAAACACCATGTCTCCTGCAATTTCCAGGCAACAATAAATAAATAAAAAATAAAATAAATTATTAAATAATAAATAAATATTAAAAAAACTTTTACAGTGTTGAGCTCAAGTGAATGCCAAGCACTCTAGGAATGGTGCCAGAGGTTTTTAAAACCAGCTGCTGCCAAGCACCATGCAACCATCATTTTCCAGCCTCCCTCATAAAATAACACATCTGATTAATATGCATGATGCACAGCTTGTATAACAGGCAGCCCATAGTGTGTATATAATGTATTTGTGTTATGGCTCATTGTGTTTCATCGATATATCCTTTTGTTACATGCAGTTTATAAGTAAAACTCCTAATATAGAGGTGTTTATTAAAATGTTGTCAAAGAACAGAATGCATAATCCACTGTATAGATTAGAGCCGGGTCATGTGGGTAGAAATCAGAGTTTAATATTAATAGTAAACGTCAATACATGGTGTTGTTTTCAATTTTGGAATTTATGCTTCTCCAGACTTTAACTAGGGTGTTTAGCAGAAGGGATGATAGGCTGTTCCTATAGTTTGTACACCTCTGGCTTATGTAACATTTTCCTATACGCTGCTTTACACATGCCCTATGTAAGGATGATTGTCTCTATGTAATATGTATTCGTGTTTTCTAAGGTGACATACAGTAATGCTATGTTTATGAGCGCTAGTTTTAAAACAGATGTGTTTGATCTAACCTACCACAGGACCTCCAGGAAATAACTATCAACGATGAAGACCTACTGACCTTTCAGCAAGGTATATGTATTTAGAGTTGTATAGTTCTGAGTAGTTTCTGTACAACAGTGTCTCAGAAACTCTGCTTTTCTAATGGTATTCTCATGTATGTATGATTTTATAGATTATGACGCCGAACTACAAGTAGCTGTTGATGCTCTACAACAGTTCCTGGAGTGTCAAGGTGCGTCGTTCATTGTGCAGGACAAGCCGGCTCTTACAGGTAAAAAAAAAAAGCCCAGGTTCTTTAAAACTGTCTAAGACTTACGCTGTGTTAGTCCAAAAACCACAGCGGTGAACTGTAGGAGGGCTCCTCAGAAGAGACTGCTAAGGCATGAATTATACTGCCAATGTGACTTTTTTTTTTCCTTTCTTTACAGGGTCCATGGAGTAATGCACGGACGGCGCAGTTGTACAAGAGCCTGCTCAGCAAGCAAAAAAAGGGTCCCTGAAAAGGAAGGCTTCAGAATCTAAAGATGGACCTGTGACGAAGAAAGGAGCTGGGAAACGACCTCTAACAGGTGTGTGTTTTTTTCAAAAGGGGGTGGCAGAAAGAACTCTCAGGTTTATTCTCTCAAACAAAAAGGCCCGCCAACATGTAGTAGTGGGTGTATAAAAGATTGTGTAGAAGTTATAGCACCGTAGGGTGTCTGTGGTTAGTGTAAGCAGTTTATACGGGTTCCTTATTTATTTTATTCTAATATATATATTTTTATGTTACATTCTAGGAGCCGCTCAAAAGCACACTGGAGAAGAGTTGTGCATGGCTAAGAGGTTGATGGCCCCGTTAAGTGACATCACAAAGACAATCCAGAACCTCAAGCCTACAGCAATATGTGTGAGTAGGCGTGTACGCCAGGACAAACTATGCTCTTGCTATGCACACATCCAGCAGAGAACCGGCACAGACACGAAATGTCAAGTCAAGCCACCCTCCAGCCTGTTGAACAATCCTACAGAAATGCCTATTCTGCACAGGGAGGGAGACTCTCGAGGAGGACCCACCCTTAAGAAGAAGCGGGTGGTCCCAGAGCACCAATCAGTTCCCTTAAACCTTAAAAAGAAGCAGGTGGTCCCTGAGTCCCAAACAGCTCCTTTAATCCTCCAGAAGAAGAAACAGGTGGTCCCAGAGTGCCAAACGGCGCCTTTAGATCTCTCATTAAAAAAGGTTGTTACACCGTTGAAAGAACCCATTACTCCCCTGATCTCTAAAGGGCCATTGGCTACGACGGCTGTTGCAGAAGATCTGGTACAACTCCAAACCTCAAAAGTGAATCGCCTCTCAAGGACAAATCTTAAGAAGAAGCAAGGGGTCCCTGAGTTACACATAGAAGCAGTAGAAGGGCACTTAAATAAGCCCGTTACACCACAGCCCCCTTCCCTCCACCTGAATCACTCTATAGTTTCAAATAATCTGAGGGCCCATGTAGAGGAGCTCCCCAGGGGCCACTCCCAAAGCCGTCTATAATCATTCCTAACTGGCATAGGGACTCACCGCTTGTAATTGACCAACCCTTAGAAACCACTTATACCACCGGCCTAGGGTCTCTAGAGGCCCTGGCAGGGTTGGTGAACAGTATTGACAGACCCACAGAAGTTGTGCACGGAGGGTCTTCTAATGTGGTGACTGGAGGGTTGCAGGCGACGGATAGACACACACCTGAGCATAACTCTGACGATTCCTACACTTCCGGGTCCATTGAGTATTTTGATTGGCATTTAAATTCCCCCTACCCTATGTCTCGTATCACCCCACCAGGAGCGTACGACCCAACCAGCCCCGTGTCCAGTGTAAACCCCACATCACCACCCTCAACATATCCAGATAGCTGTATAGGATGGACCGGCTGCCCAAATAAAAGTTTGGATGTCGTGTCTAGTGAGGTACCGGCCAAGGGATCCCCAGGATGTTCACATTGGGCCCCTATTTCTTTGATCCCTACAGGCCCACGTTACAGAATGGCATTGTGGAGGACGTCTGAGAATGGCCCCGGAGGTACTTCAGGGTAATGTACAAAACAGCCCTGTGTTCATCCCTAATCCTCCACAATAGGATTCTGTAGAACCAAAAGAGGTACAAGGGGCTCTAGTCAAAGATATACAGTTGGCGGTCCGAAAACTAAAATGACAGGTGAACGCCGCCACCTTAAAACTGGGGAATGGGGGAAGAGGTGACAGGGTCATGACGGATGCACAGCTGAAGATCCTTCAAGGGGCTGTGCAGTGTAAAAGTAGGATCCTACAGGCGTGTCAATCCGCAGCGACAGACATATGTGTTATACAGGCGTGACTAGGTCCACAGAGTCCCCTAAAGAGCCCCTATTCCCCCGGTGTTCATAAAAGTATACACATATCACAATATAACCCGAAGGTCTGCGCAATACTGACAAAGTCCCTACGCTACTTACGCTGACTCAGGTGTAAAAGGTACATAGGTCTTGCAGTATCAAACATCCTACCTGAATCATATAAATTAACACCCATAAGTTGACAATACATAAGTTCAGAAGAGAACATCCTGAGGGTGGGTGATTTGAAACGCTCAAAGGGTAGAGCTGCAATACCCCGACACAAGGAACACACCGACGGGGCAAATGTAGGGTCTGTAGCAGAGGTCTCTATCAGTACAAAGCTTACAAGTACAAACCATACTGCTCAAATAGGCTGGGGGCTGTTGTCTAAAAAAGGGTGGTCCAGTAAAAAGCAAAAGTGGATTAATTGCGCTAAGCAGCAGGGGCTTCTAATAAGTAAACTAAAGAAAGCCAGAATATGCACTACACGGCGGCTTAAAAATACACCAGAGTCAGAGTTACGTACGAACCCCCAAAATGATGCTGCATCTAGTTCAACAATCCCAATTCCTCAAGCTCAGGATTCAGAGCCGGTGTTTTTAGAGAGCGTTCGAAGTTACAGTCGTACGGTCGAGAGATTTAACGCTACAGAACACTATGAATAATTTAGGTTTGTTAACCTACACCACATAAGGTCCTCTGATCAAGGGGTTTTAGCCATACATCAGGCTGTGCAAATGCTTATGGAAAGGTTGTTACAAGGTGTGGGTCCTAACGATTTTTTCCAGCTACGCTTCCAGGGCCAGGGCCTTGACAGTCCATTGTTCACCAAACGAAGGTCCCGCGATGTCTTTGACGCTGTGGAATTTCTAGAAAACTTCTCAAGACTTTTACAGAGTAAGGCTGAACTAGTCGCCTATGGTACTTTCAGGGTCATAGCCCTCATTGTACGGGGTCGTGAGGGGGTGTTTCCAGGCCTTTAAAGAGTGTGTTGTACAGTAAGATCATTGGTAAGAAACAACGTTGGCTGCTCAACTTTAACAACGGGTCAGCCAACACCTGTCTGGCGGCCAGCATCGTGGGGTTGCTGCAGGGTCGCAAAACCCCCGATGCTGTCATCATGTCTAGAGCAGCTGAAGCCCATGAGGCGGCTTTGGCGACATAGGTCTTTTTTGAGAACTATTTTGCCGTTATGGTGAAAGTTCTTTATCACAACGGTTCTTGGAAGTACTTTACAACCGGGGAACGTGTGAAAAACAAGACCGTATATGTCCTCCACCACGAAAATCACTTTTACGGGATATTGAACCTTAAAAGTTTTCTAGGAGCCAAGTACGTGTGCACCCACTGCGATCACATCTATAACACTAAGGCATATCATCAGTGTGAAATGCATTGTAAGATGTGCCAAAGGGACGGTTGCATTGAGGTGCCGCACCTGTAATCTGTTTTGTCGCTCGCAAGACTGCTTGAGCATACACAACAAGGCTGTTAAATGTATCCCTAAAATGGATTGCAGTGAGTGTGGCCGGTATGTGGCAGAAGATCACAAATGCAAAGGCATGAAATGCCCAAGGTGTCAGACTCCTTTTAGGGCAGGAACTGTACACAGGTGTTACATGGTTAAATGGAGGCCCCAGACCAAAACTGAAGACTACATAGTGATTGATATAGAGTGTACACAGGAGACGGGGGTACACCAACCTAACTATATTTACGCACACCATCTAACTTCTGACGACAGCTGGGAGTTTGAAGGGCGAACGTGCCTTGGTGATTTCCTTAACACTTTCATTCAAGGGTATACCATGCTGGCACATAACTCAAAAGCATACGACTCATTCTTTATTTTACAAAATAGGATTCGTGAAAAGGTACAAGTAGAACTCATCACTCAGGGTTCCAAGCTGATGTTGTTAACGACTGGACAGTTACAAATAAGGTTCATAGACACCCTGAATTTCCTACCCATGAAATTGAGCAAGCTGCCAAAAGCCTTTGGTTTTCCAGGATGTAAAGGTTATTTCCTCACTTTTTTAACACCTGGGCGAACCAGAATTATGTGGGGCTCATGCCTCCTCCCGACAGCTATGGGGTTAAGTATATGATGCCTGATGAGAAAGAGAGCTTTCTACAATGGTACGCTGAAAACCGTGAAAAGGAGTTTCATTTTCAAACAGAGTTGAAAGCTTATTGTCAGGCTGATGTTATGATCCTGCAAAAAGCCTGCAACCTCTTCAGAGACGTTGTGGTGGAGATGACTAAGAAAGTCAGGGCTTTGAAGCCCAAGAACCCTGAAATGACAAAGACGGTCGAATACATAGACCCTTTTCAAAACATCACGTTGGCTTCCATGTGTATGTCCATCTACAAACACATGTTTTTAAGACCTAAAAGTATTGCTCCAGTTCCGCCAGACCTCTATAACGGTAAACAGAAACGTTATTCAACCCCCTCTATCCAATGGCTCATGTACATCTCTGAGAATGAAGGCATACATATTGAACACGCCTTACAGGGTGGTGAATACCGCCTAGGTCCCTATTACCTGGATGGGTACGCTGTAATTAAGGGAGTGCCAACGGCATTTGAATACAATGGCTGCTTTTACCACGGCTGCCCTCAGTGTTACAAACCCCACGAGTTTAACAGACTGATGGGGGCCAAATTTGAGCACTTACACAGACGTACACTGATGAAGGCCCAGTATGTTGAAAAATGTGGCTTTGCTATGAGTGCCCTTTGGGAGCATGAGTGGTTAGATATGCTAACATCCGAGACGGAACTATGCTCTTTCCTTAAGAGGTGTGATTTACCAGAGCCTTTGGGGCCCTGTGATGCCTTATTTGGGGGTCGTACAAACGCTATACAGCTGTATAGGGCCGCTGGTGAGAGTGAGAAAATACACTACTACGATTTCACTAGTCTGCACCCATTTGTGAACAAGATGAAGGTATACCCCTTAGGTCACCCCATCATCATATATAGGGATTTTAAACCCATATCCGAATACTTTGGGTTAGTTAAATGCCAAATCTACCCTCCAAGGCATCTTTACTTTCCGGTGCTACCATACAGAGTCGACGGTAAGCTAATGTTTCCCCTCTGTCGAACATGTGCTGTGAGTAAAGAGGTCAGTGTGTGTACACACACTGAAGAACAAAGGATGCTCACAGGGACATGGTGTAGCATTGAGGTTCAGGTGGCCTTAGAGAAAGGCTACAGGCTCGGCAGAGTACAAATAGGGGTCGATTCCGATTCGGGCCGGAAATCTCTCCGACCGAGCCGGACCCGGAGAGATTTCCGACCGAATCGGACCCGTGCAGTCCGACCGAACGAGTACGATGCGTCCGTATGCTATCGGACTCGAGTCGGTCGGACTCCCATTGAAGTCAATGGGAGCCGGTCGTACAACGCGTACGCGGGCTCCCATTGACTCAATGGGTGCGAGGCGGACAAGGGCGCCCCCTACAGCGGGTACGCGGCGAAGCGATTCGTGCCGTACACGCACAGGTAGGGGGGACCCATGGGTCCCCCCTGTGTGCGACTCGCGTGGCTACGCGTACAGGGGGGTCCGACACGGACCCCCAAAGTACGGCTCCGACTGCTCTTTCGAGCCGGACGGCGCGGCTCGGTCGGACTGCTCGCGGCGCGCATCGTACTTACCCGGCCGGGGAACGTCTCCATTGCGCGGTGCGAGTCGAGTCCGAGCGAGTCGGTCGGTGCGGTTCGAGCCGGGAACGAGTCGGTCGGAGCGGTCGGGACGCTTGGACGAGTCGGTCGGCGAATTCGCATCGTACTTGCTCGGCCGGACCCGCGTACGATTCGGTCGGGAAACAGGGCTCCGAATCGGATCCGGTAAAGCCGAATCCGATTCGGAGCCCTACCGGCCGAGATCGGAATCGGCCCCTAAGTGTGGCATTTTAAGAGGACCACAACACGCCTTTTTTCTCTGTATATTAATTTGTTTCTCAGAGACAAACAGGAGGCCTCAGGCTATCCCGAATGGTGTACTAGCCATGATGCAAAGCAAAAATACATCGATGACTACTACACTCACGAGGGCATACACTTACGACCCCATTTGATAGAGGTCAACCCTGCCAGACGACAGTTAGCCAAGCTCTGTCTGAACTTCTTATAGGGAAAATTCGCACAGCGTACAAACATGTCAAATACGACCATCATAACAGATCCTGATGAGCTGTTTAAGTACCTTTTTGCACCTTGTTACGAGGTGTCAAGCTGCGAGTTTATCGATGACGAGTCCGCGGCTTTGTGCTGGAAATACACAAAAGAGTACCCCACAACGTGTAACAACATAAACATCTTCATAGCGTGCTTCACGACCGCACACGCTCGTTTATAGCTTTATGGGGTTATGGATAAACTCCAGGACCGGTGTTTGTATCATGATACTGACTCTGTTATTTTTGTGAGTAAACCAGGGGATGAAGACCCTCCGCTTGGTGATTATCTAGGTAATTTGACCAGTGAACTCGATAAGGATGAGTATTTATCAATTTTGACAGTCTGAAGGATCTGGTGCATGAATACTCTGCATCAGACGACCATGAAAATGATAAAACCATAGTTGTTAATCAACCCTGCATAGTCAGATCCAAAAAGAAGTGGGAAATTACAACTCAGCCCCTACATAAAACCTTATGTGTTGTTTTTGATAAAAGGGTCCTGACTGAGGACTATAAAACACTGCCATACGGTTATTAGTCACATTAGAGTAGCTGCCTCGTACACTGTGGACACCCGATTACAGCATCCGTTCTGCATTTTAGCAGGTCCCTCAAACTGTGGTAAATGCTACTTTATAAAAAAGCTCTTAGAAAATGCTGCAGGGGTTTTATCCCAAACACCAAACAACATTGTGTGGCTTTATTCTTGCTGGGAAGACCTTTATACTGAACGATCCAAAAGTTTCCCTCATATCAGGTTTATAGAAGGTATACCTGAAAATCTCAATGATGATGAGCTGCTGCTGCCGAACCTTGTAAACATGGTAATTGTAGACGACCTTATGCGCGAAGGTGGGGATCATCCTGAGCTAGAGAAAGCTTTTACTCAATATTTACACCATCACAATCTAAGCATATGCTACATCGTGCAGAACATGTTTTACAAGGGTAAGAACAGTCGTTCTATAGCTCTCATTGTCTCATATCATTTTATTTTAAAACCCTTGTGACAAACAACAAATATCCATCATAGCTAAACAGATGTACCCTGGAAACACACATTTTTTCATGGAGGCCTTTAACGACACTACTGCAAAACCCTACGGCTATTTGCTGGTTGACTTAAAAAATAATACTCTAGAAGACTACAGGCTCAGGGCTTATATTTTCCCCCCTGATCTCCCCGTTGCTTACACACCTACGGCCAAGCCCAGAGCCTCTAAAAAGAAGCGCTGAAGGCACTTTAGTGACATTTACAATCTAGATCTTATAATATAAGGAGGTGACTATGTCTGTCCGCTTGCGGCGTAATTTAGCTCTCCTAAAAATGCTGGTTACAGCCAGCCCCCAACGGTGGGCAGTCAAAATATCGAAAATAAAATATCGATATACAATAATATCGAAGTTAAAATATCGAAGGGACAGAATATTGATGGGACAGAATATCGATGCACAGAATATCGACCCTAAGGTAAGTAATATCGAATTACTTAATATCGATGTCAATAATATCGAAGTTAGTAATATCGAAATCAAATATATCGATGTTACTAATATCGATGTTACTAATATCGATATTTGTATTATTGTTATGTATTTTGTTATGTTTTTAATATGTATGTGTTATATGTGTTTTTGTTAAGTGTTTTAATTGTTTAAAAATATATGTATACAATTTTTATATGTTAATAAATTTATTTTTTTAAGGTATTTTTTATTTTTTTTGTATTGTAGCGGGTTGTGGGTTTATAGGGGAATTGGGTGGGAAGTAATTTAATTATACTAAATTAATTATTCATTTTTAGGAATTATAAATTAATTTTAATTATTTTTTGCGTTTAAGTTCTGTAGCGGGTTGTGGGTTTATAGGGGAATAGGGTGGGAAGTAATTTAATTGTAATTAAGTTATAATTTATTTTAATTAATTGGTATTGATAATTATATTATTGTTAATTAATTAATAATTGGTAATTAATTTTTATTAATTGGTTATTAATTTTTATTAATTGATTAATTGATTATCTTGTAATTTAAATGTAATTAAGTTATAATTTATTTTAATTAATTGTTATTGATAATTATATAATTGTTAATTAATTAATAATTGGTAATTAATTATTAATTGGTAATTAATTTTTATTAATTAGTTATTAATTTTTATTGATTGATTAATTGATCATTATGTTAAGTGTATTTTATCATTGGAGTGTATTGTGCGTTTATAGGGGAATACTTTTGGAAGTAATTGAAATCTAATTAAGTAATTATTAAATTTATTTTTGGGTATTGATAATTAATTTATTGGATATTAATTATTAATAGGTAATTTTTTTAAATTACAAATATTTGGTTCTAAAAATTAATTTATTGTTGTTTTATCATTAATTGGTAATTACATATTATTAAATATTATTTATTGATAAATTTAATTAATATATTAAGAATTATTTATTAATTGATAATTAATGTTTAATTATTATTATTATTGGTATAAAAAAGCATTTAATTGTTCAATATTAGTTAATTGGTAATTAAGTTTTAATAATTTATATGCTTTTTGTTATTAAAAATATTTTATTGTTCAATATTTATTATTTAGTAATTAATATTGATTAATTATTATTTATTGGTATTTATTATTAATTTATTGTTAATAAATTTTCTATTGGTAATTATGTTTTTAATAAATATTTATTGGTATTGGTAAATAGTTTAGAGTTATTTAATAATTCATTAATTATTTAAAAAAATTAATTTATTTATAAGTATGTTATTTGTCACTTCTACGCTATCCAACACTTTCCCTACTGTTGCACTCTCTGGAGTGGGAATAGTAATTTTTACCCCTACGCTATCCAACACTTTCCCTACTATTGCACTCCCTGGAGTGGGAATAGTAATTTCTACCCCTACGCTATCCAACACTTTCCCTACTGTTGCACTCTCTGGAGTTGGAATAGTAATTTTTACCCCTACGCTATCCAACACTTTCCCTACTGTTGCACTCTCTGGAGTGGGAATAGTAATTTTTACCCCTACGCTATCCAACACTTTCCCTACTGTTGCACTCCCTGGAGTGGGAATAGTAATTTCTACCCCTACGCTATCCAACACTTTCCCTACTGTTGCACTCTCTGGAGTTGGAATAGTAATTTTTACCCCTACGCTATCCAACACTTTCCCTACTGTTGCACTCTCTGGAGTGGGAATAGTAATTTTTACCCCTACGCTATCCAACACTTTCTCTACTGTTGCACTCCCTGGAGTGGGAATAGTAATTTCTACCCCTACGCTATCCAGCGCTTTCCCTACTGTTGCACTCTCTGGAGTGGGAATAGCAATTTTTACCCCTCTGCTATCCAACACTTTCCCTACTGTTGCACTCTCTGGAGTGGGAATAGTAATTTTTACCCCTACGCTATCCAACATTTTTCTTATTGTTGTTTTTTTGGGGGTTGTAATAGTAGTTTTATTCCCTACGCTATTTAATATTTTTTGTATTATTTTAGTTAATATAGTATATAATTAATTTTAAAAATATTAAAAGTAAATTTAATTTGTTTAATTTGTTATACATAATTATTTAATTTTTATTTATATTATTGTTTTATGTGTATAGATGTATTTGTAATTTATAATATTTTTTAATAATTTATAATTTATTAAAATAATTATTCAAACTTATTATTAAGTAAGTATATTTATTATATGTATATGTTTAATTAATGTTTTATTTAATTATATAGGTTACTTATTAATTTTAAATATTATCAAATATTTTTAACTATATTTATTTTAATTATAAGTATTATTTAGTTTATTTTACATATTATTTTTAACAAAAAAAACCGATATTTTTGATAACGATATTTTTGACCGATATTTTTTTCTATATTTTTGTACTTACCATGTTGTAGATAGGATGTCGATATTATTGACATCGATATTTTTGTTGCGATATTTTTGTAGGTCGATTTTTTGACCTTCGATATTTTGTCAGTGATTCGCCCCCAACACAGAAAGGCCACCCTGTGCGCGGCTTCAGATGATTTAGTGGCTGCCATTTCAGAAATAGCTCTAAACACCCTAAAAAGTAACGTCCCTATATCAAATCACCAGTTACAGGTGCTGAAGAAGAAGCAACACCTTATCAAGAAGCTCAGTAATAAAAGGGCATCCCTCATTTCCAAGAAGAAACAGGTAAAACAGTCTGGTGGGTTTATAGGCTCGCTGTTGGGCATAGCTATACCCCTAATTACAAGTATCCTTTCGAGGCAGTGATGGAGCACGCCTCAAAGATGTATTTGATGCCTAGACAGCAGTTGGAACATTTGGGACCATCTACGGACAATGCCTGGGATATAAGGAAAAATGAGACTCTGAGGCTGGATGCTGAAATTAAAGAAATATTGAACCGGACTGATCTAAATCTGTACGACAAAGCAAACCTTTACACCAGCACCCTTAAACATTTTTTGGACTATTACAAACAGTGGAATACAGAAAAAAATAAGCTAATTCTATATGCCCCAGACTCTGAACAACAACCAGCAAACCCTGCAGCCCCGCAGCAACCACAACAGCCGCCTCAAGGCCCCGCACCACCCTCAGATATCTTTGTTGACGACCTCTTAAAAAATATAAGCCAAAGGTACCGAGGGGCTGCGCAGATGTTGATGAGTAAGCTTGCAGCTTCTAAAGACCTAACAGCTTGGAATGAGCGGGGCAAATTCCTCTACAGGGGGCAGCCGATTGCAGGATCACACATGTACGATCTAGTCAAAGGTCTCACGCATACCAGACCCTTAACAAGCCAAAATGCTTCTAGAGATTGGGAGCAGTTTCTGCGAGCCTCTGCTGAACTCAATATCCCTACAACGCTCGTGGATGTTAGGTTGTAATTTCTCGCCCTTTCAATGTGCTCCTTTTCATGTTATATTAGGTGAGCAATGTGTGGCTAAATAGATGCCAGTAGTATTCTTGTTTTGTAACCCACTGAGTTATCCCCGTAATGTGTAGGTCTGTTAGCGAGGATGACTCCATCTTTGTTTTGCGTAATTCTTATTGGAATGCTTAGGCCGTGCCTGGGTTAGGCCTCATGGCTCGTGATGCTTGCCTCAGCTGAATACTGTATTTTGTTATTATTTTTTCTTTCTGTCCAAGGCTGTTTCCCGACTTGCTCATGAGGAGACCGTACTGCTCTCACAGACCTATCCAAGCGTGTCATTTTGCTCCCACGTTAGGAGACGCTGAGACCCGGCATGGTGGCGTTGGTTCTCTGATAACATGTACCCATCCGGCAGGTAGTGGCTCATCTCTCTGTGCCTCCATTGTTCATGTTCGGCCCAAGCCGGTAGTTTTCCATGGTGGGCGAGGTCGGAGGCTTCTGGGGAAAAATGATTACTCACTGACGACTGCTGGGGGGCCAGTCCCTCTTCCAACATCCCAGGGTGCAGGTCATGACGGATTCCTCTGCAGAGTATTTCTAATAAACATGTAAGTGGGTATTCTCTACTGTATGACCGACTCTTCATTCTTGGGAAGGCATAGCAGGTAATGGCGACCATCGGCGCCTGCTTGAAAGTCTGAAGGGCCCCATGTTGACGTCACCCCCAGCCTCAGGCTTTTCACGGCTATCCCCCTTTTGGACCACCCCAGTTACGACACCTGCACCTCGAAAAAAGACACTAGCCAAACCCCCCACGTGGATTACAGACTAGAGCTTCTCCAGACTTTTTGAACAATTGTACCCTGTATAGATGTGTGTGTATAGTTATACACCTGCTAACAAATGTGTCTGATTTTTCCTTCTTATATTTCTTTAGTAAGTTTGTCACTGTAATACCTTTCCCAGCAAAAATGTTTGTAATAAAAACTTTTAACTTTTCATACTGTCTCGGTCATCTTTTAAAGTACTGTAATTATGTTGTATGTGTCAGAATAAAAATACGTAGGCTGTATTCAGGTTTTATAATTCCTTTATTTTAGAAAATAATCATTAAACAGGCAGCCGCTACACAACCTTACAATTTTGACATACGGCGTATTCCGTTTTAACTGGACAGACGATAGCACCTGTGTTTTCTTTTACATATTTCACAACTATACGGTCATTGTTAACAAGATCATTCGAATATAGATTTAAGAAATTTCTAAACGTAATACCCTCTGACATTTTACTAATAAAATATATACAATGTTCATCGCATGTGATGGCTAGCGAATCCTGGATCCGCATCTTTTTATACTCCACCCTCGCTGCAGTTTTTTTCACATACTTGATTATGGGCTTTGTATCGATGCTGTGTTCGAGGAACTCTGCGGTACTGTCAAACACTGTAATCTTGTCACTATCCATAAACAGGGCAGCCCAATGTGTTCCGTCCTTGTAATGCTGATCTGTGTTAAAGACAAGGGTTCGGGGTCTTTCTGTCCCTATTTCAGCTGGTAACCCAGTGCTAGGGAAAACACCTAAAAAGTATTTCCTAGCGTGTTTATGTCTGCTTAAGAACTCCCGTATCTGCACAGTGTCCATTTCACAATGTTGTTAAAGATAGTCGAACAGAATCTGTCTGGCCTGGTTGACCCGAATGACGCTGTCGAATACAGAGAATACGACCATGTTCACATTCACCAGCTGGGAGTTACTAAAACGTATTTCAGCTTTTCGATTTCCGTTTTTGACCAAGTTATAATGATCGCCGTCTTCCATGTCAAGGTTCAGATCGAATGCGAACAGTGTGTATCCGTCCCCATAGCCTTCTCTTGACACGACTACCCTCAGCCCCTTAGATGCTTCCCTGTTATCGAAACTAACCCCAGATATTCCCTGATAAAGTTGGAGGCTCCAAAACTGGGTGTGTAGGGTTTTGTAGGAATCACGGAGCCCTCACGGACAAGCGCCGCATAGTTGATGTCGTAGTGCTTGAAATGGAAGGGGTTTGAGGTGTAGATGCCGCTAAAAGCTGTATTGTCCACAATCCCAAGGATAATAAGTTTGGGTAGTTGTCCCAGAAATAAATTCTGTTGCTGGGTGTCGGGTACCGGCAGGGATGCTGAATTCCTTCAGAGCTACTCTTTCCACTGCGTACTTGGCATTTGATATTTGCAAAGTGTCAGCGTGAGCTAGTTTGACACTCAGGGAAACTTTCACTCTCTTTACAAACAGGCTTGCGGATAGTATGTCCAGCTTGTACTATTCCGCATCCCCGCTGATGAGGCAAAATGAGTCCTTGTTGCGGGTAAGCCTGATCTTAAGATCAATTCCATTGACGAGAAGTTTATCTTGGAAGAAGAGGTCTGAATGTATGCAGCCCAGGAGGTCAAAGTGGCGACTGCCTGCTGCAAACCCTGCTCTTTTTACAAAACCATGATTGTCACCGTCCAGCTCCTTGGCTTCAAAGTGGGCGTACGTGTCCTTGTAAAAGAGCCCGGCTGAAAGCTGCGTATCAAGTGCTTTCCTACTGTAATTTAGAATGCTCTCTAGGTAGGCTCTGTAGGCATACATGTTATCGCTCTGTGTGATGAGATGATCGCCCAGGGTGATGTCCACCTGATTAAACATGGTTGCTAGGGGGTAAGCAATCGTCACCACTTTAGCGTCTGCTGCTATGTTGGAACCATCCGCTTTTACGATTTTACACATAAGATGCAGCATCGTGTTGTTGAGATCCAGATACATATCCGTGGACCCCGACACAAAAAACTCTATAGGGGCCAATGGCGTCAAAGCGGCTAAAGATGATACCTCCATGAAAAAGCTGTTTTCGATGCTGGTCTGCGTAGGTTTTAGAGTAAACAAGTCTAACTCTGATTTGGCGCACTCGCCAGATGCACAATGTACAAAGGCCATGCTTTAGTTTGCGTTGCTTTAGAAAATATTTACTTTAGAGACTTTTCTCTTCTTCTTTGCAGCTCTCTTCCGTCTTGGGGTTCTTCTTTTGTGAGCGCCTTTTGAAGAACTCCTCCTTTTTTAGGTCTCACCTACGCAGTGGCATTGCACTGCATAGGAGACCTTTAGCCGTCGTGCAGCTCTTTTTCCAAGCACATACTCGTGCTTGTGGCGGCATACGCCTTGCGGGAGTGCGCAGTGGCGCGCCACAAGCACGAGTATGTGCTTTGAAAAAGAGCAGACTGCTCTCTCCAGCGCGCGCGCACCCTTCGCGGGTGCACCCCTCCGCCTCTCTCTCCCGCTGCAGCGCGAGGCACGCGCACTTGTTTGGTTTTGGGAGCTGATGGCATGTTTAGTTTACACACAAAGTTTCTCTCGATTCCCTCATCGTCTGTGTTAGGAATATTGTTTTTTTTGGTTTTTCTAACAAAACGCACCTAGCTGTTGGCATTTATTTTAGTTTACACACATACACAGAATCTTTAGTTTACAAACAAACAGTTTCCCTCGATTGCCTTGGCTCGTTTTGTTTGTTTCCTGCTCATCTCTTCATCTTATCTTGTCACATTTGCTGTGCAGGCAAAGACCGAGTTCAAAAGTCAGATGCTTTCCGAGAGCGCCTGTTCGTGCCCCAACCCCCTCCCGCTTGCTGCTTATTTTCATCTTTTCCCCCTTGGTAATAAAGTAGCAAAGATGGAAGACTGCTCCATACATTGTTAACTGTTTTAATCACAGTTATTTTCAATGAAGTAAATCCTTGTTCAAAGCGCTATTTGCTCTACACTGTAAAATGTTTTGTATTTAAATGCGCAACAAGCATCTGAAGTCTGGCAATTCATATATTTAATTGTTTTTGGAAGGAAATCCCGAGCCACTGCTGTACTGCTTGGCCAAGCATGTGGCGGAGAGCTGGGCCTTCAAGCGGGTGTAGGAGTGCTTCAGCCGCATCCCTGAGCCCGTGCAGCGCAGCATCTTCTTCTGGCGCTTCTCCCGCTCCAAGCGTCACCTACATGTACTCCTCCTTTATATAAACACTCCTATGTATAGCGCCTAACCACTGCCGCAGATTCACCCCAAGCAGCACTTCAACAGTCTTCCCACACCCCCTTACACTTAGGGGCCGAATCCGATCTCGGCCGGTAGCGCACCGAATCGGATTCGGCTTAACCGGATCCGATTCGGAGCCCTCTTTCCCGACCGATTCGAACGCGCGTCCGGCCGAGCAAGTATGATGCGAGCGCACGCGAAATTGGCGACCGACTGGTTCACGGGTCCGAACCGCTCCGACCGACTCGCACGGACTCGACTCGCACCGCGCGATGGAGACGTTCCCCGGCCAGGCAAGTACGATGCGCACCGCGAGCAGTCCGATCGACTCGTGCCGTCTGGCTCGAAAGAGCTGTCGGAGCCGGACTTTGGGGGTCCGTGTCGGACCCCCCTGTACACGTAGCCACGCGAGTCGCACACAGGGTGGACCCATGGGTCCCCCCTACCTGTGCGTGTGCGGCGTGAACCGCATCGACGCGTACCCCCTGTAGGGGGTACCCTTGTTCGCCTCGCACCCATTGAGTCAATGGGAGCCCGCGTACGCGTTGTACGACCGGCTCCCATTTACTTCAATGGGAGTCCGACCGAATCGAGCCCGATTGCATGCGTGCGCATCGTACTCGTTCGGTCGGACTGCCAGAGTCCGATTCGGTCGGAAATCTCTCCGGGTCCGGCTCGGTCGGAGTGATTTCCAGCCCGAATCGGAATCGGCCCCTTAGTCTTTTTCTGCTCGCCATTTGTTACTTTCGGCGCACTATTTTTTTTTTACTATTGCCTCGGTTCCTCAGTTAGGAATGTTGTGTTTTTTAACTTTCCAAATACAACATGCTCAGCTGATGGCATATTTAGCTTACAAACACACAGTTTCTCTCGATTCCCTCAGCTTCTGTGTTAGCAATATTGTTTTTTTGGCTTTTCTAACAAAACACGCCTAGCTGTTGGCATTTATAGTTTACACACATAGACGGAATCTGCTCGTCTTTCTCCTATCTCATGCCCCAGCCCCTTTCCTGCTTGCTGCTTCTTTTCTTCTTTCTCCCCTTAGTAATAAAGTGGCAAACGTGAGACTGGTCCATACATTGTTAACTGTTTTAATTACAGTTCTTTGTAATGAATTAAATCCTTGTTTAAAGTGCTATTTGCTCTGCACTATAAAGAGTTTTGTATTTAAAGGTGCAACAAGCATCTCAAGTCTGGCAATTCAAATATTCAATTGTTTTTTTAAAGAAAATGCGTTTCACTGTCAATATAAATGCAGCAACAGCCTACAACACTTTAAATAAGTACTTCTCTGTTCAGTGCTATAATGTGCCTAGTAGTGTTAAAGCTTCCAAATTAAAAAAGTGTAGATGTTGCAGCACCAGGATAATGTACTGAATGCCTAAATACTACTAAGGTCCCAAAGGCGAGACCTATTGGCTATGCCAATGCTTGTTTTATAGGGGACCGGTGGTCCCCTACGCCTCGAAGCACGACGTTTCCTTTTAACACTTGTGCGGGGTTTGAATACCAGCCCCGCTCCTTCTTGTGGCTGCTTGTTCATGCGCTCTGCGACAGCTGATGTGACAGACCCAATCACCTCTTGGGCTATGTTCATAGCCACAGCTTTAACATGTGGCTTTGCAATTTCATAACCTCTTCTCAAGATTGGCATAGCTCTTCTAAACAAACTACGAAAGAAACCTCCCAAGCCGACCCCCGTACATTACGGTGGACCCTTGAAAGTACGTTGGCCCTCCATAGCCAGCCTGGTTTCTGTAATAGTCCCTGTACATAGACGGATCACCGTATGTTTTCACGACTACCATGCTGTCTTATTAATAGTCCCTGTCACGCCTCGGCCTTAAATGAAGCTTAGCAATAACTTTCCCGTATTTAAAGGCCACCGGCGCAGATTGGTCGTCAAAGATCATAATTGAAATAGTGACAAGATGATTTTTAGAAACTGCGACGTAGTCAGGCTTGTTAAATTGAATATTGACCATTGTATTATTTTTGCCCTTCACATGGACCCATCTTAACGGTGAATAACTATCCGCAATCCGCTGCGCCTCTACAATATCGCTATGCACGTAGAGTGTATAGAACCCCCCGTTAATATCAGGGCACGAACGGTCGGGTTTAACAGGACTTCTCGCATGTTGCACTGTGTCTAAAACCCTACTTAATTTACCAGAGCAGTTAAACGATGTATTGCGACCAGGGGCTTTAAGAAAGACCTTCCTTCTAACATTATCTAACACTAGATGAATATTCGCAAAGGTTTCAATGTTGGATATGGATTTGTTGATGGCATCGATGACACTTGTAACGGTTGGGTAGTATCCGTATGGGAAACCTGCAGGTATGCTCACAGGGTCCTGCTCACGCTTTATGTTAAATGTGGCTTCGTCCGGTGCAAATGTATTCCAAGTTCTTTGGTATTGGATTTCTGTTAGGGCTACTTCCCAATCCCCTTTCAGTTCCACGGGTTTAGCCAATTTCACGGTGTAATTAGAAATCTTGTTATCGGGGAACATGTCCTTGGAAGCGGTGGAAGGGAGGGTAATATAAAAGGGCACTGTCTCCATCTTATCTTGAGCTTTAGATCGTCCCAAACTCACACACCCTTCAGAGAACTGGCCAACACCCAACTGTAAAATGTCTCCGGCCACCCCCGCCATTTGACAAATGCTTGTCTGTTAGCCCCGCTACCTTACCTTTTCAGAACCTTTTCAACCCTATACACCCTATGCGGATCGTTGGGTACCATTTGTAACTCTTCCTTGTAAAAGACTCCAGACACCTCTTCCCCAGCGTAGTCCTTTAACCTGCAAATATACAACCCCTCTTTAAGCTCCACACTTTCCACTATAAATATCGCATCACTAAAAGTCTGCTGGTATCCCTTTGTAAACACACCTTTCAATTTTGAAATCCTAACATGGCCCCCTTTTTTAAAGAGAGGCTTCTTCACTATTGTAGCGAAATGGCTGTAGTTTTTGAGGGATTCGCCACTTCTCGAAGATGGCTTTGAAAGCTGCTGTGACGCTAGCACCACTTTTATCGCTTAGCGCTTCTGCAAAGGCGTACTTGGACAACACATCTATGACGGTTAATATATAATGGGATCCATTATTATGTTTTGCTTTATCTTGAAGGCTGATGATGTCTGCCTGCCATTGATAATCTCTTTGCTCATTAACAAGTGTAGGTCGCCTCTTAAAACGCCTTCTGGCTGGTTTGTGGAGTGAATATGCCTCCTCCCCTGATAACCAGGTCTTCACCAGGTCTCTGTTTACCGGTTCATTTCCACCTACAGCCCTTCTCTACAGAGCTTCAACGCCTCCAAAGCAACCATCACCCCATGTATCATAATAAAGTTTTCTTAAACGGGCCCCAGACATGTTATCAGTCGCTACAACCCTTGAAATGAAAGACGCTTGGTTTGTGTAAGTCCAAAACTCTCTGGCAGAGCATGTCTCTCTTCAGGTTACTTATCCCCTATCTCGTCACCAATTGTAGTGTCCACCCTAGCCTGGGAACCTGCCAATGACTACACCACACACAGAGCTTAATATAACACATCTTTATTCTTCTGCGTGTAACTGCGAACTCAACATTCTAAACCAAGCTTTCATTGCATTCCACTCTAACACCTACGTCATAGCTCTATTGAGTCTGGTTGGAGCCAAAGGGGTGCTGTTATAAAAACTCATAAGACACTACAGCAAGGACTGACTTACTTATAAGTCCCTAGTACATCGTACCCAGGGCATGTAAGGCAGAGAGTGCACTCAGGGCTTCAGCACTTCACATCCTGTGTGTGACAAGGTACAAAATCGCTCCCAGCCTGCCACTGCAGACTGGAAGGACAGTGTTTTCACTGCCAGTTCGACTTTGCCATTCACACCAATGGGAAAGCCATCTTATCCCTTAACACTGTATACAAGTCAACCCTAAAGAAGGCCTGTAGAGCTCTTTTGCACCGAGTTGTATTTTGTTAAGTAAGACATATATTTATAATATGTTTTAACAACAGCAATTCCAAATTGTCATTTTGCTGTCGATCAAGTTCATAGCCTCATTGGCTAACTCAGGATTAGCAGTTGGCACCCCCAACCTGGCTAACTCCTGAATTAGACTACCTAACTGGGTTGTGTAAGGTATCTAATTAATTGTGTCATTAAACCCGACCTGATGTCCAAGTCAAATTCAATACAACTATTAAAGTTAAGCAACTTTTAGAAAGTTGCCACGCTGTACTCCAGATAGCCCAGAGGCCTCACAAAGTTCCAGGTGCACAGACAGCTTTCTGACTGTCTGGGGAGATTTGCAAACAACTCCCCAACAAAGGAACAAAGGCGGTAGCTACAGAGTGAGGTGTCACTTTCTCTCCTAGGATGGCCACTCAGGGTGTTATCCAAAAGGCGAGCTTCAATGGTGAAGCTACCTTTGTGAGGGAAGTAGAGCCAACACCCCAGAGCAGGATGCCTTTGGCTCCTGCAGATAAAGTGGAGGCAGGGTCAAGAAGGGAAAACTCGTCCCCAAACTGGTTCTACCGTGGGCACGTAGACCTCTGGTAGCCACAAATCTAGGGAGGGCTACCAAGCACCTAACAACCAAGGAAGGGTCGTGCCTTTGAAAGGGGCAAGAATGTGGCACTGTGGGATAGCCAGATGCCAAACATCACAGGAACTTCATCACTAGGTAGGAGGGGACTCAGTAGCCCATTGGCTAGTGACTGCATGGTCCCCTCAGGGCAATTTCCTGGGATAAATATGGCACCCATGGCACTCTGATCCTCAGATCATGCTGGATGTGGATGGAGGACTGAAGAAGGACTGTCCACCCGTGGACACATCACCGACCGCACCACAATCAGAGCATCCTTTGAGCATCCCTCGGCATTAGAACCACTCCATTGAGGTCTATGGCAGTTGTCACATAAAGTTTGGATTTTGCTACATAAATGCCCAGGTGGCCAGGTAACTGTCCAAGGTGTCCACTCTGGCCCCCTAGACCTCTGTCCGGCTGGAATTGGTCGCCCAACCCGGGACAGAGTAGCCGAACTAACTGTTTCCAACTTTTCAGATGTTTTCAAAGCTTTTGTTGACCAGGGGGGTGCTAGAGAGCCCACTACAAGATGGCCGCACCTTAGTGCAGCTCTGCCGGCTGGGACCCTAAGCCCTCAAGTATCAGGGCAATAATGAGCCATCTTCATCTCTGAGCTGAGGGCAAAGACTCCAAAACCCCGTTCCTGCATCCCCGTGTGAAATCCGACTGCGGGGCGCCCGAATGGATGTGGAAACGACCAGCAGTGAGTGAACAGCACTGCTATCTAAAATGGCAGCGCAAGGCCGAGGCCAGTAGCAGCATAGAAAAGAGAGAACTGACCCAGCAAGTGGGGCGGAAGCGCTGGACTGCGAAGACGCTGGTGGCCCGCACTGACCCTGTGACACAATCGCTGCTAAGCCCAGGGCGTTCGTGGGCGAGACGGTGAGCCCGCTGTTCAGGGTGCGTCAGCTGCCTCGGGGCCCGATGGACAGCGGTAGGATGCACTGGCCAGGTAAAGCCACTCTGCTGATCCCCTGAAGGTGGGGCCACGACTGCTGAGGTACTGTGAAGGCGCTGTCCCGTGTTGGAGGTGGGGTGGACAAAACACAGATGCTCACTCATTGCAGAGCAAACACCACTGAAGCTGCGGCTCCTGGAGAAGATTCCCATTCACAAGGCCCCAAGCACAGTGGCTGTCATTGCCAAGGGGCGCCCCACAGGGCCGAAATAACTGAATCCTTCATTGTGGCCCCGGGGCATCACGGACCAGACCCTTGATGTGCTCCCTGAGAGTGCCTGATTAAGGACCATAACTATCAGACTCCCCCCTGCTGAGTGTGGGATCTGTGGTGCAGCTGCTCACTCTTTGCAGCACAAACACTGCTGAAGCTGCGGCTCCCAGGGATGATCCCCATTCACAAGGCCCTGAGCACAGAGGCTGCCGAGGGGCGCACCACAGGACCGAAAATACTGAACGCTACATTGCGATCCCGGGGCATTGTGGGACAGACGCATGGTGTGCTCCCAGCGAGTGCCTGAGTACCCCCCCCCACTGAGTGCGTGACCTGTTGGGCTCATGTCTTCGCTCAAGCACCATACAGCAGGCTTGAGCAGACAACAGTAATGAGGAGACCACCCGATAGCTGGCCCCTGGCGATGGGCAGAAGGCAACCTGCCAAGTGCGAGTGTAAAATTCGCCAAGCAAATGCAATGGGGAAAACAGACAGAAACAATCCTGCCTCACCTTTGAGGTGAAGAAAGCATCTAGGCCTACACAACATGAGCACTCCGACTCCAAACAGGATCCGCCTCCACAGCCCAGAATGGCCCTGGAAGCTACACTGCTGACCATGCAACAGAGCCTGCAGTCAAAAGATGGTAAGATCGACGTCTTGAATACACGCATGGACAATATGGCCTCTAAATTAGAAAAACAAGCTACCCGTCTCACTACGGCGGAGCAACGCATTTCTGGAGCTGAAGATGATTTTCAAGAGCTCACCCGGAAACAACTGAATATGGACAAGCTCTTGGCTGTCATTCAAGCCAAAAACGAGGACTTGGAGGCACGCTCGTGACACAATAATTTACGCATAATGTGTGTCCGGGAGTCCGCAAATAAAGCCCGTCTAGAAAAATATGTGGAAGAAATGCTAAAAGGTGTATTTGGAAGTGAAGAGCTGTCGACTGTACTAATAGTGGAACGAGCCCACAGATCCCTGAAAGTACGCCCATCTCTCGGGCCCCCCCTCCCCCAAGGCCGATTATTGCCAAACTCCTGAATTACAAGGTCACGGTCCTGCGCCTCTCGTATGAAAAAGGTGTCACACAGTACCAGGCAAATTAATTGTCCTTTTACCCCGACTTTACTGCCGTGGTTCAGGCGTCGCGAAGGGAGTTCGCCCCAGCGAAGAAGAAACTACAGACCCTGGGCCTCAAATACACCATGCTGTGTCCAGCTCATGAATGAATGAATGAATGAAACAACACTTATTGAGCGCGTAGCTACCTAGATGCATCCCAGCGCTGATGGCAGTAAACTGAAAGGCATCAAGGCAACACTTAGGGGAAGAGCCAAGTTTTTAGCAGTTTCCGAAAGGCCAGATGGTTGGGTTCCTTTCGTAGGCAAAGAGGGAGGGAGTTCCATATTCTAGCGGCATTAAAAGAGAAAAGGCGGCCGCCACTTCTGGCCTTTTAAATCCTGGGAACGACAGCCAAATGCAGATCGTCTGAGCACAGCCGTCTATTCGCCCGGTAAGGCTGAACAATGGAATGGTTGATCGCTGGTCCATTCCCTGCTAACATCTTGTGGGCGATGCACATAGCCTTAAAGTTAACTCTCTCCCGAACAGTGGAGGGACTTCAAGGCGGGTTTTGCAGATTGCCAGTTCGAGGACCCCGCAAGAATCCTCACTGCGCAGTTCTGCACTGTTTGGAGTTTTGCGAGGGACGAGCTTGGAGCTCCAAGGTAAAGGGCGTTCCCGTAATCCAAGCGGGAAAGAATGAGTGCCTGGACCATAAGCTTTCCTGCCTGGAAGGGAAGAAGAGGGAGCACTTTGCACAGCATCCTTAGGATGCCATAGAAGGAAGCCGCAACCTTCCGGGCCTGGACCTTAAAGCTGAGATCTTGATCAAGCCAGATGCCAAGACTCTTCATCTTGGTCTTGGGGGCAGGGACAGGTCCCATACAGGCTGGCCACATTACATCCGCTTTAAAGAGAGAGGGATTGACAAGGAGCATCAACTCGGTCTTGTCACCATTCAATTTTAAACAAGAGTGGTTCTTCGAGGCAGGGACAAAGGCCAATAGAGGAATTATCAGAGTGGTTCAACGCTACGACCAATTGGGTGTCATCAGCGTAGGTCACTATGTGAACCCCGAAAAGGAGCACAATGTCCCCAAGTGGAGCCATATAAACATTAAAAAGGGTGGGACTCAGGGACGATCCCTTTGGGACTGAGAGGCATAGATTTTGAAGTGACCTCACCTTCAAACACCTGGAAGGATCTCTCTTCCAGAATTGATTATAGCCATGTTAAAGCTACTCCGGTCACCCCCAAACTTCTAAGTCGATGGACCAAAATTTGGTGGTTGACCGTGTCGAAGGCTGCGTTGAGGTCTAAGAGGATCACAGCTGTGGAGCCTCCGGCGTCGAGAATCTTTTTAGATTCTTCGGCAACTGCTAACAAAGCAGTTTCTGTTCCCTGATGCAGGCGGAAGCTGGTTTGAAAAGAGTGGACAAGGTTGTAGGATTCCAGAAAAGTGGAGAGCGCTGAGTTGACATGTTTCTCCGCTATTTTACTGATCCCTGGGAGGAGCGAGATGGGACGGTAATTACCCAGGAGATTTGGGTCCAGACTTGGTTTCTTTAAGACAGACTTCACCATCGCTCTTTTCCACAGAGGTGGGGCCACTCCAGTGGAGATCGAGGCATTAATCAAATCCAGGATGGTCGGGAAGACCTTTTCGGCCACTTGCTTCAGAATATTGGGTGGAGCTGGGTCTCTAGGCGACCCGCTCTTCACGAGTGTCTCAGAGTGGACCCCGACCGTCGTCAAACTATGCTTGCCTCCCCCAAGGCAGCTATGGACTTCATTAGGACTGTGAGGCATCCCCGCCATACTCCCCCGGTCCTGACATAGAATTAAAAACACCTTGGAGACTGAAGCAACGTACCAATTGTGACTCAATGAATGTAGTCTACGTGCTGGTCTGCCCTTGTGAATTGAGGCATGTCGGCATGACAACAAGGAAGATTCATACTTGAATCAATGAGCACAAAAGCACCTTCAAGTGCAAAAAAACAGTCATGAAACTAATGCATCATTTTTTAAATAAGAAACTGCGAAAATGATTTCACATGGACTGTGATTGATAAAATATCAGCCCATACATTCTGCTGAATAGTACACTAATTGAGTGGATCCTTACATATTATGGGACACATGTCTCAAAATTACACAGGAGTATCAATAAGACATTATGTTACTAGTGTGACCCATCTAACAAAACTCAATTCCTCACAAGCCGCCCCAAAAAAATAGAATTAGCCCCACATAGATGTGGGGACAAATAAGGATTATCATTGGGGGCCCTGTTTGAACAATGAGACCAAAATGAACCGAATTCCAAAGCACAATACTATTCGAGAAAATGCACGCACAACATGTGACACACGTCTCCAAATATAGGCTAATTGGGAGATTCGATAAGTGGACTACTAGAAGGGCGGCCAAAAGACCGGGTAGACTACAATTCCCATGAGCCAAGCATTCACCGTATGCCATGACTACATGCTTCTGCGTCATCACGTTATGATGAGCTTCCACTCACTGCATTGTCCCCATTAAGAAAACCAGACCGCGTGAACACAAACTGTATTGATGCGGGTACGTGAGGGAGCATTCAGGTTTGAAGGCAGGCACGACCACCTTGAAATAAGTGAAGAAGAGGGGCTGGCTCACTTACACCACTTAAAAGCAACGGTCTCTCTATTTACATTGGCCCTTGATATCGCAACCAGTACATCAATATCAGCCAGTTGCGAAGCTATGCAGAGTGCAATCTTCCACTTAATGTCAGCATATTTCGTTGCCATAATACCAATGGCTATAATATAACTCACAGCTCTCTCCCATACAACACAAATAGCTGTATGCACGGGTCACTCAAGATAGCCGCATTCCTTTATCTTGTGTAAAGTGTCTCACTACAGGGATGTGCCTCCCCGACTGACTCGCATGACTCCTGAATCACCCCCAAGTATGGATAAGCAGTATCAATGATATCTTGCATGAATACACACAGGCATGCATGCCCATACGTTCAGTCTAAGTTTGCAGTGGTTTGCTGTGTCACAAAAAAGTCTGTCACATTCAAGCATTTTATTTTATTTATTGTTGGATTTTTGATAATAGAGATACTATTTAAGGGTAGCTGGAATTTTTCAACTAAGAGATACAAATCTAAAAAATATTATTGAATGACAATTATATGTGGTCGTATTGTTTTCTAACGATGTCTCCATCTGTATCTTAACTTCACTATAGGGATCCAACCAAGAGGAGGCTTACATTAGGTGAGTGCCTTTGGATTCATTGTCATGCACGGTATGAATCAGTTACAGGCAGGGATGCATTCAGCCCTGATGGAGGGCTCAGACTCAAATGGGCTTTAGATGAAGGCGGAAACATGTTGGCAATTTGATCAGGGTGGCTGAGCCACTCTTATTCCAAATCCAAAAATCTCTTTTTAATATGTTCAAGGGAATAACCACCAGTTGCGACCCGGTTGCATGTATGTGTTTAGTATCAAGAAACAACTCCCTGTCTGGGAGTGAAAGGAGCTCCACAGTGGTGAAGAGACCAAGAAACCTAGAGGCTCAGCTTAGGCTTTTGGAGATCCAGGAGAGGAAGCTGGCCCTGGAGAAGAGAAGGTTGGCCATGAAGGAGAAAAGGGTCAAACTGGGGATCAAATCCCCAGGACATTGTGTCAACAGTAAAGAGGCAGAGGTAACAGCAGAGGGTGCCAATGGCCCCTGGCTGCCCAAGGGAATTGTGCCTAAATATGTAGAGGGAGGGTTGCCATCCTATGAGAGAGCTCTTAGGATGAGATGGGTGGGTTCGTAACATTGGGGGTCCTTACTGTAGGAACTCATTCCAACTGTAGAGAGTGAGAGGCTACTGACACTGGAGGAAGAGATGGCAGAGTCTTAACCTCACATGAAGTATGCACTCTTGAGCGACACTAGCCCCCTCCTAAGGTTTTCACCCCAACCATGGTGCAGACTGACCAGTAGCCCAGCATCGGCTGGCCTGCTACTGCAACATAGAGGTCTTCAAGGGACCCTGATCTCTGTGGCCAAGTTTGCCCCACTTCACCAGTGTACAGAGGAGCACCCACAAAGACACCCTTGTCAACCGCACCACAGCCGGAGCATCCTTTGAACATCCCTCAGCATCAGGACCACTCTATTGAGGTCTATGACGGTTGTCCTGTAGAGTTTGGATTTTGCTTCACAAATGCTCTGGTAGGCAGGTAACTGTCCAAAGTGTCCATTCTTGCTCCCTAGACATGTGTCCAGCTAGAATTGGTCACCCAACCCAGGCTGGAGTAACTGAACTAACAGTTTCAAACTGTTCAAAAGTCTTCAAACTTTTTGTGGACCATTGCTTGTTTGCGGTTGCATCCAAAGGTGATAATATCTTCTTAAATCTGTATCCCTGGAACCCTCCGGGGGATTTCATTCATCAATGTCTCTAAAAATCCATAAAAATATAATCTAGTTTTATAAATTGGTATCTTCTTCCGTATGTCCTTGATTTCTTATTTTGTTGTTTGGTGCTATTGAAATGCGTTACACATAGTTCCTTATCCGAGTCTTACTGCTCTCGGCCACATCTGCCCAGGGTTGGGCTTGTGGATAAGTAAACGAGTCTGACTGGAGCCTAGATGGTATTTGTGATTGTACCTCACGATCAAGCCCCATAGCCATATCATAAACCCTCACAATGTCCCTTTAACTTTCAGCCACATTGCCCAGCTCAGGTTTAAAGTCCTGAATTTGGGAAAATTAGTTTTTTTAAACTGATTCATTGCACCCTAATGTAGGAGAGTAGGATCTGCCTCTTATGGTTACCCCCACTTTTTGCTGATGTTTCACTGTTTTTCGACTTAGTCTGGCTGGGATCCTGCTAATCAGGACCCCAGCCTAGCTGCTTTCACTCTAAATTGATTCCATGGACTTTAGGTGCACTCCAGATTGGATTCTGAGGTACCCTTATGAGACCCTAGTATATGGTACACTATGTACTCAGGGCATAGGTACCCCAGAGGCCTACCAGGGGCTGCAGCATGTATTGTGTCACCCCTGGGAAGCTGTCTAAACTGACACCACAGGTCTGCTACTGCAGCCTGCGTAAGGTGGTGCATGCACCCCTTACAGAGGTATAGGTTCACTATATCTCACCTAGCACTGCACATATAAACCTATCAGCCACCCCTATGGCAGGCCTTATCGATCCTGAAGGCAGGGTGCTTGGTTTTATGTGAGAGGGTGCCCCTGCATGAGCAGAGCCCCTCTGCAGCCTTCGGAATCTATTCTCCGGGGTTGTCAGTGGTGCAGCCTGACCATATACTCTTAAGCGCATTATATCTAAACGGTAAATGCTAACTTTGGGATGGCTGCACGGAAACATGTCGTCTTTGGTGTCAAACACCTTGTAATCATAACCCCACACCAGTAACTGGTGTGGGAGTATGATCCCACCCTTCTAGAGGGAGAGACATGGCAGCACCGGTATACCCGGTACCAACTTAGAAGAGCCCTGGCATCACAAAATGGATGCTGCAGCCACAGACACGAGTCTGGCCTCCTGCTGCTGACCGAAACCCCAGCAGGGGAGGCCTGGACAATAGGTTTCCTGTCACAGGGAGGTGTGACCACCTCCCAGACAGGCCTTAGTGTATTGGGGCTGGGTGGGTGCACTCAAAGAGTGCTTTGAAGTCTGCACTGGGGGCACATTTGGTGTCCCTGTGCATAGTCCAGCTCAAACCGGTTGCAGGGGCACTCAGCCCCTGCTCTGGCACGAAACTGGACAAAGGAAATGGGTGTAGCCACCCCTCTTTCCTGACTCTCCCATAGGTGGGTCCCCAGAGTATGTCCAACCCCTTCCTTGGGTATAAAGAAGGAACCCTTGGCTACAGGACTTTAGATTACACCTGGACGAAACTCTGACACTGAATCCTGGAACTTCGACGCTCTACATTGAACTAGAGGACTGAAGAATCTCCCTTGGAGTAAAGGAGTTACTCCCCTGCAAGGCAGGCACTAAAGACGCATCTGACCTCATCTCCGAAGCTCCCGCCGGACTCCGAAGAATCTGCAACACAGGAGGTGGGTTTCCAGACTTCCCTGAGGCTACATCGAGCTCCCAGCAAAGCTGAGACCCGTAGCCCTCGTGGGGACCATGGAACCGACACCCCTGGACACCGTGCACATTTGCAAGTGCATCAGCTTCTCAACAATCCTTGAGGCTGTGCTTTGGGTTACTTGTAGCCCTGACCCCGAGCAGTGAATCCACTGAAGATTGCCGGCCTGCCCACTCCGAGTGAGCAGTGGGTTGCCATTTTGTGATTCCTCTCGAGGTCCCTTCGTGATCCCTTGTCCATTGACTTGTGGGTCCCTGAGAAGGGTAACTTTGATTTGATTGGGCTTTCCTGGTTGCTCCAGACGTGCCCTGACTCTCCATCACTTGGGGAGTCCCCAGGACCTTGCTGGTCCTCACCGAAGCAGCTTCTCTTCTTCTGCATGGGTTGCCGTTACCAAGGCATGTTGGGTCCAATCCGGGCACCGACACCGCAGCACTCGACATCCTTTGTGGTACAGCTCGAATCCAGCTCCTGGTTGTTGTCGACGCCTCCTGGTCCTCGTGGCTGCAGAGTTAAGCTTCACCTCTTCGCACCTGAAGCACCCGGCATCGGTGGGCATCCGTCTATCGTGCCCCTGGTCACTGGCTAGTGACCCAGACTCTGTCTCCTCTGCTTTCAGGTTCTTCTGATCTTCAATCCAGGCTTGGATCACCCCGGACACTTCTCCTCTTCACGGCAGCAGCACTTTGCAGCATCTCGCCATAGAAAACGACGACGACGCCCGACACCATTTGACACCTATGCACCCGGCTTCCCTGGGTGAGGTAACTCGAGTACTCCGGTGCTCCCGTGGGTGTTGGCCCTAGAACCCCCTAAGTCTAAAGGGGTTTGCTCAAAGTCCGCTTATAAGTGTCCTTAATCTTTAAAACTCTAACCGCGACTTTCCCCATAGAAGCTAACGGAGTTCGCGGCTGTGTTCTCACACTGCACACGTCCCCCGTGGGTCCCCTGTGTCACTACCTTGGGTGGTTCCTTGGGGTCCCAGCGATTCTACAGGCTCTAGGCCTTGTGTCTAGTCAAGCCGTGGTTCTTATACCACTTTCTTAATATATGGTTTGGTACGCCCCTAGGGCTCAACGTATATTGTGCTATTTACTGTTGATCACTTGCTTGTAAATTATGTGCTTTGACCTCTAGCCTCATAAAGAGACTAGTAGGTAGTGTTTTAGAATAAATACATATATTTTATATATACCTGGAGTGGTTCTCCTTTCATTTGGTCATTCATGAGATTATAGACAGGTAAACCAAGCTGCTTTACATTCCTTCAAGACTTAGCCTGAAAGCTGCTCTCCATAGCTACCACTAGGATAGCTTTCAATAAAGGTTGTCTTTTAACCTATCACCATAAGGGGTTGCCTGGACTGGTGCAGGGTGCCCACTATAACTAGTGGACAGCATATACCAGGCCAACTTCTCACATTGGTGTGCAGCGGTTGGGATTCAAGCTTGCCATTGTTTTACTAGATAATCTCGTGTGAGTGACTAACTGAAAACCACTAAAGGTACCAAAGGTGCATATAAATTCAAGCTTAAAATTATAGTAAGTTCTACTGAACTTAGAGTTGTGTGTCAAGGGCTTAGCACACCCTTTCTACAACTCAAGAGAGTTTAGTAGGCCACAGTAGTGTAGGTAGGTGCACACACCACACCACACCACACTAGCCATGTCTTCAAGGGCAGAACCCAGTGGGTCTGACCCCTCTAGGTATGACAAGATGTCTTTCCAAGAGTTGAGGGCCATGAGTACCTCAAGACAATTGAATACAGGAAAAAGTCCCACTGCCCAGCATCTTGTCCAGTTACTACTGGCAGATGACCTTAGTAAGGCCCTAGGGTCTGAAGAGACAGGTAGAGGGGGTGGGCTGGCAGAAGAGGAAGGGACAGGAGGTGAGGACCTCCAGGACCAGACCTCTGAAGCTGGCCAGGAGGATCAAACTGATCCTAACCTGGAAGAAATAATTCCTCCTGGAGGAGGGGGAGAAGGCCCCAGTGGTCCTCTCCTCCCCCCACCTGGAAGAATCAGCAGAGAGTCCAGAAGAAACAGATCTCCTCAGGAGTCTGTGCATTCTGACACCTCTGTAGGGACCTCTGTTTCCTCTCATAGAAGGGAGTCCTCCTATGATCAATCAATCAATCAATCACGGCATTTATAGAGCGCGCTACTCACCCGGGAGGGTCTCAAGGCGCTGGGGGAGGGGGTAAGTTACTGCTCGAACAGCCAGGTCTTGAGCTGCTTCCTGAAGGAGAGATGGTCCTGGGTTCGCCGAAGGTGAGTGGGGAGGGAGTTCCAGGTCTTGGCTGCCAGGTAGGAGAAGGATCTTCCTCCGGCGGTGGTTCTGCGGATGCGTGGTACGGTGGCGAGGGCGTGGCTGGTTGATCGTAGCTGGCGTGTGGGCGTGTAGAAGGTCATGCGGTCGTTGAGGTACTTTGGGCCCAGGTCGTGGAGGGCCTTGTGTGCGTGGGTGAGGAGTCTGAACGTGATTCTCTTGCTGACGGGGAGCCAGTGCAGGTCTTTCAGGTGCACGGTGATGTGGCTGTGTCGGGGGATGTCCAGGATGAGTCGTGCGGAGGCGTTCTGGATGCGCTGGAGTCTCTTTTGAAGTTTGGCTGTGGTTCCGGCGTAGAGGGTGTTCCCATAGTCCAGTCGGCTGGTGACGAGTGCCTGGGTGACGGTCTTCCTGGTTTCAGTGGGGATCCATCTGAAGATCTTGCGGAGCATGCGCAGGGTGTTGAAGCATGAAGATGAGACGGCGTTGACTTGTCTGGTCATCGACAGGGAGGAGTCCAGGATGAAGCCCAGGTTGCGTGCGTGGTCCGTTGGCTTGGGCGCGGTGCCCAGGGCCGGGGGCCACCAGGAGTCGTCCCAGGCGGAGGGTGATGAGCCCAGGATGAGGACTTCCGTCTTATCTGAGTTCAGTTTAAGGCGGCTGTTCCTCATCCAGTCGGCGACGTCTCTCATCCCGTCGTGTAGGTTGGCTCTGGCGGTGGTGGGGTCGTTGGTGAGGGAGAGGATCAGCTGGGTGTCGTCGGCGTAGGAGATGATGTTGAGGTTGTGTCGGCGTGCGATGGCTGCGAGGGGGCTCATGTAGACGTTGAAGAGGGTTGGGCTGAGTGAGGATCCTTGTGGAACGCCGCAGATGACTTCGGTGGCTTCGGATCTGAACGGGGGAGGCGGACTCTCTGGGTTCTTCCGGCGAGGAACGAGATGATCCATTCCAGTGCTTTCTCTCGGATTCCGATGTTGCTGAGGCGCTTCACTAGGGTGCGGTGGCAGACGGTGTCGAACGCCGCAGAGAGGTCCAAGAGGATGAGGGCAGCTGTTTCCCCGTTGTCGGTTAGGGTTCTGATGTCGTCGGTGGCTGCGATAAGGGCGGTCTCGGTGCTGTGGTTGGCCCGAAACCCGGACTGCGAGGGGTCGAGGGATCCATTCGTCTCGAGGAAGGCGGCAAGCTGTCTGTTGACGGTCTTCTCGATGACTTTGGCCGGAAACGGAAGGAGCGAGATGGGACGGTAGTTCTTGAGGTCGGTGGGGTCCGCCGTTGGTTTCTTCAGGAGGGCGGTAAGCTCGGCGTGCTTCCAGCTCTCCGGGAAGGTGGCGGTGTGGAAGGAGGAGTTGATGATGTCCCGGAGATGGGGTGCGATGGTGGCGTCGGCTTTGTTGAAGACGTGGTGTGGGCAGGGGTCGGTTGGTGATCCGGAGTGGATGGAGTTCATCGTGCGGGTGGTGTCTTCGGTGCTGATCGGGGTCCAGTTGCAGAGGGTGGTGGTGGCGGGCGTTGGTTCGGCGGTAGGGTGCGTTGTTTGTGCGTCGAAGCTGTTGTGTATGTCGGTGATCTTGCGGTGGAAGAACGCGGAGAGTGAGTTGCAGAGGTCTTGCGAGGGGGTGATGTCGTTGTTTCCGGCGCTGGGGTTGGAGAACTCTTTGACGATGCTGAAAAGTTCCTTGCTGTCATGGGCGTTGTTGTCCAGTCGTTCTTTGAGTGCCGACTTCTTGGTGGCACGGATCAGCTGGTGGTGTTTGCGGGTGGCGTGCTTGAGGGCGGTCCTGTTGTCTGTGGTCTGGTCGAGTCGCCAGGTTTTCTCGAGAGTGCGGCAGTTCTTCTTGGATTCCTTGAGTTCGTTGGTGAACCAAGGGGTTTTCTTGCTTCCGGGTCTGCTGGGAGGGTTTTTAGTGGTGCGAGGTCGTCGGCGCAGGCGGTCAGCCACTTGGCGAGGTTGCTGGCTGCTTCGTTTGGGTCCGTTGTGTTGGTGGGTGTGTTCTGGCTGAGGGAGGCGGTGAGCTGCTCGGCGGTGATCTTGCTCCAGCTCCGGCGGGGAGCCTGTTGCGGGTGGTGGTGGGTCGCAGTCTTTCTGAAGCTGAAGTGGACGCAGCTGTGGTCGGTCCAGTGGAGTCCGGTGGCGTGGCTGAAGGAGATGTGCTTGCTGGACGAGAAGACGGGGTCAAGCGTGTGGCCGGCGTAGTGGGTGGGCGTGTTCACCAGTTGCTTGAGTCCGAGGTTGGCGAGGTTGTCCAGCAGGGCGGTGGTGTTTCTGTCGTTGTTGTTCTCCAGGTGGAAGTTGAGGTCCCCTAGGAGGATGTAGTCGGCTGAGGGCATGGCGTGCGGGCTGATGAAGTCTGCGATGTCTTCGCTGAATAGTGTGCGTGGTCCCGGGGGTCTGTAGATGAGGGTGCCTCGGAGGGTGGTCTTGGGGTCAGTGTGTATCTGGAAGTGTAGGTGTTCGGCGGCGGAGAAGGTCTCGTCGGAGTTAGTCGAGATGCGGATGGTGTTCTTGTGTACGATGGCGATGCCTCCTCCCGTCTGGTTGACGCGGTCCTTCCGGGTGATCTTGTATCCATCCGGGATGGCTATGGCGATGTCGGGCGCTGAGGAGGCGTTCATCCAGGTCTCGGTGAGGAAGGCGATGTCCGGTGCTGTTGCGTCGAGAGAAGAAATGCAGACTGCTCCAGTATGAAGAAGCCAGGCTTAGAATCAGAAGAGAGCAGGTAGCATTAGACAGGGAGTCCCTGGAACTTCAAAAATGTCAAAGAAGTTGGGGCTAGAGCCCCATGGTGGCAGCAACAGTGTCCCTAGAGGTAGAGATCATACTCATGACCATAGGAACCTGAACAAGATTGTCCCTCCCTACCAGAGTGGGGATGACATCCACAAGTGGATAACTGCACTGGAGAGGGCCTGTAAGGTACAGAAGGTCCCTCAGGAGCAGTGGGCAGCAATCTTGTGGCTCTCCTTTGCAGACAAAGGCAGAGACAAGCTCCTCACTGTTAGAGAGGAGGATGCTGATGATTACAAAGTCCTGAAGAGTGCACTGATTGATGGGTTTGGCCTAACCACTGAGCAATACAGGTTAAAGTTCAGAGATACCCAAAAGGCACAGACACAGGACTGGGTGGACTTTGTTGATTGTGCTGCTAAGGCTCTGGAAGGTTGGTTGCTTGGTAGTAGAGTGTGTGATTTCAAAGGATTATAGAATTTAATCATGAGAGAGCAGATTCTTAACTGTCAAAATCAGCTGTTGCATCAATACCTGGTGGACTCTGATCTGACCTCTCCCCAAGAATTGGGAAAGAAGGCAGACAAATGGGTCAGAACAGAAAGTTCAGAACCAAGGTGGTGACCCTAAGAAGCAAGATTCCAAAAACTCTGCTAAGGGTGGGGAGAAGGGTAAAGACCAGAAGTCTTCACAAGGTCCCCAAAAATCTGCATCTGGGGGGGAGTCCCAATCTAATAAAGGAAAAGGCCAAAGAAAGCCATAGTGTAAAATCTGTAAACAGAAAACCCATTGGACTAGTGATTGTAGCAAGTCCAAAGACTCAACTCCAACCACCACTGCCCCTAAGGCACCTGTTTCCCCTAGTTCAGTTCCAAGTGGTGGTACTCAGACAAAGGGCTTAGTAGGGTTGACCCTGGGATCGAGATGGACTCTGGCCTAGTCAGAGTTCCAACTCAGGCTGTACTAGTCTGTGATGGGGGCATGGACATGTCCCCCTTTGTGAGTCCCAGTAATCTGGGCAAATACAGACAGCAGCCTTTAATAAATGGAAAAGAGGCTTTGGCATTCAGGGACACTGGAGCAAGTGTCACAATGGTGACACAAGATCTGGTGCCTCCTGAGCAAATCATACTTAGTGAGATGTACCAAGTGACCAATGCTAGCAATGTCAGGACAGACCATTCCTTGGCAGTTGTGAATTTCTCCTGGGGAGGGGTAACTGGCCTCAAGAAGGTTGTGGTAAGTGCAGACCTCCTTGTAGAGTGCTTGCTTGGCAATGATTTAGAAACTTCAGCTTGGGCTGAAGTGGAGCTCAGGACCCATGCAGAAATGCTAGGAATCCCTGCACATGTGTTTGCTGTGACCAGGTCACAGGCCAAAATGTCAAAAGCTGAACAGGCCCGGGATTCTGGAAGAATGGACCAGGGGCCTCCGAAGAGGAGGAGCAGTAGGGGTAAGACAGTGTCTTCCCCCCTGCCTCAGACAGAGGATCAGACTCTTGAGGGAGCTGATCTTAGTCCTGAAGAAGGAACTGTCCCAGATGAGCTTGAACCTGAACAGGTTGAGTTCTTGGGGACAGGGGGCCCTTCCAGGGCAGATCTGAGTCAGGAGCAGCTGATCTGCCCCTCCCTTGAACCCCTCAGACAGCAAGCTGCTGCTGAGGCTGCTGGGAATGCTAGTGGCACCCATAAAGTTTATTGGGATGAAGGACTCCTATATTCAGAGGGTAGAGACCCCAAGCCTGGTGCAGCCAGGAGGTTGGTTATACCTCTGAAGTTTAGGGGCGTCCTATTGACACTAGCCTATGATATTCCCCTAGCAGGTCACCTGGGCCAGAACAAGACTTGGGACAGCAGCCCTCCAGGAGAAGTGGAGTGGCCCCCATACAATTGTTGAACAGAAGGGAGTGGTTACCTACCTGGTGGACCTTGGAACTCCCAGGAGCCCCGACAGGGTGCTCCATGTCAACAGACTGAAGCCTTATGTTGACAGGGCAGACATGGGCTTGCTCATGGCTACTGATGAGGGACAGGAGGAAGAGAGTGATCCACTCCCTGACCTGCTCTCACAGAACCCTGATGATGGGTCAGTGGATGGTGTAGCCTTGGCAGGCAGCCTCACTGCCCAACAACAAGCTGATTGCAGACAGATGCTCAATCAGTACAGGCAAATGTTTTCTCTGACTCCAAGTCAGACTACCTGGTGCACTCATGAAGTAGACACTGGGGACAGTCTGCCTGTGAAGAATAAGATCTACGGGCAACCTGACCATGTCAGGGACTGCATAAGGACTGAAGTCCAAAAGATGTTGGATTTGGGAGTCATTGAACCCTCAGATAGCCCTTGGGCTAGTCCAGTAGTCTTGGTGCCTAAGCCTCACACCCAGGGTGGTAAGAGAGAGATGAGGTTTTGTGTAGACTACAGGGGTCTCAATGCGGTCACTAGGACTGATGCCCATCCCATCTCAAGGGCAGATGAGCTGATTGATACTTTGGCCTCAGCCAAGTTTCTAAGCACATTTGACTTGACAGCTGGCTACTGGCAGATCAGACTAGCTGATGATGCAAAAGCCAAGACAGCATTTTCTACACCTAGTGGGCACTACCAATTTGTGGTGATGCCCTTTGGTTTGAAAAATGCACCTGCCACTTTTCAAAGGTTGGTGAATAAATTCCTTACAGGCCTGGAAGCCTATAGTGCAGCATATCTAGATGATATTGCTGTCTTTAGCTCCACCTGGGAGGATCACCTGGTCCACCTGAGAAATGTTTTGGAGGCCCTGCAGAAAGCAGACCTAACTATCAAGGCCACCAAGTGCCAGATAGGGCAGAGTCAGGTTGTGTACCTGGGCCACCTTGTGGGTGGAGGCCAGGTTCAACCATTGCAGAGCAAGATCCAGACCATCATGGACTGGGTTGCTCCAACCACCCAGACTCAGGTCAGAGCTTTCTCGGGCCTGACTGGGTACTATAGGAGATTTGTCAAGGGGTATGGATCCATAGTGACACCCCTGAATGACTTGACTTCTAAGAGAATGCCAAAAAAAGTTAAGTGGACAGCTAGCTGTCAAAAGGCATTTGATGACCTGAAGCAGGCCATGTGCACTGCTCCCATTCTGCAAAGTCCTGATTACTCCAAGCAATTCATTGTCCAAACAGATGCATCTGAGTTGGGGGTAGGGGCTGTGTTATCACAATTGAATGATGAAGGTCAGGACCAGCCAGTAGCTTTTATTAGCAGATGGCTGACCCCTAGAGAGAAACGTTGGTCAGCCATAGAGAGGGAGGCCTTTGCTGTGGTTTGGGCTCTGAAGAAGTTGAGGCCATACTTGTTTGGCACTCACTTCATTGTTCAGACATACCATAAGCCCCTCTTATGGCTAAAACAGATGAAGGGTGAAAACCCCAAACTTTTGAGGTGGTCCATTTCCCTACAGGGGATGGACTATACAGTGGAACATAGACCTGGGAGTAACCATGCCAATGCAGATGGACTCTCCAGATATTTCCACTTAGAACATGAAGACTCAACTGGTCAAGGTTAGTTTAATGTCCCTGCGTTTTGGGGGGGTTGTGTAGGAGAGTAGGATCTGCCTCTTATGGTTACCCCCACTTTTTGCTGATGTTTCACTGTTTTTCGACTTAGTCTGGCTGGGATCCTGCTAATCAAGACCCCAGCCTAGCTGCTTTCACTGTAAATTGATTCCATGTACTTTAGGTACACTCCAGATTGGATTTTGGGGTACCCTTATGAGTCCCTAGTATATGGTACACTATGTACTCAGGGCATAGGTACCCCAGAGGTCTACCAGGGGCTGCAGCATGTATTGTGTCACCCCTGGGAAGCTGTCTAAACTGACACCACAGGTCTGCTAAACTTAAGTTAGGATTTTGTCTTAAGACCAAAACTTAAGACAAAATCCTAACTTTACGACTTTCGGTATTCAGAAAAGGCATTTAGGAGTAGTATTTGTCTTAAGTTTTGGTCTTAAGATAAAATCCTAACTTAAGTTAAACTCAAGTTAAACTTAAGTTAGGATTTTGTCTTAAAACCAAAACTTAAGACAAACTTAAGACAAAATCCTAACTTAAGTTTAACTCAAGTTAAACTTAAGTTAGGATTTTGTCTTAACACCAAATCTTAAGACAAACTTAAGACAAAATCCTAACTTAACTACTCCTAAATGCCTTTTGTGAATACCAAAAGTCGTAAAGTTAGGAATTTGTCTCAGATTACTTTTGTGAATTGGGCCCACACTCTTTTACCCATGTATTTTAGTTTGCAGTGGAGTGGATATGGTAAAAGCAGTCAACCAAAGCACAGTTAATTGGAGAGGTTTACTATTTGTACTCATGGCACTGTAAGCATGTATTATGCCATGGGTGGCATAATACATGCTTCAGCCCATGGGGGACCTCTGGGGTACCTATTCCCTGGGTACCTTAGTATCATATACTAGGGACTTATAAGGGTACCCCAGTATCCAATCTGGAATGTCCCCAAGTACTGAACATAACAATTTAAGGGAGAAAGCATATAGACTGGGGTCCTGATTAGCAGCATCCCAGTCAGACTAGCCAGTAACAGCTTAGCACCTGGCAAAAAGTGGGGGTAACTATAAAAGCAGATCCTACTTTCCAGACACCCACTGCCCGCAAACGTAAGGAGATGAGACTAACCTTGCCCAGTTGAGTCTTCATTTTCTAAGTGGAAATATCTGGAGAGTCCATCTGCATTGGCATGGTTACTCCCAGGTCTATGTTCCACTGTATAGTCCATCCCCTGTAGGGAAATGGACCACCTCAAATGTTTGAGGTTTTCACCCTTCATCTGTTTAAACCATAAGAGGGGCTTATGGTGTGTCTGAACAATTGAGTGAGTGCCAAACAAGTATGGCCTCAACTTCTTCAGGGCCCAGACCACAGCAAAGGCCTCCCTCTCTATAGCTGACCAATGTTTCTCTTTGGGGGTCAACCTTCTACTGATAAAAGCTACTGGTTGATCCTGGCCCTCTGCAATCAGTTGTGATAACACAGCCCCAACCCTTAACTCAGATGCATCTGTTTGCACAATGAACATTTTTGAGGAATCAGGACTTTGCAGAATGGGAGCAGTGCACATGGCCTGCTTGAGGTCATCAAATGCCTTTTGACAGCTTACTGTCCACTGGACTTTCTTGGGCATTTTCGTAGATGTGAGATCATTCAGAGGAGTCACTATGGACCCATATTCCTTTAAAAATCTCCTGTAATACCCAGTCAGGCCCAAGAAAGCTCTGACCTGAGTCTGGGTAGTTGGAGCAACCCATTCCATTATGGTCTGGATTTTGCTCTGTAGTGGTTGAACCTGGCTTCCACCTACTAGGTGGCCCAAGTACACAACCTTGCTCTGCCTTATCTGGCACTTAGTGGGCTTGATAGTGAGGCCTGCCTTTTGCAGAGCCTCCAAAACATTCTTGAGGTGGAGCTAAAGACAGCAATATCATCTAGGTATGCAGCACTATAGGCTTCCAGACCTGTTAGAACTTTATTCACCAACCTCTGAAATGTGGCAGGTGCATTTTTCAAACCAAAAGGCATCACAATAAATTGATAATGCCCACTAGGGGTTGAAAATGCCGTGTTTGGTTTGGCATCATCAGCTAGTCTGATTTGCCAGTAACCAGCAGTGAAGTCAAATGTACTCAAGAACTTGGCTGAGGCCAAAGTGTCAATGAGTTCACCTGCCCTTGGAATTGGGTGAGCATCAGCCCTAGTGACTGCATTTAGACCTCTGTAGTCCACACATAACCTCATTTGTTTTCCACCCTTGGTGTGAGGTTTAGGTACAAGGACTACTGCGCTTGCCAAGGGCTATCTGAGGGCTTAATTACTCTCAGTTCCAGCATCTTTTGGACCTCTGTCCTGATGGAATCTCTGACATGATCAGGCTGCCTGTAGATTTTATTCTTAACAGGTAGACTCTCACCCGTGTCCACTTCATGGGTACACCAGGTGGTCTGACTGGGTGTCAGAGAAAACATGCCTGAATTGATTGAGGACTTTCCTGCAATCAATCTGTTGTTGATCAGTGAGGCTGCCTGCCAAGGCCACTCTATCAATTGATCCATCATCAGGGTTCTGAGAGAGGAGATCAGGGAGAGGGTCACTCTCTTCCTCCTGTCCCTTATCAGTTGCCATGAGCAAGCCCATGTCAGCTCTGTCCACAAAAGGTTTTAGCCTGTTCACATGAAGAACCCTATGGGGACTTCTGGGAGTGCCAAGGTTCACCTAGTAGGTGACCTCACCCTTTTGTTCAAGTATAGTGTGGTGTCCACTCCATTTGTCCTGGAGAGCTGCTGGGGCAACATGCTCCAACACCCACACTTTCTGACCTGGCTGGTAAACAGTCAGGACAGCCTTTTGGTCTGCCAAGCTTTTTGGAGTTCTTGGCTGGCTTCCAGGTTTTTGCTTGCCTTCATGTACTCAGCCATGCGGGAGCCCAGACCAAGTACATAGTCCACTATGCCCTGTTTTGGAGGTTTGAGAGGTAACTCCCATCCTCCTTCACCACACACAAGGGACCCCTAACTGGGTGTCCAAACAAAAGTTCAAAAGGGCTGTAGCCAACCCCCTTCTGAGGAACCCCCCTGTAGGCAGAGAGCAGGTAGGATAGTAGGACATCCCACTTATGCCTAAGCTTTTCTGGAAGGCCCATAATCATACCCTTTATGGTCTTGTTTAATCTTTTCTCAAGCCCATTGCACTGAGGATGATAAGGTGTGGTGAGTTTGTAATTCAGTCCACACTCTTTCCACATTGTAGTTATGTAACTGGACATGACGTTTCTACCTCTGTCAGTTAAGACCTCCTTAGGGACACCCACTCTGGATAAGATTTCCAGGAGGGCCCTGGCCACTACAGGAGCTGTAGTGGTCCTAAGGGGAATAGCTTCTGGGTATCTCGTTGCATGGTCCACCACTACTAGAATATAACTGTGCTCAGATGCTGTTGGAGGGTTCATGGGACCAATGATATCAATCTCAACCCTCTCAAAGCGAACCCAACCACTGGAAGTGGAATTAAAAGGGGGCCGTTGTAGCACCACCTGACTTACCACTGGCTTTGCAAGTGGCACAGGAGCGACAAAACTCCTTATTGTCTTCAGACATATGGGGCCAGTGAAAGTGAAGGACAAGCCTGTCCAAAGTGTTGCTTTGCCCTAGGTGTCCTGCCAGAGGAATATCATGTGCAAGGGTGAGTAGGAGTACTCTAAACTTCAGGGGTATAACCAACCTCCCGGTGGCACCAGGCTTGGGGTCCCTACCCTCTGAGTAAAGAAGTCCTTCCTCCCAGTAGATCCTATGGGACCCAATGATATTCCCTGTAGCCTCAGCAGCTGCTTGCTGTCTGAGGGGTTCAAGAGAGGGGCAGGTCTGCTGCTCCAAACTCAAATCTGTTCTGGAAGGGCCACCTGCTCCCAAGAACTCAGCCTGGTCAGGCCCAAGCTCCTCTGGGGCAGTACCTTCACAGAGGCTAGGATCATCTCCCTCAAGAGAATGATCCTCACCCCGAGTTTGTGAGGAAGGCAAAGCCTTACCCTTCCTGCTCCTTTTCTTGGAAGGCACCCGGTCCATTGTTCCAGGATCCAGGGCCTGTTCAGTGGTAAGCTGTTTGGCCTGAGCCCTTGTCACAGCTAACACGCTTGCAGAGATGCCCAACATTTCTGCATGAGTCCTGGACTCTACTTCAGCCCAGGCTGAAGTTTCCAAATCATTGCCCAACAAACAAACTACAGGTAGATCTGAAGATACCACAACCTTCTTAGGTCCAGGTACCCCTCCTCAGCTGAGATTCAAAACTGCCAAGGAATGGTCAGTCCTGACATTGCTAGCATTGGTCACTTGGTACACTTGCCCAAGTATGATCTGGTCAGGAGACACAAGTTTCTCTGTCACCATTGTGACACTGGCCCCTGTGTCCCTGTAGGCCACGGCCTCTTTACCTTTTATCAAAGGCTGCTGCCTGTACTTGCCCAAGTTAGTGGGACTTACTAGTAAGGTGGCAAGATCTGTGCCATCATCACAGATCAACACAGCCTGAGCTGGATTTCTGACTAAGTCAGAACCCACCTCAGAACCCAAGGTTAACCCCACTAATCTCTTGTTTCCTGTACAACCACTTGTACTTGTGCTAGGGGGAGCAGTTGCCTTAGGGGCAGTGGTAGTAGGAGTAGTCTCCTTGGCTTTTGGACAATCAGCATCCCTTGTCCAATGGGTCTTTACCTTACAGGCATAGCACCAAGGTGTTTTTTGCCTTTCTTGGATGTTTGTGACTCCCCCCTCCCCCGCAGATGCATGTTTTTGGGGCCCTTGAGAATACTCTTTCTTGTCTTTGCCCTTGTCCCCACCCTTATCTTGAGTTTTGGAAGAATCTTGCTTCTTCTGGTCACCACCATTACCCTGGTTTTTCTGCTTCACCCTGGTACGAACCCATTTGTCTACCTTCTTTCCCAATTCTTGGGGAGGGGTCAGATCAGAGTCCACCAGGTACTGGTGCAAAAGCTGGTTCTGACAATTATAAGGATCTGCTCCATCATAATCAAATTGTACAATCCTAAGTAGTCATGCACTTTGCTGCCATGTAACCAACCTTCCAGAGCCTTAATGGCACTATCCACAAAATCTACCCAGTCCTGGGTCTGTGCTTTCTGGGTGTCTCTGAATTTAATCCTGTATTCTCAGTGGTTAAGCCAAATCCATCAATGAGAGCACTTTTCAAGACTGAGTAATTATCAGCATCCTCTTCTCTAACAGTGAGGAGCTTATCTCTACCTTTGTCAGCAAAGGAGAGCCACAAGATAGCTGCCCACTGCTCCTGAGGGACCTTCTGAACTTTGCAGGCCCTTTCTAAAGCAGTTATCCATTTGTGGATGTCATCCCAACATGATAGGGAGGGACTATCTTGCTCAGGTTCCTATGGTCATGAGAAGTTTCTCTAACTTTAGGGACACTGTTGTTGGCACCATGGGACTCTAGTCCCAATTTTTTCCTTGCTCTCTGGACTTTTAGGGACTCTTTGTCAAGGACCAGCTGCTCTTGCCTGAGCCTAAGCCTAGCTTACTCAAGTTCAAGCATTTTGTATTCCCTATCCAAAGAGGTCTCCCTCTTACTAGAAATAGAGGTCCCTACTGACTGTCCTGAGGCATTGGATTCTGCAAAGGAGGATCTAGACCTCCTTGGTCTACTCTGCACTTTCCCTGGAGGAACAAATGGGGCATCCTCATGACCACCTGTGGTATCATGTGGGAGATTTGAGTTGTCCAGGTGGAAGTCGTCAGGCTCTACCTGGTCAGGGTTAGATTCAAGGTCAAAGAGGGGTCCCCCTCCTGGCCTTTCTTCAGTCCCCTGCCCACCCACTCTTTCCTGCTCATCTGGCCCACTGGTTTTCCTAAGGTCATCTAACAGTAACACATCTAGGAGGCATTGAGTAGTGGCTGCTTTCCCTGTCTTTAACTTTCTAGAGGCACACAGTGCTTTCAGTTCTTGGAACAAAAGTTCACTGTATCTAGCAGTCAGAGAGCCACTGGCATCTCCTTTAGTAGACATACTAAGTGTGGTGGGGTGTTGCACCTACCTAACCTACTGGGAACTAAACTCTCTGAGGTTGGAGAAAGGGTGTGCTAGACCCTTGACTTACCCAAACCTAACTTCAGTAGAACTTACTTATTCTAAGCTAGTATTATATGTATCTAGTATTGGTGATGGTTTTTCAATTATCCAACACAAAGATTTACCTGGTAAAACAATGTAGGCTTGAATCCCAACTGCTGCACACCAATGTGAGAGGCTGACCTGGTATATAATGTCCACTAATGTAAGTGGGCACCCTGCACCAGTTCAGACAACCCTTATGGGGATTTAAATGGTCGCAGACAACCTTAGAAAGCTCTCTAAGTGGTAGCTGTGGAGAGCAGCCTTCAGGCTTAGCCCAGAAGGTGTGTAAAGCACCTTGGTTTACCAAAATGCAATCTTATAGTATAGATTAAGTGAAAAAGAACCACACAAGGTATTTATAAAAATATGAATTTATTATATAATACTCTCTAACACGTTTGGATATCTCCTACGTGGAGATAAACACAATGCACACAATACTTTGCATAGAAATACAGTAAATAGCACAGAATACACAGTGGGCTCCAGGGAACGACCAAACCATATATTAAGAAAGTGGTATAAGAACCACGACTCAAGTCAAGACAATGTCTAGGAGATGTAGAAGTGCTGGGAACCCAAGGAGCCACCCAAGGTAAGTAGCTAGGGACCCCACGGAGAGTGTGTGCAGTGTGAGAACACGGCCGCGATCTCCGTACAAATCAACGTGTAAGTCGCGGTTACAATTTTAAAGCTTTAGGACCCTTCCCAGTGGACCCTGAAGAAACCCTGTGCAAGACAGAAGGTTGGAGAGTCACCCCACCGTGGATACCCTAGGACCCATGTCACCTACACGAGGGAAGCCGGGTGCATAGGTGTGAAGTAGTGTCGGAAATCGCTTTCAAACCCAATGAAGGACTTCAGGAAAGTGCCGCTGCTGGAAGAGGAGAAAGTGTCCGGAGGAATCCAACAGTGGATTCTAGTTAGGAGGTACATGCAAGCAGAGGGGACAGAGTCTATGTCACTCAGGAGTGACCAGGAGACCTGGAAGACGAATGCCCTCTGATGTCGAGTGTTGCAGGGAAGCTGACGATGACCTTTAAAATGCAGCTGTGCAGTCCAGGTGATGCTGAGAATGACCAGGAGCCAGATACGAGCTGTACCACGTTGGATGTCGAAAGTTGAGGGGTCAGTGTCTGGTGGGAGCACCAACAAGCCTTAGCAACTGCAACCAACGTGGAAGTAGAAAAGGATGCAATGTCGGGACCAGCAAGGTCCAGGATACTCACCACAAGCAGGGTAGACAGGGCAGGCCCTGAGCAATCAGGGGAACCCAAAAGAAAAAAAGGTGACCCTCAAATTGATCCACAGGCCGGAGGCACTGGAGTCGCGAGAGGACCTCAAGCAGCTCACCAAAAGAGGCAGGCCACGATGCACAACGATATGGTGTGGCCAATGATTCTGGTCACTGGAGGTGCTCAATGTTAGGGCTACTTGGAGCCCAAAGATCTTCTTGGAAGGAAGCCAACAAGCCTTTGCAACTGCAAGTTGGTGCGGTGCACAGGGGTTCGGTTATTGCAGCCCCCACGAGGGATACTGGCCTCAAACGTGGTGAGAGGTCAGGGCAGGCCTCAAGAGCTGTGGAGAACCACCACCGTTGGTGCAGAACCTTTCGGAGTCCGTAGGGGCTCAGGATCAGCAGACCAGTCGACTTAGTTGCGGTACCTGCGAATGCAGGGAAGTGACTCCTTCACTTCAAGGGAGATTCCTTCAGGTGCCTTTGATGCCCACTAGCCTTGGAAGGTTCTTGTGTGGTGCACAGGCACAGACGCTGCAGCCGACCAGACGGGAGACGAAGCCGAGCCCAAACAAAGTCCAGCGTAGTCCAGAGTGCCCAGATGGTGGAAGTAGAAGTGGTGTCTGATCTGAAACTTGTCGCCACGACGAATCTAGGGACCTACACCCAGGTAAGCCCTTAAGTACCCTAGGGAAAGGGTTGGGATGATTCAAGGGATGCTCCCAGGGGAGGGTCTGGACAGGGAGGAGGTTACTCCCATGTCCTTTGTCCAGTTTCGCGCCAGAGCGGGAGCCAACGTCTCCCTGAGCTGGATTGAACTGAACTACGCAAGGAGGCACCAAATGTGCCCCTGAAGCAGACTGAGTGGTGCTGGCAAGCGAACCCACCAGGCACAAAATACACTACATCCTGTCTGGGAGGTGGTCACACCTCCCTGTGACAGTATGTTGTGCTGTTCGGGACTGGAAGACTGGTAACGGGAGCACTGAGGACCCAACCGAGCTGTTTACAGTGCTTGGAATCATACCGCCCACACTGTTTACCGTGTGGGGGTATGATTCCAACATGTTTGATACCAAACATGATAGGATTCGTTTCAGCCAATTTCGAGATGATCATCGCGTACTTACGTGGTGCCCCTCTATATAGTATATGGCTGCTGCACTTACAACCTGGAAGAATCGACTCCGTAGGCTGTAGAGGTGTCCTGCTCATGCAGGGGCACCTGCACACTTAAAACCAAGCACCCTGCCTTCAGGATTGATAAGGCCTGCTATAGGGGTGACTTATAGGTTTTAAGTGCAGTGACCCTAGATATAGGAAACCTATATATTTAGTAAGTGGTGCTAGCACAGCTTACACAGGCTGCAATGGTAGGCCTGTAGTTCCATTTTGAATGGTCTCTCATGGGTGGCATATTGCATGCTTCAGCCCATGGGGGACCTCTGGGGTACCTATGCCCTGGGTACCTTAGTACCATATACTAGGGACTTATAAGGGTACCCCAGTATCCAATTTGGGATGTACCTAAGTACTGAACATAACAATTTAAGGGAGAAAACAGATCGACTGGGTCCTGATTAGCAGGATCCCAGTCATACTAGTCAGTAACAGCTTAGCACCAGGCAAAAAGTGGGTGTAACCATAAAAGCAGATCCTACTTTCCTACAGCAGCTCCACAGGCGTCACTGCACCCTGATCCTGGCATCAGAATTGGAGGCCCGGGTGCAGCGTTTAGGAAGTTGTGCCATGTTCAGCAGTTACGTAGTGTCAAATCTGGCTTCCTTTTTCAATCAAAGTTTATTCATGTATGATCTGTTTTTTTCATTCGTAAAAACCTCCTTACACTTAAAATGAATCCGATGCAAAAGATGTGCATTTTAGCACATGTTTCACAATCTGTATTCTCTATTTTGCCCCGATTGTAAAATGTGCGTATAGTATGGACTGATATATAATCGGTGTACTATTACATAAACAGAAAAGACTGAAACAGTGCATTTGCTGTGTTGTTGTACCAAGGCAAAGTTGTAATCTGCCCATCAGGGTGCTTAGAAACTGTAAAGATGCAGTATTCAGCGCTATATACAAACTAGTAATTTTCCTGCAAATCATAATGCCATCACAAACAATGTATTTGCATTGTAAAGGTATCCACCTGGGGAGGCGAATCAGTGCTTGAGATGTGTTAGGATTTGTGTGAAATTTCCAAGAGTTCTCAGGGAACTCAGGAATTACATTTTCCTACCATGAGTTGAGAGCCCTTTTTGCCTCTAACATGTGCGAGGCTTCTCCCCTTCGACAACCGTTTTCTCTAGTGAAATCATGAAAGAACTCTCCATTTGCACCTTTGCACTTCCTTTGTGCAGATATTCAGCAATAACTCCACAGCCTCTTCCTCTGGGAAGTTCAATTCCACCTGTGTTTCGAACTCAGTATTTTAACAACACTTTTATAGTCGTGCGCTTGCTTGTGAAAAGTAGTGCAGCTCTGTGATTTCTTGTGAACGGGGTCTGCGTTGGTGGTGATACTACTGACCGTTCCAGCATGTGATAGTAGTGACAGCTCCCCAGTATTGTATAAAAACTCTCAAAGGGAGCCCAGTAATCTGTGGCTCTTGTGGAAAGCCTCTCTCCCCCGGTGTGTCCAGCTTCCACGATGCCCACTATTGGAGACGCTGAGCTCCCGTGCCCAGCAGTCTCTCTGGCAGTGGTAAGGTGCAGCACCAGGGCCACCTTACCAACCAAGGGGCATATTTACAAGAACTTAACGCTGCTGTACTTTAAATTTTTTGAAGTTACGGCAGCTTTTTTTTTTTTAATCGCCGTATTTACAAGTAGCCGCTAATTGCGGATAGCAGCACTTTTTAAGCGGAAACAGGAATTTTGAGGATCGGCACTTCTGTTAGCGGGACTTAACAAAAGTGAGATGCAAGGTAGGCGTTGCCATGTTAAACTGCCGCTAACCACACTTTGCGATATTTACAATAAAATTCCTGTACGTCGATAACCCCCCAAAACTGCTGCTAAGTCCAGTTAGAGGCAGTTTTTTAAGACCGTAAAATAACTGGTCTTAAAACTGGTGCAAAAACTTGGGTCCACATATAAGATGTTTGGGTGCTGGACAGCGCTACAAGAAATATTGCTGCGCTGCCCTGAGCCAAAACAAAAGGTCAGGAATGCACCCTATCAATAAGATAGGGAGCATTCCTGGGCCTCATTCATGAGATGTGTTGCATTGCTGCGACAAAACAGTGTAGCGACACTTTTCACTTCGCCCAGCTTACGACACAATGGATGCGCCGTATTTAATGTACGGCGTTTTATGTCTCAATCAATGACACATACGGCTGGAATCCTGACGTATCTGTCAGCACTAAAGTCATGCATTGCTGCAGTTGTGTCGCAAGCATCATGCAACTCCAGCAATGCATGGGGCCAGCCTATCTCTATGGCACTGCGTCACCCGTATGCCTGCATGAGGCAGGCTTAAGGTTTTGACAGTGCGTGGCGTCCTAGAATTGTCGCAGCGAAATCTGAAAGATTTCACTGCGCCACTCCTATGAGTCTTTGTTGCATGGGAACACCCACTGTGCATACATCATACCTGACGCAGGTATAATGTGGCACAGGGCTTCACAAGTTCACCCATATGCCTAGATGCATCACTTTGTAAATACAATGCAAAGTGGTGTAAGATTCACGCTGCAAGTACGTCAAGAACATGACGCACAGTGGCGTTAAACTGTGGGAAGATGCTCATGAATAAGCCCCACTGTATTTCCCCCCTACGTTGGTGCACTATGGCTGCCATGCGCCAACGCAGACACCCTTGCGCCATGGTGCAAGGATGACTGTGTTGCGGAGTTGATTGATGTTGTGGCTCCATCTCTTCTCGAGACATCTGCAGGTGCATCTGGACTAGTGGAGGGCGGGAGTGAACCAGTTGGCCTTCTTGGAGTGTTGTTTGCCTGGTCTTTTCTTGAGGGGTGCCATGGTGTTGGTGCAGTAAGAGATCCATCGGTTGAGGTTGCGTGCTGCGATGTTGGTTTCTGTAAGCATTGGCGGAGTGGTGGTGCTGAGGGAGTTGACAAGAAGTTCTTCTGTGGCTTTGATCCAGCTGCAACAGGAGGCGTGGGGGGTCAATGATGGTGGTGGTGTACAGTGGGCGTGGTGAAGGTGAGATGTATACAGTGATGGTCGTCCAGGAGTGTTTGGTGGTGTGGCTGTAGTTGAAGTTCCTGCTGCTAGAGAAGACTGGGTTGAGTGTGTGTCTGGCTATGTGGGTTTGTACGGTGACTAGCTGCTTGAGTCCGATGTTGGCGAGGTTCTCCAGGAGGGTGGTGGTGTTCTGGTCACTTGGGCTGTTCAGGTGGAAGTTGAGGTCTCAGAGTAGGATGTAGTCGGTGGATGGGAGAGCCTGGGGTGCGATGAGGTCTACGATGGCATCGGTGAATGGGGGGTCATGGGCTGGGGGGCCTGCAGACAAGGGTGCCTGTTGAGGGTGGTGTTGGGCTTGGTCCGGATTTGGAAGTGGAGGTGTTCCATGGTCGCCGTTGCGTCATTAGAGTGCGTGGTGAGTCGGAGTGTGATTTTGTAGACGATGGCAATGACTCCTCCTGGGCGGTCGGGTTGGTCCTTGCGGGTGATATTGTAGCCGTCAGGGATGGCGATGTCGATGTCCGGTCCGGAGCAGAGGTTGTTCCAGGTTTCCATGAAGAAGGCAATGTCTGAAGAGTTGGCGTCAAAGAGGTCCCAGATTTCTGTGGCATGTTTGATGAGGGACCACACGTTGAGGAGGATGCAGTTGAGTTGGTCGCCTGGGCGGCGACAGGCGCTGGTGTGATGATGTGGCAGAAAGTGTGTTTTCTGTTTTGGCAGGCGAAGGGTGCAAGGGTATTCTTCAGTGATTCTAGATGGCAGGCGGCATGGCGTCCAGGGTTGAGGACGAGGAGGGTGCTGGCATCATAGCGGTGGAGTGTCTGGAAGGCAGAGTCCTTGGCACTGGACGCAGTCCATGCACGGAAGGTGCAGACGGGCTTGCCTTTGGCGCGCATTTGGCACACCAGTGGCACACCCGCTGCGCATGGCCGCACAGTGGCTGCCATTAATTAGTACTGTGGGGTGCCTGGACAGCTGGGAGGCGGGAAACGCTGGAAAGAACACTGGAGGGATGGGGCTGCGGTGGATCACAGCGTCAATGAGGGAGAGGACAGGGAAAAAGGAACCATACATAAGCACAGGATAGACAAAGCCAAACAAAGCAAAGAAAAAAAATTCTGAAGCAAAGGTAGAAAGCAACGGAGAAGAGCAAAAAGAGGGACAGGAACAGCAGGAAAGAGGGAAAGGAACAGCAGAAAAGAGAAAAAGGAACAGCAGCAAAGAGGGACAGGAGGCCAGTCAAGCAGCAGAGCAGTGACGCTCTACCACTGGACCACCAACAATGAGGCGCAGGCAGAAGCCTGCGGGGGAGGGGTGCCTCGAACACCTGACCTCCGAGTCAGAGGAACCAGCAGCAGCAGATGGGGACAGCAGCAGCAGCTACCAGACAGTGCTGCGCTGATGAAAGAGCAAGTTCACTAAGGGATAGTCCCCTGTACACCCAAGAGCTCACTACCAGGGGGGCGAGGAAAGGCAGCACCACCCAGTTGCCACTTTCGATCTAACAGTGGCAACCAGATTCCGTGTTCCCATCTTTCCTTGTGAGTAACGGCGGATAAAGCTACATACCCAAGGGCCTGGGCCCGAACCAGCCCCAGCGCCACTGGCACCGGATGCCACCAATGGCCAATCTCAGGAACATGAGCCAGTTAGTGGAGTCCCCCAACAGTCATGTGTGGTGTCTTCGGCAATGTGCATCCTCCGCAGCGCAGGGATAGCTCAGGGCACAGTGTGCGCCACCAACTGGTGCTACACCTGGACCAGACACGACCCCAAGGCCTCCTCGGCTCGCTGTCCCACCTTCTCCTCACCTGGACATCCACACCGGTGCTCAATCCGCCGCGCTCTGTCCGAATCTGTGACTCAGCCAGCAGGAGCCTCAGCCAGGTGGAATTTCACAAGCCAGGGTACAGCAGTCGCCACCAAGTCTGCTGGGGAACCTCCTGATGCAGGTGAAGCAACAGGGCCCCCTTAGGCGTGAGGTTGCATCGCTCCTGCCACACAAGTTTGGTGCAGCTCAGGGGCCTCACCTTAAACAGCATCCGGGCAGCGCCACATCCTCCGGCCTGTGTGCAGAGAGGCGCGGCTCACCATTGGCAATCTCCTCCGTGCACCCCGGTGTAGTGGTGGCGCGTGTTATTCGATGCAGACCTCCCTACATTGGTTCACAGGAGTACCTCTACCAATCACAGCTCCAAGGGGCGCCAGGCTGTCTTCTCCCACAGGTCAGCAACGTGTGTCCATGCGACCTGCCAGACTTCACCACCAGGTAAGGGCAATCGCCGATGCCTCAATATCTACCGCCACGGCCCAAAGGCTTGATCCCGGAGTGGCCCGCTTCCACCGTTAGGCCGCGGCAACTCCACGGCACCTCCGCCTTCCACTCCGGGTCTCAGATGCAGGCCCAGCGAGGCCTCCGGGACCCGGGGACTGTCCACGCTTCCAGCCTTCAGCTGCCATGGTGTCGCAAGGGAAGCTCTATGAAAAGTGATGCATCACTGGTTTACCCCAGCGATGCGCCTCTTTACATATATGGAGCCCTGAATCTGCATTTCCTCTTCCCCTGGAACTCTGGCTGGTCATCGTGGCTGTTGGAAGGTTTGTTTACCTGCACTGAACTTGGCCTTGGCTGCTCCATTCTACAGTCCATTGTTTTTATTTTATTTTTATCATTGGAGGTGGACTTATATGCAATTTTTGCCTCTAGAGGCAGAAAAGTGACGCTGGGCTGACTAACGTGAGTTTTTTTGCCTCTAATTGGGCTTTCGTAACTTTTCTCTCGCTAGCGGCAACATTTTTATCACCTTGAAGCTAGTGTTAGTGGCAACTTTTGCTGCTGCGAGCAGATCCTATCGCCATGTAGCGACATATTTACAATACAAAATGGCAGCGCAGGCGGCCGGCTGCCTGTTTCTCAAAAGAACTGCATTGTTCCTCGCATTAGAGCTCCCTTAACCTCCTTAGCTCGTGCACACAGCATAAGCATAAAGCTCTGACCCGGCAGCCATTAACACCATGCTGGAAGGAGCTCTGGTTCTCTTCTCTCTAAATCCAACAGCACAGTAGAGGCAGGTTACGACCGCATTCCATACTGACTCCCGGCCTGCAGCACCAGCACCACCTTACAAACCTGTGGTATCCTGGTTACCGGTTCCTAGGTAACAGGATGCCGCAGGTTCTGGACGGGTTCTGGAATGGTGAGTGTGGGTGGCAGTTGGAGGCGGCTACCAAAGCTGTAGGACATACCTGCTCGTTCAAATAAAACATATCTACTTACCTGCCTTACTGTGTCTTGGAGTTCCTACAAGTGGCGACGTGCGGAACGGAAAGTTATTTTGTGGCTACATGTGTAATTGGTGTGTTGCATCCCACTGGCTCTGGTGGTGTTGGTCCAGTTCCAGCGTGAAGAGCAAGCAGAGAAGGAGAGCTGGTGGAAACAGGATCTGTGAGCTGGGATGCGAGATGCCATGGCTGTGAGGCCGCAATGCTGAAAGAAAATTGGAGGAATGTGGGGAGGCGGGCGAGCGGTCGACGCATGAAGTTTGTGCACGACCTATGCGTGCAACTGGTAACTGAGCAACCAGTTAGCGTGTGTGCAACTGTGGCCGACTCGTGTTTGGAGCGTCATCAGGCTGCCTTAGCAACACCCAGGAGTTCTTCAGAGAAGCGTCTTAACGTACGTTCACGTAACGTCAACTCCATGTTGGTCTTCCCAAGCCGGCATACACGCTTCTGTTACATGCTATTCCTGCCGCGTCAGAGACCACGTTTTCAAACACGCATTTCGGTGATGCGCACACCTGTGAATGGTAACCTTATTGTTTACAATTTTATGATGGCTGCATGTATTTCGGCGACGCACACACCGTGTGTGTTGGCTAATCTTAGTTTTGAGTACAGTGCTCACGTTTATGTGGCAGTTGATACATGTTGTTCCTGCCATGTAGGAGAGCGAGTTTGCTACGCGCATTTCAGTGATGCACACACCTGCACACAGTAACTTATTGTTTAATTTTTCATGACTGGTGCGTGCATTTAGGTGACACACACACCACATCGATTGGCTATTGTTAATTTTTAAATACAGTGCTCAAGTATACGTGGCTGTTTAGACAATGTCAGTCACATTCAAAATTGCAGTGTGTGTATTTCGGTGATGCACGGCAGGTTGTTACTGGTAATAGTTACACTTGAGATGCAGTTTTATTCTACTAGTATTTCCACTTGTTTATATTTTCTTTCAGGAGGAACAGCACACAGCCTATGCATTTATCAGAGGTATACAAGCCGAGATGGATTTACGCACTCGTTACGTGTTATAGCATTTTTTAAGTGGTTTCTGAGGTTTTTCTATTCTTCCTATCATTCAAAGTTAGAGGGTTGCTTCTCAGACAACATTTTAAGCAAACATAGTTATCCACTCAACAGGGCTTCACAAAGCTGCGGACTTATACCTACAGTACCTTTTCTTCATCGTCCAGGTGTGCCTTTAGTGAAGTGACTGCAAGGATTATTTCCTGAATTATGTATCTGCTCTAAGGAGGAGAATGAAGATGAGTTAACACCTTCAAGGAAAAAGAAAATTATTTTGCAGAGTTTAGGACCAGAAGGATTACAAGTGAATAATCAGATGGAGAAAAAGTCAAGGCCAACAGAGAAAGCGTTGGAGGATTTAGATATTGTTAGACTTGGCATCTGTTGGCGTGTTTCCCCTGAGTTTTTTTGCTTTTTGCCTCCTGGTTTTTGACCGATTTTTGCTGACGTAACGTTTCTGCGCGCTTTTCGCACTGCTGATCAGTGGTAAAGCGCTGGTGCTCCCGGTAAAATTATGAGATGATTGGATGGTTGACTCTCGTGTCAGTCCCCCATAAAAGGCACTACGGATGCCGGGGCCTGTGAGTCGACCGCTACTCGTGGGCCTGCAGCACGGATTGTGCCACCCACGTAAGTAGCCCGAAAAATGACACAAGTGAATGGAGTTTGGTATGCCTGAACTCAGCATCTCAAGGTGCAGCCTTTAGCAAGGATGCCCTTTTTATCCTGAGTTCGTAAAGGCCACTTTTAGAAAGTGGGTATCATTTTGCTCGGTCCTCCCGTGTGCCTCAGTGTGGATGTGGATTGCCTGTCTGGGTTTTGGACGACAGATGGCGGGGAAGCAGGGTGGCTCCCGAAAGTCTAGGTAGGTCAGGAAGGGGCTCAATAGACCTGGGTTGCGATGAGGGGAAGAGGGAGAAGATTTCCTTGCACCTCAAAGAGCCAGGTCTGCCTCTGACAAAGCCGTCGCCACCTCCCGCCAGGAATTCACGCCAGAGAAGACCGACTGGTTCTGGCCGGACACAGACGCCCTCTGCCTGAAAAGTTCAAAGGATTACTGGACATAAAAGCTGGGTCCCGGACCCCTGAACTTCAGAACTCATCTGGACAAGAAGACTGCCGAGGAGAAGAGCCGGAGAAGCTGCGAGAAGGAACGACTGCTTTGCTGGGTGCTTTGCGGAACCGACCTACAGTGGCTGCTTTTGTCTTGTGCAGTGAAAGGCCTGGACTGGACTTTCTGCAACCAAAGGTGTGAGTCTCCAAGGGCTTGGAGTAGAGCTTGCCCCCTGTTCACGAAGTCTCAGGAACTACAAAGACTTCAAGGCCTTCTGCAGCAGCACGAGGAACGTGCCGCCACCAGAAGACACCCACCTATCGACGTCTACGATGCCGCTGCCGACCCAGTGTCCTGAAGGCACCGCAGAGGGCACCGCCGCACCGCAACCCTGGTCTCACCGATGACGCCTATTGATGCCGCCACTGAGCCGCTGCTTGCACCGCGAGACCTGTGGGCACCGCACTCCGCACCGCCTTGCTTCACGCCAAAGCTTTGGCACCGCAGAGGGCCCTGCCACAACGCTGCACCGCGACCTTGTTCTCACCGAAGACGCCGGCTGGCACCATCACCGAGCCACTGCTCGCACCGCGACCTGTGGGCCCTGCACTCTGCACCGCCTCGCTACACGACGACGCCGTGGCCCTCCTGACGCCGCCACTTCCCGCCGGAATCAACTACACTGCTTGCACCGTGGTTCGGGGGCACCGCTCGTAAGTTACACGACGCACCGCCCTCATCCCACACTGCAGCCTTGGCTCCCCGACACCGGTGCCATCGACTCCCGCTCGTCAGCTGATGACAGCGCTCAGCAAAGACGACGACGCTGCTCGCACGTGACCTGCTAGCACTGTGACGGACACCGCCACCACCTCGCACCGTGACCCTGGTCTCACCGACGACGCCACTGACGCCACCACCGAGCCGCTACTCGCGCCGTGATCTGGGGACACCGCCCACCACACCGATGCACTTCGCACCGCAGCACCTGACGTCTGTTGGCGCCAGCGCTTCTGATCCCATCAGAAAGGAGCTCGACCTGCAATGCGAGTGACTTCAAGGGCCCATCGCCCTGCATCTCTGAAAAGGTAGTTTGCGGGTCTGCCCGACACCGTAGCTGGCCTGCGACCCCGCGGTCAGCCAGGAATGTTTTTGGATTTGTGTGCTCACTACGCCGTGGTAGCCCGGACGGAGCTATCCACCCAAGGAACTCTTGTTAATCAACATGTTTTTGGAACTGTGAACTTTTTAAATATAGTATTGTAGATTCTTATCGTTTTGGTCTTGGTTAAAAGTATATAAAGATATTGGTTATTTTTCTAAACCAGTGTGGTGTCCTTTCGTAGTGCGTACACTGTGTTACTGTTGGTTAAGTGCAATTGCTTTACACACTGCCTCTAAGATAGGCCTGGCTGCTCGTGCCAAGCTACCAAGGGGGTGAGCAGGGGTTATTTTAGACGTGTAACTCCCTTATCCTGACTAGGGTGGTGGTTTTTGCCTGGCTTCGGCTCACACCTTAGCCAACCGAAAATCCCATTTCTAACATTGGTTGTCAGCGGTGGGGATAGGACTTGCGTTTGCACTTGACCTACTGTGATTGGTGTGCCCTACTACCGCATCACAGACCATTACGTGCCACATACTAAGGCGTTTTTCTTGATTGGCCGATTTTTGTGATCTTGAAAGGCGAACCTTCTACTGCATCATGCCGGAGTCAGTGACATCATCTGTGGCATCCCTGGACATTGCCTTTGAGGAGGATAGGTTGGAGCTCTACACTGTGCGAGAATTAAGAGCCGTGTGCAAAAACCTGAAAGTCCAAATCAGAGGCCTCACTAAAAAGGACGAGCTACAGAAGGTGCTGAGGGCCTGGGTAGCAGCCAGAGCAGCCAGTGGGCAATCTGGTGACCTTAGTGAAGAGGCGAGGGACCCGGTGGATGTGCTTTCGCGAGGGGGAGAACCCCCCCGACCGGGCAGCAGTGGCCTATCCCCAGAGGAGCTGGAGGACAGGCGAGAAGCGAGAAGGATCGCCACAGAGCTAGAGAAAATGCGATTGGCCATGGAGGAGAAAAGAATGCTATTGGAGCATGAACGAGGTCTTAAAGAACTGGAGCTGAGGAGTAGACCCGGCTCGGATGGTGACAGCAATTCATCAAGGCAGACAGACCGAATCCTACACATCCCTAAGAATGTGGGCAGAGAGTTCAAAAAGGGGGATGATGTTAGGAGTTAAAGCCTCTTACCCTCGTTTCTTGTCCCGTTTTTGTCTGCCCTGCGTGCTTGATTGGGCGTGCACTTGGGAATGGGCGGGGTATCTCTGTTTATAACGCTCTCCACACCCCTGAGTCAGCGCTTGGTTTCTTTCCCGGTCTTGCAACCCGGAAGGTCTGTGCTGGTAAACCTTGGGGCCTCGGGACTTCTTGTATTGCCTGGATTGCCTGACTTCCTGTTTCCTGGACGGACAGACGGATGGCTGAATGCCGGTAGCTCGTGAACAGCCTACGCTCGCGGGTGATTTTGGATTCAGAGGACTTCTGTTCTTGCTCTGTCGAGGTCGGGGTCGATTGCAGGTAGTTTTTGCCTATCGATTTTTTTGTTTTCGTTTAGGCTATTATCAGTCCGATCTCTAGCTGCAACATATGGGATCATATGTTGCAGAGAAAACAAAAACGCGGCTGCGTTTTTCCACTGTTTTTCTCATTTTCCACCTGACTCTAGATACTGGGAGATTCCCTTACTGACGTCTCCAGTTGATTATTGTCATTACGGGTGCACCCGGTAAGAGGAAGGGCATTTAATCAAATCCTCTTCTCTTAGTTGTAGAGGGTTTTTTTGCCGTGTTTTGGCTTTTTCCCCTGTCCTTTTTATGTTAGATACGTGGAAGGTGTTTTTTGGGGTCTTCTTGTTAGTGGACATTTGGAAACCTGCATTAACTCAGGATCAGCGTATAGTGTGGCCCTAAGGAAACCTGTTGGAAGACACTGTAATGGGACAATACTTATGGAATACTACGACATCCTTGAAACCTGTGCAAGGGGTAAGAGTGTTGTCCTGTTGTCCAAGTGCAGGTTCAATCATGTGCGTGTGTGTGATTATGTGGTGTTAACCTGTCCTGTGTTGATTTTTGTAGGTTATCCTGGGTTTCCGGTAGAATACAGAATACGCCACCAGTGCTGGTCTACGACCTGGTCCCCATGTTTTGTTTTCCCCCCCCCCACCTTCTTCCGTGGTTCTTGTTTGCCATCGCCAGTGTATAAAGATAGGCAGTGGCGAAGAGAGCTTAGGGGGAGGACTGGGAATATTCTTCGCTCCCGCAGTATTGGGTGGTTGTGCAGTGGTGGCAGGACAGAAAACCAAGACCACAAATTGAAATACTGCCTGAGCGAAGATGGACTTAGGGGAGGGCACGCCAAGAGTAGGGGACAATGGGGTTCCCTCAATGCAGGACTTGATGGCTGCGTTTACGTCCCTTCAGTCGGAGGTTCAAGGCCTGAGACAGGAGAATGTAGGATTACACCAGGAATTAACTGCCCTTAGAGCCAGGGAACGTACATGGGGGGCAGGAGCAGGTCCATCTTCTAGGGTTCAGGGGCCTGTATTGCAGCCAGCGACGTTTCATTTTGATCGTGTGGCCAGTCAGGGTACGGGTGGGGGCAATCCTCTTGCTATTACTGTTAATACTCCGGTTCCCGTCCCCTTGGCAGTCCCTGAAAGATTTACAGGGGATTGCAACAAGTATGCAGTGTTCATGAACCAATGTCATCTACATTTTATGTGTCGTCCCTCTGCTTTTCCTGATGACAGAGCGAGGGTGGCTTTCGTTATCTCTTACTTGGCCGGGTCTGCAGCTACTTGGGCTGTTCCATTAGTTGAAGGAGATGATCCGGTGTTATATAATTATCCGGCTTTTAGAGAACAGATGCGATGTTTGTTTGCGAAGCATGCTTTTATGCAAGCCAGCGACGCAGAGTTGTTGAAATTGCGACAGGGGAAGCAAGACTTACTGACTTATATTGCTTCATTTAATCGTCTTGTGTCTGAAACTCAGTGGCCTATGGCAAAGCGAACCTCAATATTCTATCAGGGGTTAAGTGAGGAGTTAAAGGATGTGGTGTCACAGGTAGTGGATCCTCCTGAGGCCTGTGCAGAATTCATCGATTTGGTGGTTAAGTTAAATCATCGACTCCTTGAACGACGTGGGGAAAAGAACCGTTTCATGGGGTCCCGTGCGGTGGTAGTGAGGGGTGATACCAAAGAACATGTGGAGGTCAAGCAGACATCTGAACCCATGCAGATAGGAGGGGTGAGAGGGCCATTGACTAGCGATGAAAAGAGTAGGAGGCGCCTAGACAACCTATGCCTATATTGTGGCAAGGGTGGTCATTTTGCCCGTGAATGTCCCATAAAACCATCTTCTTTTCCGAATCCCAAGGGAGTGGCATATATAGGAAGAGATTATGGTGGGTTAGCCTGTGGAGAGGTAGTTGGGAGTAATCCCTATGACATTCCAGGAGCTGTGCAAAGGGTACCCAGGCACTTCACCGTAACCATTTGTGTGGTGCTGTCCAGTAGCAGTAGATTGTCTCTGACGGTATTACTTGATTCTGGAGCCACTGGCAATTTTATGTATAACAGTTTGGCTGAAACCTTGAAGGTTCCCTATGTGTACAAGGAACAACCAGAACCTGTTCGGGCCATAGATGGAACTGAATTGTCATCTGGGTTAATAACACGTCAGACAGAACCCTTGTCGTTGATTTGTGATAATGGGCACTCAGAGACTGTTAGTTTCGATCTGATTGATGCTCCTTCTTTTGGAGTGATATTGGGAGTACCTTGGTTGCAGTTGCATAACCCGAAGATAGACTGGGTGCGGAGAACGGTGACTTTGGATTCTGCACATTGTTTGCAACATTGCTATCAGGAAGCGACAGATTGGGTGGTGCCCTTGACTTGTGCAGCTAGTACGCAGGGTGAGCTTCCTGGTGTCCCTTCTCCGTACAAAGAGTTCAGTGAGGTTTTTGATGAGGTACAGGCTGTGGCGTTACCTTCTCATAGAACATTAGATTGCCGTATTGATCTACAGCCGGGTGCTACTTTGCCGTGTTGTCGGATATATGCCTTGTCTGAACCAGAGGAGAGGTATTTACGGGAGTATATAGATAACATGCTGAGTACTGGGTGTATACGTCCTTCTGTGTCTCCCGTTTCCTCTTCTATTTTTTTCATTCCAAAGAAGGAGGGTGATCTCCGCGCGTGCGCGTGGATTACAGGGCACTTAATAAGGTGACAATAAAAAACAAGTATCCCCTTCCCCTTATTCCGGTGTTGTTGGACCAACTGCGGCATGCCATGGTATTCACCAAGCTAGACTTACGCGGTGCGTACCATCTCATTCGTGTCCGTGAAGGGGAAGAGTGGAAAACCGCTTTTCGAACAAAGTTTGGTTTGTTTGAATACTGTGTCATGCCCTTTGGGTTATGCAACGCCCCTGCCTCGTTTCAATTTTTTATTAACGAGGTCTTGCGTGAGTTCCTGGATATATGTGTTATCGTTTACCTGGATGACATTTTGATTTTCTCTAATAACATCGAGGAACACATTGGTCATGTCACACAGGTATTGCAGAAGTTACGTGAGCATCGGTTGTATGTGAAGCTGGAGAAATGTAAGTTCCATGCTACTTGTGTTGAGTTTCTCGGATTTCATATATCCGCTAAAGGCATCAAGATGGATCCCCGTAAGATTGAGGCAATTATTTCATGGCCACCACCTACGTGTGTGAAGGATATTCAGGTTTTGTTAGGGTTCGCGAATTTCTATCGGCGATTTATCTCCCATTTTTCTGATATTGTGTCACCTATAACTGCCTTGTTGAGGAAAGGTGTCCCTTTCATTTGGTCCCCGGTGGCTCAGGCTGCCTTGACATTACTGATAGAGAGGTTCACCTCGGCTCCTGTTTTGGTGCATCCTGATCCAGCATTGCCGTTTTATGTGGAGGCGGATGCTTCCATGTATGCGGTAAGTGGCGTATTATCTCAGAGGGATGTAGAAACTGGTTTCATGCACCCCATAGCTTTCTTCTCCAAGACATTGTTACCTGCAGAACGTAACTATACGATTGCAGAGAGGGAGCTTCTGGCAATCAAGTTGTCTTTTGAGGAATGGCAACATTATCTGTGGGGGGCTAGATACCCCGTTACGATTTATACGGACCATAAAAACTTGGAGTTTTTTCGTTCAGCACGGGCTTTAACCCCCAGACAGATGCGATGGGTGTTGTTCTTCAATGAGTATGACTTTGTCATTACTTATAGACCTGCAGCCCAACAGGTGAAGTCGGATGCCTTGTCACGGATCCATGGTGGATCCAGGGAGGAATTGGTGGGTACTGAAGAGAGGACAATAATACCCGCAGGGAAGATCGTGGGTGGGACATCTGAAGAGGACTTTATGAAGTCTGTGCAGAAAGAGATTGGGAAAACAGATTTGACCCCTTGGTTGACAGATCCGTTGTTTGAAATGAGGGCTGGGTTGTTGTATCACGATGGTCGTTTGTTTATTCCACCTGAATTGCGGCAACAGGTTCTTACGTGGTGTCATTCTTCCTCTTTGGTTGGCCACCCTGGAATACATAAGACCAAAGAGATATGTTTGCGTTGGTTTTGGTGGGAAACGATTGGCCATGATGTGCAGGTGTTTGTAGGATCATGTCCTGTCTGTGCAGTAAGTAAGGCAACACATACTCGCCCTGCTGGTTTGCTGACCCCTTTGCCGGTGCCCCCTTCCCCTTGGCATACTATTAGTATGGATTTTGTCACCGATCTTCCTGAGGTGGGGGGGTACACGGCTGTTCTGGTCGTGGTAGATCTATTCACGAAGACGGCACATTTTATACCGTTATTACAGATACCTAGTGCCCGTGCTTTGGCGGAGGTGTTTATCTCATATATTGTGAGGTTACATGGATTGCCATCCGCTATTGTGTCCGATAGGGGTCCGCAATTTGTATCGCATTTCTGGACTGAGTTATGCTCCTCATTGAGGATGGAATTGCGTTTGTCTTCCGCATATCATCCTCAATCGGATGGACAAACGGAGCGGACGAATCAAACGATGGAGCAATATATACGTTGTCTGTTGACTTCTTTATCTTGTGATTGGCTCTTGGCCCTACCCTTAGCTGAATTTGCGTACAATAACAGCTTGCATTCAGCATTGGGTATGACCCCTTTCTTTTGTTCATCAGGCTTTCATCCAAAGGCCATACCTATTCAACCCTCAGGGAGGGTACCTGCATTGGATACCTTGAGTCGTTCTTTGGTGGCTATCTAGGAAAAGGCTCAAGAACAGTTGTTGGCCACTAAGGAGACTATGAAAAAGCAGGCTGATAAACATAGAATCCCAGCCCCCTTGTATGTAGTAGGAGATAAGGTGTGGCTGGCCACAAAGAATTTGAGGTTGGATGGGCCAAGGAAATTACAGCCAAGATATGTGGGGCCTTTTCGTATAGGTAAAGTGATCAATCCTGTGGCCATGAAGTTGGTTTTGCCTGATGAGTATCGCATACATCCTGTTTTTCATACCTCCTTGTTGAAACCCTATACTCCCACTGTTCTGTCCCTGCCCCCCCCTCCTCCTGTGATAGTGGACGATCATGAGGAATATGAGGTACACGCGGTTCTGGACTCTAGGAGAAGTGGTGGGAGGCTTCATTATTTTATTGATTGGAAGGGCTATGGACCTGAAAACCGCACATGGGAACTGGCTAGTGATGTACATGCCCCTAGGTTGGTTCGGCTGTTCCATCTTCGCCATCCCAGCAAAGTGGGGAGGCGTTTGGGGGGAGGTACTGTTAGGAGTTAAAGCCTCTTACCCTCGTTTCTTGTCCCGTTTTTGTCTGCCCTGGTGCTTGATTGGGCGTGCACTTGGGAATGGGCGGGGTATCTCTGTTTATAACGCTCTCCACACCCCTGAGTCAGCGACTGGTTTCTTTCCTAGTCTTGCGACCCGGAAGGTCTGTGCTGGTAAACCTTGGGGCCTCGGGACTTCTTGTATTGCCTGGATTGCCTGACTTCCTGTTTCCTGGACGGACAGACGGATGGCTGAATGCCGGTAGCTCGTGAACAGCCTACGCTCGCGGGTGATTTTGGATTCAGAGGACTTCTGTTCTTGCTCTGTCGAGGTCAGGGTCGATTGCAGGTAGTTTTTGCCTATCGATTTTTTTGTTTTCGTTTAGGCTATTATCTGTCCGATCTCTAGCTGCAACATATGGGATCATATGTTGCAGAGAAAACAAAAACGCGGCTGCGTTTTTCCACTGATTTCTACTGATTCCTCATTTTCCACCTGACTCCTAGATACTGGGAGATTCCCTTACTGACGTCTCCAGTTGATTATTGTCATTACGGGTGCACCCAGTAAGAGGAAGGGCATTTAATCAAATCCTCTTCTCTTAGTTTGTAGAGGGTTTTTTGCAGTGTTTTGGCTTTTTCCCCTGTCCTTTTTATGTTAGATACGTGGAAGGTGTTTTTGGGGTCTTCTTGGTTAGTGGACATTTGGAAACCTGCATTAACTCAGGATCAGCGTATAGTGTGGCCCTAAGGAATCCTGTTGGAAGACACCGTAATGGGACAATACTTACAGAATACTATGACATCCTTGAAACCTGTGCAAGGGGTAAGAGTGTTGTCCTGTTGTCCAAGTGCAGGTTCAATCATGTGCGTGTGTGTGATTATGTGGTGTTAACCTGTCCTGTGTTGATTTTTGTAGGTTATCCTGGGTTTCCGGTAGAATACAGAATACGCCACTAGTGCTGGTCTACGACCTGGTCCCCTTGTTTTGTTTCCCCCCCCCCCCACCTTCTTCCGTGGTTCTTGTTTGCCATCGCCGGTGTATAAAGATAGGCGGTGGCGAAGAGAGCTTAGAGGGAGGACTGGGAATATTCTTCGCTCCCGCAGTATTGGGTGGTTGTGCGGTGGTGGCAGGACAGATGACATACAGAGGTGGTTTCAGGGGTATGAGGCAGTGATCCATATGAATGGGGTCCCGGAGGAGAACTGGGGCGCTGGGTTGTGGTCTCTATTTCCCGAGGAAGCCAGGGATACTTTGACAGCGTTGGGTAAGGGGCCTAACCTCACCTATGCTGATATGAAGGAAGCCCTTCTCACAAGGTATGGTCTCACCCCTGAGAAGTACAGGGATCAGTTTAGGTCCTGGAAGAAGTCTGATGCCAACACGTGGTTGGAATGTGTGGATGGGTTTTGTCGATCGTTGGATGGCTGGGTGAAGGGCAGTAATGTGACGGACTTTAAGGGGCTCTACAATCTGATTGCGTGGGAGCACCTGTCCAGTCTATGTTTTGCAGATCTGCGCCAGCACCTATTGGATAGTAAGCTAACTGACCCCAGGAAGCTTGCTAAGGAGGCGGACCGCTGGGTGAGTACCCGGGTCCACAAGAAAGCATTTGGGGGAGACTCAGCCAAAGGCTGGCAGGGTCCCCAGCTGAAGAGTGGGGGGGACAAGGGTAAAACACAGGAGTTCTAGAAAGGGCCCCAACATAGTACCCAGGGTAAAGGTTCCCATCCCCCGGGAGATAAGAAACCAGGGGTCTCGACAGGGAAGCCTGCCGAGATCGGCCTGCAAGTGTTTTGCATGTGACCAGGTGGGGCTCATGAAGGGAGACCCCAAGTGTCCGAATGGGACACAGCCACCCACCGGTGGGCCTTCCAAATTTTTGGCGAGCGAAGCCCTGGGGGAGGAGGAGGAATCCCAGCAGGAGGAGGGGGAAACCGTAGAGCTGACCCTCATCTCACTAGGACAGTGAGATGGTCCCTGGAGCCCAGGTGCCCCCTAACACCAAGAAATATAGCACCTGGGTGACCATCAACAGGAAAAGGGTGGAGGCTCTCAGGGATACCGAAGCCAGTGTGACCTCAGTTCGGTGTCACCTGGTCCCTGAGACGCAGGTAGTCCCCGGGGCATCCCACCAGGTGATAGCAGTTGACAACTCAGAGCGCCAGTGTCTGGTGGCGCAGGTTCCCTTCGAGTGGGGGGGGGCTCAGGTCCTTTGAGGGTGGTTGTGAACCCTTCCATGCCTGTCGATTGTCTGCTCTGTAACGACCTGGAGCAATCCTTATGGAAGGATGTGGAGCTCAGGTCCCACATGGAGATGCTGGGGTTGCCAGAGTGGGCATGCGTGTCCACTCGGTCAATGGCGGCTTGAGAGGGTAATCAACGGGACCCGGAGCCTGAAACAGTGGCCCAGGTCCCCGCCAAGAGAAATGGCCAGAGGCGTGGGAAACCCACCCCTGCAGCTCCCACGGCCCGGGAGGAGGCGGACCCCGAGGGGGACGCCCTGGTGCCTACCGGGGAGCAGGTAGCCGAACTGGGGGACCTCACTGAGCTGACCCATTGGCAGCAGGAGGGGGGTCCCACCAGGGAGGAGTTCTGCCGAGAGCAGAAGGAGTGCCCTTCTCTGGAGGGTCTGCGGCGGCAGGCCGCAGCCCAGGCGGCTAGTGATCATTCCGGATCACATTGGATTTATTGGGAGAATGATCTCCTGTACAGCGAGCCTAAGGTCGCGGAGCCTGGGTCAGCCCGTGTGCTGGTGGTACCCCAACGCTTCCGGACCTTCCTACTGGGTCTGGCTCACGACGTGCCTTTGGCAGGACATTTGGGGCAGGACAAGACCTTTGATCGGCTTGTCACCCACTTCTTCTGGCCCCAAATGCGGAGGCAGTCGGATGTGCATTGTCGGTCTTGCCAAACTTGCCAGGCAAGTGGCAAGAGTGGGAGGAAGGTCAAAGCTCCTCTCCAACCGTTCCCCGTGGTGGGGACACCCTTTGAACGGGTAGGGATAGACATTGTGGGGCCACTGGACCCCAAGACAGCCATGGGCAACAGGTACATCCTGGTCTTGGTGGACCATGCCACCCGGTACCCGGAGGCAATCCCTCTCATGACTACGACGGCGCCAGTGGTGGGCCGGGCGTTAATGGGGATCTTTTCCTGAGTGGGGTTCCCCAGAGAGGTGGTTTCCGACCGAGGGACCAATTTCATATCGAAGTATATGACATCCCTGTGGAAGGAGTGCGGTGTTACGTACAAGTTCACCACTCCTTACCACCCCCAAGGTAACGGTCTGGTGGAAAGGTTCAACCAGACCTTAAAGGCATGATCAAGGGTCTCACCGAACCCATGAGGTGTAAGTGGGATGTCCTCTTGCCGTGCCTTCTCTTTGCGTATAGGGAGGTACCCAAGAAGTCTCTCGGGTTCAGTCCCTTCGAGCTTTTGTACGGCCACCCCATGCGGGGGCCCCTAAGCTTGGTAAAGGAAGGCTGAGAGGCCGTGTGAGAAGTTGGCCTGGCATATGCTGTCCACTAATTATAGTGGGCACCTTGCACCAGTCCATCTTCTCACATTGGTGTGCAGCGTGTGGGATTCCAGCTTGCTATTGTTTTACCAGATAATCTCAATTGAATTGATCAACTGAAAACCACTAAAGGTACCTAAGGTACATATAATTTAAGCTTAGAATAACAGTAAGTTCTACTGAACTTAGAGTTGTGTGGTAAGGGATAGCACAACCCTTTCTACAACTCAAGAGAGTTTAGTAGGCCACACTGGAGTAGGTAGTGCATACACCACACCACACTAGTAATGTCTTTAAGGGCAGGATCCAAAGAATCCTTGCAGGAAGCCATTGAGCTTCCACCCTCCAAGTATGATACACTCCCATTCTTGGAATTGAGAGCTTTATGTAACTTGAGAAAATAAGGACAGGCCAAAGCCCCACCACCCAACACCTCAAGGAGTTGTTGGTGGCTTATGACCTTAGTAAGCCTGTAGGGACTGAAGGGGTAGGAGCTGAGGGTGGGGCAGGAGAAGAGGAGGACGCTAGGGGTACCAATACCCCCAGCCCCCCTCTGAAACTGGCCAGGAGGGTGACAATGACCCTGACCTGGAAAACCCAATCCCTCCTGTGGATGATGATGAGGATGATCAAGATGATGCCCTCTTTGTCCCCCAGGAAGGATTAAGAGTGTGCCCAGGAAGTCTAGATCTCCTTCCCAGGAGTCTAACCACTCTGGCACCTCTATAGGGAGCTCTGTCTCATCTCACAGGAGGGAATCCTCTCATGAGAGGAGAGCCAGACTGGTCCAGTATGAGGAAACTCAGCTGGAAATCAGAAAAAAGCAACTGGCTTTAGATAGGGAATCCCTAGATCTCCTTAGAGAGAGAAGAAAGTTGGGACTAGAGTCCCATGGTGGCAGCAATATCCCTAGAGATAGGGACAGGTCTTATGACCATAGAAACCTAAACAAGATTGTCCCTCCCTACCAGAGTGGGGATGACATCCACAAATGGATAACTGCACTGGAGAGGGCCTGTAAAGTTCAGAAGGTCCCCCAGAGGCAGTGGGCAGGGTAAGGTGGTGCATGCACCCCTTACTGTGATATAGGTTACCTATATCACTAAATACATACACACATATAAACCTATAAGTCACTCCTAAGGCAGGCCTTATCAATCCTAAAGGCAGAGTGCATGGTTCCTATGTGAGAGGGTGCCCCTGCATGAGCAGGGCCCCTCTGCAGCGTTCGGAGACCATCTCTGATGCTGTTTGTAGTGCAGCCTGACCATATACTCTTAAGCGCATTATATCCTCGCGGTAAAATGTTAACTTTGGAATGGCTGCACCTAAACATGTCGTGTTTGGTGTCAAACATCTTGGAATACTACCCCCCCCCCGCCAATTCTGGCGGCGGGGGTAGCATTCCACCCTTCTAGAGGGAAAGACATGTTAACCCTGACTAGCCCGGTAACTTCTTTCCAAAGCCCTGGCATCACAAAATGGATGCTGCTGCCACAGACACAAGTCTGGCCTCCTGCTGCTGGACGAAACTCCGGCAGGGGAGGCCTGGACAATAGGTTTCCTGTTGCAGGGAGGTGTGACCACCTCCCCAGACAGGATAATGTGTATTGGGGCTGGGCGGGAGCACCATCTGTGTGCTTTGAAGTCCTGCACTGGGGGCACATTTGGTGTCCCTGTGCATACCCCAGTTCAAACCGGATCAGGGCTTCCAGCCCCTGCTTTGGCGCGAACTGGACAAAGGGAAAGGGGTGTAGCCACCCCTCTGCCCTGACCCACCCATAGGTGGGGCCACAGAGTAGTCCAACCCTTGTCTTTAGTATAAAGATAGGAACCCAGTCCTTAGGACTTTAGATTATACCTGGACGAAACTCTGAAACTGAATCCTGGACCTTCGACGCTCTACGACAAGATTAGAGGACTGAAGAATCTCCCTTGGGGTCAAGGAGTGACTCCCCTGCTTGGCAGGCACCAAAGAAGCATCTGTCCGGTTCGCATTTCTGAAGCTCCCGTCGGACGCCGAAGTCATCGCATCACCAGAGGTGGATTCTCAGACTTCTCCGAGGCTACCCTGAGTTCCCAGCAAAGCTGAGGCCCGTGGCTATCGTGGGTGACTTGAGACAGTGACCCCTGGACACCGAGCACATTTGCAAGTGCATCATCTTCTGGGTCTCCCAAGAAGTCGTGCTTTGGGTTCCGAGTAGCCCTAGCCTCCAGCACCACCTGCACCGAAGATCACTGGCCCCCACTCCGTGAGTGTCCTGTAAGCCAGCTCCACGTGCGGCGTCACGAGGCTCCTTCGCGGTCGCTAGCCCGTTGGCTAGTAGCCCTTAACGAAGGCCAATCCTTTTCTTACTTGGCATCCTGGTTGCTCCAGGCCTGCCCTCACTTACCCTTGCTGGGTGAGTTCCACAGACCTTGCTGGTCTGCACCATCGACGATCTACATCTTCCTCGAGACTTGCCCTTGCCAAGGCTTGTTGGGTCCAATCCGGTCGCCGACACCTCAGCACTCGACAGACATCGTGTACCAGCCCGAATCCTGCTCCTGGTTGCCGACAATGCCTCCTGGACCTCGTGGCTGAAGAGTCAAGACGACCGTCAACGCACCTGAAGCACTCGACATCGGTGGGCATCTGTCCATCGCCTTCCTGGTCACTGGCTAGTGACCCAGACTCTGTCCCCTCTGCTTTCAGGTTCTTCAGAACTCCGATCCACTCTTGGATCCACCCGGACACTTTTCTCTTGGCCGCCAGCAGCACTTTGCAGCAGATCGCCATTCGAATCGACGACGAAACCCGACCCCGAAAGGCACCTATGCACCCGGCTTCCTGGGTGAGGTAACACGAGTACTCCGGTGCTCCCGTGGGTAGAGACTCTTCAAAGTCCTAGATCTCAAAGGGTTTTGTCCTAGTCCTCTTTTAAGTGTCCCTTTTCTATAATTTCCGATCCCGACTTTCTCCATAGAAGTCAACGGCGTATCGCGGTTGTGTATTTACACTGCACGCGTCTTCCGTAGGTCCCCTGTGTCACTACCTTGGGTGGTTCCTTGTGGTCCAAGCACTTCTAGAGGCTCTAGGCCTTGTGTCTAGTTCAGTCGTGGTTCGCATACCACTTTATTGGTATATGGTTTGGTACGCCCCTAGGGCCCAAACGTGTATTTGTGCTATTACTGTGATTTGATAACTTATAACTTATGTACTTCGAACTCTAGCCTCATAAAGAGACTAGAGGGGTGTGTTTAGCAATAAATACATATATTTTGAATATATACCTGGTGTGGTGCTCTTTCATTTGGTCACTCAAGAGATTATAGACTGGTAAAACAAGCTGCTTTACATTCCTTCAAGACTTAGCCTGAAGGCTGCTCTCCATAGCTACCACTAGGATAGCTTTCAATAAAGGTTGTCTTTAACCTATCTCCAATAAGGGGTTGTTTGGACTGGTGCAAGGTGCCCACTATAATTAGTGGACAGCATATGCAAGGCCAACTTCTCACAGGCCGCTCCCCAGAAGGCACCCCAGGAGGTGTTCAGCTACATGCTGGCCTTCCGTAACCAAACTGCCCGCATCAGGAAACTCGCTCAGGCTAACCTCGAAGCCAGCCAGGAAGAAATGAAGAAGTGGTATGACCAGAATGCCACTCTGGTCGAATTTCAACCTGGGCAGAAAGTATGGGTCATGGCCCCTGTGGAACCTTGTGCCTTGCAGGACAAGTGGACTGGCCCCTTTGAGGTGGTGGAGCGCAAAAGTGAGGTCACCTACTTGGTGGATTTGCAGGCTCCTCGGAACCCGTTACGGGTCCTCCACGTGAACCGCCTCAAACCCCACTTCGAGAGGTCCGAAGTGAGCATGCTCTTGGCGAAAGACAACGGAGAGGAAGCGGAGAGTGAGCCTCTCCCAGACCTCCTGTCTGCCCAAGAGGGGGATGGGTCGGTGGAGGGGGTGGCCCTCTCCCCAGCCCTGACCGCTGAGCAACAGAGCGAGTGCCACCAGTTGCTGGGGCAGTTTGCCCCCCTGTTTTCCTTGACCCCCGGTGTTACTCACTGGTATACCCACGATGTGGATACCGGTGACAGCCCCCGGTGAAACACAAGATTTACCGGTTGGCTGACCGAGTCAAGGCCAGCATCAAGGAGGAGGTCTCGAAGATGTTGGCGTTAGGGGTGGTTGAGCCGCCTAGCAGCCCCTTGGGCCAGCCCCGTGGTCTTAGTCCCGAAGGCCACAGCGCCTGGGGCTGCCCCAGAACTGCAGTTCTGTGTGGACTACCGCGGGCTCAATGCCGTCACGCGGACTGATGCCCATCCCATCCCCCGAGCCGATGAGCTCATCGACCGGTTGGGAGCGGCCCGGTTCCTGAGTACGTTCGATTTAACATCAGGATACTGGCAGATCGCTCTAACCGAGGGGGCCAAAGAAAGATCCACATTCTCGACCCCGGACGGGCATTACCAGTTCCGTGTGATGCCCTTCGGTTTGAAGAATGCCCCTGCCACGTTCCAGAGGTTAGTCAACCGGGTACTGGCCGGGCTGAAGGAATTCAGCGCCGCCTACCTGGACGACATTGCGGTGTTCAGCTCCAGTTGGGACGAACACCTCAAGCACCTCGGTGAAGTGTTGAAGGCGCTGCAGACCGCAGGCCTCACGATTAAGGCCAGTAAGTGCCAGATCAGGCAGGGTTCGGTGGTTTACTTGGGACACCAGGTAGGGAGTGGCCAGGTGGTGCCCCTCCAGCCCAAGATTGACACAATCCTGGCTTGGGAACCCTCCAAGACCCAGACAGAGGTGAGGGCCTTCTTAGGCCTCACCGGGTATTACCGGAGATTCGTTAAGGGATATGGCACCATCGTGGCCCCCTTAACAGAGCTGACTTCCAAGAAGCAGCTCAAAAAGGTGATCTGGACTGAGTTCTGCCAGAAGGCGTTTGATGCCCTGAAGGCCGCCATGTGCACGGCACCCGTGCTCAAGGCACCTGACTTCTCCAAAGAATGTGTTGTGCAGACCGATGCTTCAGAGCATGGAGTGGGGACAGTGCTCTCACAGATAAACGAAGAAGGACTAGACCAGCCTGTAGTCTTCCTTAGCAGGAGACTACTCCCCAGGGAACAGAGGTGGAGCACCATCGAGAGGGAGGCCTTTGCGGTGGTCTGGGCCCTGAAGAAGCTGCGGCCCTACCTGTTTGGGACCCACTTCTGGGTTCAGATCGGCCACAGGCCCCTCCGATGGCTCATGCAGATGAGGGGGGGGAAATCCAAAGTTGTTGAGGTGGTCCATTTCCCTACAGGGGATGGACTTCACGGTGAAACACCGCCCTGGATCAGAACACGCCAATGCCAATGGTCCGTCCAGATTCTTCCGCCTTAGTGACGAGAACTCCCAGGAGGGTGGGTAGTTCTCCCTTCCTTCAGCTGGAGGGGACGTGTGTTAGACTTGGCATCTGTTGGCGTGTTTCCCCTGAGTTTTTTTGCTTTCTGCCTCCAGGTTTTTGACCTATTTTTGCTGACGTAACGTTTCTGCGTGCTTTTCGCACTGCTGATCAGTGGTAAAGCGCTGGTGCTCCCGGTAAAACTATGAGATGATTGGATGGTTGACTCTTGTGTCAGTCCCCCGTAAGAGGCACTACAGATGCCGGGGCCTGTGAGTCGACCGCTACTCGTGGGCCTGCAGCACGGATTGTGCCACCCACGTAAGTAGCCCGAAAAATGACACAAGTGAATGGAGTTTGGTATGCCTGAACTCAGCGTCTCAAGGTGCAGCCTTTAGCAAGGATGCCCTTTTTATCCTGAGTTTGTGAAGGCCACTTTTAGACCAGACGATACTAATAGGACGGTGTCTCCAGAGGCACAACCACCAGGTACTTATCATGGTAACCTTCAAAGCATAGCACTTGTGCGTCGACAGCAGGAACTTGGAACACAGACGTACGTCATTGGGCCGAATGCATGCCCTCACATCCGAACGCCTCTTCCAATGATCCCAGACCTAAGGATCTGCATTGCCTCTTTGTTCCTGCGTCTTCTTCACATCACCATTTGCCCTGAAGAAGTTCATTTTATGTATGAAGCGAAACGCGTTGGCTGGAATCTGTATATTTTGATATTGAAAATAAAGGATTGATCACCATTTAACCAACTGAACATTTTGATTTATTGAAAAAACTCTTTGGTAGTGCACCGCTCCACCACTTTCACACTTTTAGAAAGTGGGTATCATTTGCTCGGTCCTCCCGTGTGCCTCTGTGTGGATGTGGATTGCCTGTCTGGGTTTTGGACGACAGATGGCGGGGAAGCAGGGTGGCTCCCGAAAGTCTAGGTAGGTCAGGAAGGGGCTCAATAGACCTGGGTTGCGATGAGGGGAAGAGGGAGGAGATTTCCTTGCACCTCAAAGAGCCAGGTCTGCCTCTTACAAAGCCGTCGCCACCTCCCGCCAGGAATTCACGCCAGAGAAGGCCTGACTGGTTCTAGCCGGACACCGACGCCCTCTGCCTGAAAAGTTCAAAGGATTACTGGACATAAAAGCTGGGTCCCGGACCCCTGAACTTCAGAACTCATCTGGACAAGAAGACTGCAGAGGAGAAGAGCCGGAGAAGCTGCGAGAAAGAACGACTGCTTTGCTGGGTGCTTTGCGGAACCGACCTGCAGTGGCTGCCTTTGTCTTGTGCAGTGAAAGGCCTGGACTGGACTTTCTGCAACCAAAGGTGTGAGTCTCCAAGGGCTTGGAGTAGAGCTTGCCCCCTGTTCACGAAGTCTCAGGAACTACAAAGACTTCAAGGCCTTCTGCAGCAGCACGAGGAACGTGCCGCCACCAGAAGACACCCAACCTGACGATGTCTACGACGCTGCTGCCTACCCTGTGTCCTGAAGGCACCGCAGAGGGCACCGCCGCAATGCCGCACCGCAACCCTGGTCTCACCAACGACGCCTGTAGACGCTGCCACCGAGCCGCTGCTTGCACCGTGACCTGTGGGCACCGCACTCCGCACCGCCTTGCTTCACACCAAAGCTTTGGCACTGCAGAGGGCCCCGCCACAACGCTGCACCGCGACCTTGGTCTCACCGAAGAAGCCGGCCATCACCGAGCCGCTGCTCGCACCGCGACCTGTGGGCCCCGCACTCTGCACCGCCTTGCTACACGACGACGCCGTGGCCCTCCTGACGCCGCCACTTCTTGCCGGAATCAACGCCGCTGCTTGCACCGTGGTTCGGGGGCACTGCTCGTAAGTTACACGACGCACCGCCCTCATCCCACACCGCAGCCTTGGCTCCCCGACACCGGTGCCATCGACTCCCGCTCGTCAGCCGACGACAGCGCTCAGCAACGACGACGCCGCTGGTCGCACCGTGACATGCTAGCACCGTGACGGACACCGCCGCCACCTCGCACTGTGACCCTGGTCTCACCGACGACGCCACTTGACGCTGCCACTGAGCCGCTGCTCGCACCGCGATCTGGGGACATCGCCCGCCACACCGCTGCACTTTGCACTGCAGCACCCGACGCCTGTTGGCGCCAGCGCTCCTGATCCCATCAGAAAGGAGCTCGACCTGCAACGCGAGTGACTTCAAGGGCCCGTCGCCATGCATCTCTGAAAAGGTACTGTTTGCGGGTCTGCCCGACACCGTAGCTGGCCTGCCACCCCGCTGTCAGCCAGGACTGTTTTTGGATTTGTGTGCTCACTACACCGTGGTAGCCCGGACGGAGCTATCCACCCAAGGAACTCTTGTTAATCAACGTGTTTTTGGAACTATGAACTTTTTAAATATAGTATTGTGGATTCTTATCGTTTTGGTCTTGGTTAAAAGTATATAAAGTACCAAGGTTCTGATGCTACCACGAGAACGTGGAGGCCTAGCATGCCCGGAGTTCCTGGCATACTATTGGGCGTCGCACCTGAGGTATATATCGGAGTGGTCGGTGCGGGCAAGTGAAAAACACTGGTTTCACATGGACCGAGCAGTGGCCTGTCGCCCGTTGTGGGACCTAGCTTGGCTAAAAAAGAGCGCTCGACATCCCAGTGCTTATATTGCCACGCCCACATGCACGGTATTAGAAATATGGGATAGAATAGCGATACACCGGGGTCTTGCATCGTTCCCCTCTCCCCTCACTCCGGTGGCACTCAACGCAGACTTTCCCCCAGCCTCCAGCATAAACTCGTTTCGAGGATGGGAAACAGGGGAGTGTCGCATCATTGAACAACTCTTCGAGAACGGGATGTTCAAGTCGTTTGAACAGTGTCGGGCGGATTTTAATCTCCCAGTGACTGCTCGGCTAGAATACTTTCAGGTCCGCCATTGGCTTCGGGCCCCATCCAGTAGGGAGGGAGCCACGCGACAGCTGACAGCATTTGAACTTTTGGTTAGGGCGTTCGATGGGTCTAAAGGCCTAATCTCTCGGACCTATAAGGTCCTTCAACAATCTCAGGAGGTCACGCCTCACACCTACCAGCGCCAGTGGCAGAGAGACATTGGGAGCGAGATTCTCCCTGACCGGTGGGCCCAGCTCTGGAGGGATATCCGGCGCATACTGCGAAGTATGCCACAACAAGAATCGGCATACAAACTTATGACACGCTGGTACTATACTCCTCTTAGGCTGCAGAGAATGTTCCCTGGAGTTACCCCTAACTGTTGGCGTTGCTTGGCGGCTCAGGGATCCTTCATTCACATCTGGTGGGAGTGCCCACTTATTATTATATATTGGTCGGAGGTGCAACAGCACATTAGGGCAGTGGTAGGGTTCCCCTCCCCAACGATCCGGAGATTTTCATTTTGGGCCTTCGCCCGACCACACTCAAAGCCATGACACATATGGCCTGGCGCTTGATATTCCAGATGTTTACGGCAGCGAAACAAGTTATCGCAGCCCACTGGAAACAGGCCCACACGCCCTCTACAACTTTGTGGTTTACGAGACTTTGGCAGGTCATGGCAATGGAACTCCTTACCCACCGACTGACACACACAGATGCCAAATTTCAGCGCACCTGGCAGCCCTTGATCCAATACCTGACCCGGCTGGAGCACACTAGAACTATGCCTCCGCGGCTTCGCGCCCTTCAACTCTTTGACGACCCAGTTCTCCCCAGAAGGGATACCGACGAATTGGATACAGCCTAAGCGCACAACGGCCATATAAGCCCTCCCGATGCTTGGTGCCCGTGGGCGGGTCCCCACCCGACCGAGAACTGACCCAGCATGCCTCCGGATTCCTCTTCCACGCGGGTCCTTCGACCAGTGAGATGTTAGCCCTCGGACTACCACTTTCGGCCTCCTTTTTTTTTCTATCATCTATTTTCCTCTCTTTTCTAAGTTCATTTGTTTTCTCTCCTGCTCAATCTTTATTGCAAAGCCGACGAACCAGCATGTCCAGCTGCCCATATACCATCTTGTTGCATGAGATGCGACCATTTAACAACATTTTCTCCCTTCGATTATGGGTGGCAACGACACGCAGCGCGCAAAAAGGCAGCAAACTCAGGGATCTAAACATAGTGATAATGGTACAAAGGGTGAATTGATATTACGACACTTGAGATATAATAGCGATAGCGTAGGAGGATAGGAAAGCTAATAACCAATAACTGTCGAGAATTAAGTAATATTCGCATATGTTTGTTTACCTCACTATCTATCACTCTCCTGTACGCGGCCGGCCCAATGTGGTTGTAGGCGGCTTGCTGTGTTTTCCCCTACCCAGTCGTAAGAGTTACTGCCTCGATAATTTGCACTGCCGGCCCTGCTGGGGATGTAGGCGGAATGCAGTGGAGAGAGACTTTATTTTTTTCTAATAAAGTTGTTTTTTAAAAATCAAAAAAAAAAAAAAAAAAAAACATAACAATCATTAATCACAATAAAACATAAAACACGAAAAAAAAAAAAAAAAAAGTATATAAAGATATTGGTTATTTTTCTAAACCGGTGTGGTGTCCTTTCGTAGTGCGTACACTGTGTTACTGTTGGTTAAGTGCAATTGCTTTACACACTGCCTCTAAGATAGGCCTGGCTGCTTGTGTCAAGCTACCAAGGGGGTGAGCAGGGGTTATTTTAGACGTGTAACTCCCTTATCCTGACTAGGGTGGTGGTTTTTGCCTGGCTTCGGCTCACACCTTAGCCAACCGAAAATCCCATTTCTAACAGATATTCATTACCATTCTACGGTTTGTATAGCCATTGACAGATATTCTTTTTTGCAAAGAAAGCAAATGCAAACAGAATCAGTAAAAGATTATGTGACAGTGTTGAAGAAACTGGCTGTAACATGCAAATTTGGGACCTTGCATGACGATATTATAAGAGATCAAGTTTTCAAGCATTCCAATAATGCAGGAATACAATAAAAATTGTGGGTGTGTGGAGAGACTCCTCTGTGTGAAATTGTGGCAATAGTAAAAAGAAATGGTAGAAATGTCTAAGAGATGTGCTAAAGCTGCTTTAAAAAACAATAATGAAGGTGAAACGATTGGTGTTGTGTCCAATTCCAAGGTAGATGGGAAGAAGAATGATAAACGCTCTCACAAAGTTTCAGGTGAGAAGGGCATAAGTAAAAACAAATCAAATGTGGAAGAAAAACGACCCGCATGTTTTAGATGTGGCATTAAGGGTCATATGGCCATGAAATCCAAATGTGTTTATTGTGGGATTATAGGCTACTTTGCTAAAGTGTGCAGGAAAAAGCTGAACAAAGACAACAAGAAAAATGTGAAGTGTGTGAATGACAAGGAGGAAGAGGTAGAGCAGGGTAGTGAGTCGTTGAGTGATGAAGTCGTTTTGTGTATTGACGATGAATGGTAATGGGAGAATGTTGTTTTGGATGTAGGTCCCAAATCTAAGAAGAAACCAATGTGTGACATAACTATTGGAGGAGTTCAGATACAAATTGTTCCTGATTCAGGGTCTCTGTACACTATCATACAGCGATCGGTGTGGGATAACAAATTTGAGGAAGTACTAGGTAAATGTGTGGAACCTTCAGACATTCATCCAGTTACGTTTACTGGTGGGGAGATTCCCATGGTTCGGTTTGTGGAGGAGGAATTCAGATTCAAAGACAGGTATGCCAGAGGGAAATTATATCTAGCGGAAAAAGGACTATCAGTGTTAGGTTGGGTTGATCAGGGAGCATTAGGGATTATCCTTGATCCCAACAGAAGGGACCAAGTAATGTTACTCAGTGAATGTGATGAAAGTAAGAAAAGAAGTCTGGGAACAATTTGCTAGTGTATTTTTAGGTAAGATGGTGAAGATGAGTGGATTTGCACCTAAAATAGTTCTGAAGGAAGGTGCCGTACCGGTGTGTCACAAAGCTAGGAACATTCCTATCACTGTGCGTTAGGGAGTGATGGCAGAGCTGGATGCACTGGAGAGCAAAGTCATAATTGAACCAGTTGAAAGTGCAGAATGGTTGGCTCCCTTGGTCGTCGCACGCAAACCGTATGGTCGTTTGTGTCTATGCATTGATCTCAGAGATTTAACCCCTTGACCGCGATCGGAATTCCGCTCGAATGCGGGACATTCCGATCGCGGGTGTGGTCGTGGCGAGCTCAGCTCGTCATGCGCACAGCGCAACCGCGCAGCATGACGAGCTGAGCTCGTCATGAGCACGGAAGGGGTTAAACAAAAGTATTGTGATGGATAAATTCCCATTGCCAAGAACTGATGAGCTTCTTGCACAATCTAAAGGAGTAAAATGGCTCTCCACTATTGATTTAACGTAGGCCTATCACCAGGTTCAGTTGCATCCTTCCAGGAGGAACCTTACAGAATTTGTCACCCCCTTTGGTTGTTACAGGATTATATGCATGCCTTTCAGTCTTGCGTCAACTGCTGTTGTTTTCCAACGCTTAATGCACAAGATGTTTAAGGGCATGAAGCGGGTGACATATTTCCAAGACGATATCTTGGTGATGGACAGAGACAAATCTGAACACGAGGACAGATTAAAGGCAGTTCTATGCAAGTTAGCGGAGAAGGGATTGACAGCAAGAATTAAAGAAATGCAAATTTGCTATGAAGTCTGTCACCTACTTGGGTCATGAGGTGGGAGGAGATGGCATATCTCCCAAGAAAAGTTTAACTGAGACAATCAGCAATGCGTCTGCTCCTAAATGTAAGGATGAAGTTAGATCCTTCTTAGGGTTAGCAGAATTCTATTCTAAATTTGTACTATTTTGCTTTGAAAATGCATGGTCTGAGCCAATTATTGAAATTGAAACAGGAGTTTCTAGGGAATGACAATCTACAAAAAGATTTTGTAAAGGATTAAACAAGACTTATGTACTGCTCTCCTTTTACAAGGTTTTGACACTACAGCACATAGTATTATAACTACCGATGCCAGTGGGAAGGGATTAGGGGCAGTGCTGACACAAGTTACTAACTCTGGTGATGAGTCCACAGTAGCGTTTTGCTTCTCGATCCTTGTCCCAGGCGGAAGAAACATTTTCCGTTATAGAGAAGGAAATGTTGGCCACGGTATGGGCCATGGAGAAATGCAGGCAATATGTTTGGGTGTCACACTTCACCTTGCACATGGACCACAAACCTTTGGTGAAAGTTTTGACTTCTAAAGGGATAGTTAACACCACTCCTATAATTGCAAAGATGACCTTGAAATCGCTTGATTTATGTGTGATGTAGAATATTTACCAGGAAACAAGAATCAAGTAGCGGATTACTTAAGCAGATCTCTTTTACAGTGTAGTGACAGAATGGAGGAGCATTGGGAGGATTTTAGGGAGGGTGTAATCAGAGAGAGTAATGAAGCAATTCTTAAGGAAGAATGGGATCTAGAATACAGCAAAGACGCAATGCTGTGCAATGTGACCAAACTTATTATTAAGGGATGGGCCTGTAAGAAGGAGTTACAGGAGTAGTTAAGAGTGTTATGGGAAATCAAGGATGAGTTGTCTGTCAGTGATGCCAATTAGGTTTTCAGGGGTGGCAGATTGGTGGTTCCACTAAAGTTAAGAGCAAGGGTGCTAGAGATAAACCATGAGGGACAGATTGGTGGCCAGGTATGGACTCTGATATTGATAAGCTTGTAAAACAGTGTACTATGGGCCTGATTCACAGAACTAACTTACGTCAAAAACGTAAAGTTAGTACTTTTTGGTATTCACAGAATGAACTTACTCATTTCGGTATTCACAGAAGTTAGTAGTCCTAACTTTAGGACTCCTAAATGCCTTCTGTGAATACCGAAAGTCTTAAAGTTAGGATTTTTCTCAGTTTAGGAGTAGTAAAGTTAGGACTCCTAACTTCAGGACTCCTAAATGCCTTCTGTGAATACCGAAAGTCTTGAAGTTAGGATTTTTCTCAGTTTAGGAGTCGTAAAGTTAGGACTCCTAACTTTAGGACTCCTAAATGCCTTCTGTGAATACCGAAAGTCTTGAAGTTAGGATTTTTCTCAGTTTAGGAGTAGTAAAGTTAGGACTCCTAACTTCAGGACTCCTAAATGCCTTCTGTGAATACCGAAAGTCTTGAAGTTAGGATTTTTCTCAGTTTAGGAGTCGTAAAGTTAGGACTCCTAACTTTAGGACTCCTAAATGCCTTCTGTGAATACCGAAAGCCTTGAAGTTAGGATTTTTCTCAGTTTAGGAGTAGTAAAGTTAGGACTCCTAACTTCAGGACTCCTAAATGCCTTCTGTGAATACCGAAAGTCTTGAAGTTAGGATTTTTCTCAGTTTAGGAGTCGTAAAGTTAGGACTCCTAACTTTAGGACTCCTAAATGCCTTCTGTGACTACCGAAAGTCTTGAAGTTAGGATTTTTCTCAGTTTAGGAGTAGTAAAGTTAGGACTCCTAACTTTACTACTCCTAAACTGAGAAAAATCCTAACTTTAAGACTTTCGGTATTCACAGAAGGCATTTAGGAGTCCTAAAGTTAGGACTACTAACTTCTGTGAATACCGAAATGAGTAAGTTCATTCTGTGAATACCAAAATGAGTAAGTGTATTCTGTGAATACCAAAAGTACTAACTTTACGTTTTTGACGTAAGTTAGTTCTGTGAATCAGGCCCTATGTGTGCTAAATCAGACAAGGCACAACATATGTTAAGACCATCCTTAGGATGAAGACAGGCTCCTGAACGCCCCGGGAAGAATTGAGTATAGATTTGTTAGGTCCCATTTTGGATGACAAAGTAGAATGTAAGCATGTTATAGTTGCCAATGACAACTATTCAAAATGGCCTGAGGTGGAAGTAACCGACAGTTGTGACAGCAAGAGGGTGGTACATTTTCTCGAGAATTTGTTTTTGAGGGAGGGTATTCCTAAATCCATTCACACATTGGACCTCAATTTATTTCAGAGAGATTTGAAGGTTTCCTAAGTAGGAATGATTTATGTGGGAAGAAAACACCTGTTTATCTTCCAGCTGGTAATGGCATTGTAGAACGCTTTAACAGGGTTATCATGGGGAGTGTTTAAGCTTCCATAAATGCTGATAAGAACTGGGTGAAGGAACTCCAGAGCACCATTTGGGTTTACAGAATAACACCCACTGGTACAGGTTACAGCCCGTTTAGGATCCTCAGAGTTTGGGAACCATTTACAAAGGACAATATTGCATGGAACAAAATGAAGGTTTCTGGGAAATGGTTGCCTGCAGTGGTAAGATCTAATTTGAGGAAAATGCAGCAAGCCTATAAGTCCTATTATGACAAGAAAGATGGTCCTAAGGATGTGTACTTAAATCCAGAAGATTGGATGAGAGTGATTCTAAGTCTGCAACATTGAGTGACAAAGTGTGGCATCACAGTAGAATTCTGGGTGTGGAAAATATCGAAAGAATTGATGCATCAACCTCTATGGATTGGATGTGGGTAGAAGTGACAAATACCAATACAGAAAATACTGCTGTACATGTTTCTTCTTCAAGGGAAGGTGCATCCAGGGAGTGTTTGTTACGATTTCCTGGCCAAACCGGATGGTGATACAATTACACATAGGGGTAGATCAGTGGTCATACCCAAGAGATTTAGAAGTTTTGTTATGTAATTCATTTATTAGAAGGAGGAATGTGTGTAACCAATGACATTTCAGAATGTGAATTTATATTACGCTTTGTATTCCACTTAGACGTCCTCCTTTATTCCTCTTTCCAGCTTAATTAGTTATCTAGGGCTAAACCCTTTTTGGTTAGTATTCTATCTAGCCTCTTTAGTTATTTTCAGAAAAACCTTGTGTTACTAATTATATGTAGAGGTATTAGATGCATAATTATGCTATGGGGGTTGCACCTCCTGTAGGATTTAGAGTTTAGGTACAAATGCTCCTTGCAATTACTATACATTAGGTTTGGGGTTTTATTTGTGTAAAGAATGGTGATGTGGTATACCAGGTTACTGGTTTCTAGGTAACAGGATGCCACAGATTCTGGACGGGTTCTGGAATGGTGAGTGTGGGTGGCAGTTGGAGGCGGCTACCGAACCAGTAGGATGTACCTGCTTGCTCAAATGAAACATATCTACTTACCTGCCTTACCGTGTTTTGGAGTTCCTACAAAACCCAGTTCCCAAAATGGCGACGCAGGCGGCCAGCTGCCCTTTTCTCCAAGGAACTGCATTGTTCCTGGCATTAGAGCACCCTCAACCTCCTTGGCTCTGGCCACGGCAGCCATTACTGCCACGCTGGCAGGAGCACTGGTTCTCTGCTCTCTAAATTCAACAGCGCAGTAGAGGCAAGCTACAGCAGTATCAAAGAGGCCCTGCACCCTCCCGGTTTCACCAGCGAAAGGATGGGGGCATTAACAACTATTTTGCATTTATTTGTCCCGTGTTGCTGGGGACAGGGGAGTCACGCCACCGACGCTGCCCCCCCCCCAACACTAGGAAAAGACGGCGCCTCCTGCCCATGTGTGGTAAGTAAGTCACAGGTTAGCGAACAAGAGCTACTGGTTATAAAAGATTGGGCGCAGTCCTGGACCGGCAGCAGAGTAAAATAAAAGTTATGCAAGTGTATTTGCTTATGAAAGAGGGTGTGCAGTTCGACCGGCAGTGAAGTAAAATGAAAGTTCTGCGCACCTTATTACCTATGAAAAAGGGTGTGCAGATCAAACCGGCAGCGGAGTAAAATAAAAGTTATGCGCGTTATTGCTTATGAAAGAGGGTGTGCGGACTGGCAGCAGAGTAAAATAAAAGTTATAGTGCGGGGGCATGTGAAGCGGGCACTGTGATGATGAAATAAACACTGCAGTGTACTAGAAACAGTTGCACACACAGTGAAACACAAGTAGTAAATAAAACAAGTAGTTCCCAAAGTAACGCATTCACATCCATAGCGTACGGAAACTGTAGTTGGTCAGTGCTCCTCAGCAAGAAATTGAAATGATGTAAGGATGTAGGAGTGAACCAATGGCAAGCTGCAGGTGAGATTAAACTCCATACAGAGATTACAGCAGGTCTTCCAGACAGCGCATGCGTGCTGCCTTGGCCCGACCTAAAAATTGCATTAGCTCTTGCGGCGTCATGGTTCTTTTTTTAAATTAGTTTTAACCAAACTGCAAAGCATCCACACTGCTGTAGAGCATGGCTACAAAACATTGCCAAAACCAATAGCTTTCATAGAAGAGACCTATTAGCTTTGACAATGCTTGTTTAGTTCAGAGGACTGCTAGAAGATATTTGTGCACATAACCGCGAGAAATACCATGTAGAATATGTTATTCATATTAACTACACTGAAGAAATAACTTGGTTAATGGATGTCAAAGAAAGGGTTGTACGTTTCTGCAAAGATTTGTCAAGCCTGCTATATTGCCAGAGCCACTGTGCTTAATATGAAATTTATTGTGGTGTGAGCCACGGGCTATGCTGCCCGCACAAGCACATGGAAATAAGGTATTTCTCACAAAGAAAAAGTGGAAATTGAATTGCGAATCCTAATCAGTTAATCAGCTTCCTTGACACCGCGTTCCTTGAATAAACAGTAAACGAAATAATACATACAAGTTAAATCTTATTTCAATTGGTCTTATGTGAAGATAATAGACTGCTGGCACAACACTCTAACACATACTTGTACATTGAAGAAAGGGACAAATAACAGATTTGAAACACACATGCTGACCAGACCCAGGGGCTTGAAATTGGAGTTATCTCTGCGAATATCCGCGGGGAGTGGGAAGGTTAGCATGTGTTTATTGCTGTGAGTGAATCACTAAATACTCTTTCACTCTTTCACATTTTGCCTCTAAACCCTGGGGGCAGCTGGGGAAAATCCATGCTTTTCACGGAGATGTGTGAATGACCCACTTACATTGGTTTGGCTCAAGATGAAAAGAAGTCGTTTGCACAGATTTTGCAGACTTTGCAGCATAATGGCACTTTCACAGAAGTGTGAAAGTGCCCCCTGCTCTGCTGTTCATGTTGCACAGCAAATTTGGCGAGCGAGCAGTGGCAGATGCATTCCCAGGGCAACTTTCTGACACTCCCCAAGATGTCTTTAGCAGCTTTGTGGTAGACTGCGCCCGAACAAGAAAAACCCACACATCTAGACACTCCCATTCCCCATTCCCCACCCCCACCTCAATGCCTGGATCCGATCCAGAGAGAAAAATTACACTTACACTTTACCCCACATTTGCTCACAGGAAGAGAGCACATGCATGGACCCCAACCCACAATACCCCTGCGTTCGACCTGATAGGCTTAGGGTGGTCTTCCCTCAACGTTTTGCCTGACTCCCTCCAATTTTTCCGTACCCATTTTTGCTGTCTCTAGAACTCTGCAAACCTCAGCGCTTGTACTCTCTCCCCTAAAACATTGTACCATTGGATGATCGTACCCAATTGCCATATTTAATTTGTTTATAATCCCTAGTAACGTGCACTACAGGTGCCCAGGGCCTGTAAATTAAATGTTACTAGTGGGCCCGCAGCACTGATTGTGTCGCCCATGTAAGTAGCACCCTAACCATGCCCCAGGCCTGCCATGGCATGACCTGCGTGTGCAGTTCATGGTCATGTGACTTGGCAGGAAAAAATACTTGTCAAGCCCTGAACTCCCCCTTTTATTACATATAAGTCTTCACTGAGGATGGCCCTTGGCAACCCAGAAGGGCAGTGTGCTATGTAAGCAAAGGGAAGGACATGTGCTTGTCCGCTTTACATGTCGGTAATTCCTGATCCCAGGGGAGTGCCTTTATCATGTCTGGTATGGGTCGAATAGTAGTGATAAATGCACTTTGCTAGTAAGGTTGGATTTGCCACTAGTGAAGAAATGCCACTTCCAGGCAGTTGGCATTTTTCTGCTCCTAACTTTGCTGTGTGACCTCCAGCCACAACTGGATGGGTAACAGTTCCCATTTGTGCATTCTTCCCTGAAACCCAGGAAGGCCAAGGATGGCTGAACACCCCTCTGCATACATCTGCATTCCGATGGCCGTCCTGGGCAGATGGGAGGAAAGGGGTCTCTCACCAGGACATCAAGGTGTAATGACCTGACCCCACCCAAATGGCTGGTGATCCCCATAGATAATCTGGCAGACAGGACTGAATTTAAAGAGGTGCTTGTGCACTTCAAAACCACTCTTTGAACTTTTCCCCACATCAATGGCACATTTGGGTGTAAGTACCAAGTCTCGGACTCTCCCAAATCAGACACTTCTGGACCTACACCGAATCTCTGTCAGAAGAACTGTAATGCTGCTTAAAGGACTCAACTAGACTGTTTTTCTGGACGGATGGCTTTCCTGCTTGTTGCCCTGTTGCCTGTGGCTCTCTGACGATCCTGAAAGGAGGGCTGGAGTCTGCCTTCCCTCCAAAGTGATCTCCAAGGGCTTGTTAGCTTGCCTCCTGTTTCTGAAGACTCAGGGACACAAAAGACTTCATGCAGTTCTGCTGGTTCCGCTGGACTCTGCCATCTGTGAGTCCTACCCTTGCCTGAGGTGCCCCCTCCAAGTTTTAGGCCTCAGGAGTGGGCTCTGCAGCTGAGCTTCTGCAAAATCCGACGCCTCGTTCTGCAAAACCGCTCACCCCGGCTGACAGCCGTCGGGACTCATGTCGGACGACATGGAACCTCGCTGCACAGCCTCCCGGAACCGACGACGCAAAGCCTCACTCCCCAGACTGCGCCCCAAGATCCAAGGTACTGTGTTCAACAGGCCCAAGGAGGTCCCTGTAGCAGGCCCATGGCCCATCGCGATTGGCCTGAAGTTTGGATTTGCACAGTTCCCTTGCAACCTGCAGTAACCTTTTTAGTGCTACCTGCTTCCAAGCACTTTATTGCATTTATTTCTTCAACATTCAATATCTCAACTTTGATGGAGCTTGATCGTTCTGGTCTGTTTTTTGCTCAAATGAATATTCTCTATTTTTCTAAGCTGTTGTGGAGTCTTTTTGTGGTGTATTTACTGTGTTGTTGTAGGAGCTATTGCAGAAACATTTTACACATTGCCTTCTAAATTAAGCCTGCCCGCTCTGTGCCAAGCTGCAGGGAGGGTCGGGGGCGGGGGGGTGAGCACAGGATAATTTGGGATTGTATTGTGACTTACCCTGACTACGATTGTGGTCGCTACTTGGACAGAGTGCATACCTCTGCCAACTAGAGACCCGATTTCTAACACTTTGCCACATGGGCGATCCCGCAACCGCAGACAATCTAATACCAGAGCATGAAGATAACGCATAATTGTTAAAAATCTGTTAAACAAACATCACATTACATTAAATCCCCTGTAAGAAGACATCACATCCAATACCTCATCATGACAGCTACTAATATCCACTTCACAAGGATGAAAGACTGAGCAGCCCTGCTGGGGTCTAAGGCTAATCACAAGTGGACCCTTTTAGGTGCTTTAGTTATGGCAAAGATAAAAATGGACCATACAAAAGGTGTGGGAGGTGGAGGGAATGGGGAGAAAGAGAAAGCTGAAGGAGAGAGGGGGACATAGGGGAGAGAGGGAGGCAGAGGGGAGAGAGGGAGACAGAGGGCAGAGAGAGGAGCAGAGGGTAGGGACGGGGCAGAGGGGAGAGAGGGAGGCAAAGGAGAGAGGGGGCAGAGGGGTGAGAGGGAGGCAGAGGGGGAGAGAGGGAGGCAGCAGGGGAGAGAAGGAGGCAGGAGGTGAGAGAGGAGGCGGAGGAGAGGGGAAAGTGGGGAGAAAGGGAGGAAGAGGGGAGAGAGGGAGGCAGAAGTGAGGAGAGAGGGAGGCTGAGGGAGAGGGGGCGGCAGAGGGGGAGAGAAGGAGGCAGAGGGGAGAGGGGGTGGCAGAGGGGAGAGAAGGAGGCAGAGGGGAGAGAGGGACCCAGAGGAGAGAGAGGGAGGCGGAGGGGTGAGAGAGGGAGGCAGAGGGGGAAAGGGAGGCAGAGGGGGGAGAGGGAGGCAGAGGGGAGAGAGGGAGGCAGAGGTGGGGAGAGAGGGAGGCAGAGGTGGGAAGAGAGGGAGGCAGAGGTGGGAGAGAGGGAGGCAGGGGGGAGGGAGGGAGGCAGAGGGGAGAGAGAGGGAGGCAGAGGGGAGAGAGAGGGAGGCAGAGGCGAGAGAGAGGGCGGCAGAGGGGAGAGAGGCAAGAGAGGGAGGCAGAGGGGAGAGGGGGTAGCAGAGGGGAGAGAGGGAGGCACAAGGGAGAGAGGGCAGCAGAGGGAGAGATGGAGGCAGAGGGGAGAGAGGGAGGCGTTGGGGTGAGAGAGGGAGGCGGAAGGGGAGAGGGGAGGCAGAGGGGAGAGAGAAGGGGGAAGAGAGGGGAGAGAGGGAGGCAGAGGGGAAAGGGGGAGGCAGAGGGGGAGAGAGGGGGCAGAGGGGAAGAGGGAGGCAGAGGGGAGAGAAGGAGGCAGAGGGGAGAGAGGGAGGAAGAGAGGAGATTTGAAGGAAGAGGGGAAAGAGGGAGGCAGAGGGGAGAGAGGGGGACAGAGGGGAGGGAGGGAGGCAGAGGTGAGAGAGGGAGGCAGAGGGGGAAAGGGAGGCAGAGGGGAGAGAGAAGGGGGTAGAGGGGAGAGGGAGGCAGAGAGTAAAGGGGGAGGCAGAGGGGGGAGAGGGAGGCAGAGGGGAGAGAGGGAGGCAGAGGTGGGGAGAGAGGGAGGCAGAGGGAGGCAGAGGTGGGAAGAGAGGGAGGCAGAGGTGGGAGAGAGGGAGGCAGGGGGGAGGGAGGGAGGCAGAGGGGAGAGAGAGTGAGGCAGAGGGGAGAGAGAGAGAGGCAGAGGCGAAAGAGAGGGCGGCAGAGGGGAGAGAGGCAAGAGAGGGAGGCAGAGGGGAGAGGGGGTAGCAGAGGGGAGAGAGGGAGGCACAAGGGAGAGAGGGCAGCAGAGAGAGAGATGGAGGCAGAGGGGAGAGAGGGAGGCGTTGGGGTGAGAGAGGGAGGCAGAAGGGAAGAGGGAGGCAGAGGGAGAGAGAGAAGGGGGTAGAGGGGGAGAGAGAGAGGCAGAGGGGAAAGGGGGAGGCAGAGGGGGAGGAGAGGGGGCAGAGGGAAGAGGGAGGCAGAGGGGAGAGAAGGAGGCAGAGGGGAGAGAGGGAGGAAGAGAGGAGATTTGAAGGAAGAGGGGAAAGAGGGAGGCAGAGGGGACAGAGGGGGACAGAGGGGAGGGAGGGAGGCAGAGGGGAGAGAGGGGGGTAGAGGGGAGAGGGGGAGGCAGAGGGGAGAGGGAGAGGCAGAGGGGAGAGGGGGAGGCAGAGGGGGAGAGAGGGAGGCAGAGGGGAGAGAGGGAGGCAGAGGGGAGAGGGGGAAGCAGAGGGGGAGAGAAGAAGGCAGGGGGAGAGAGGGGGCAGAGGGGAGGCAGAGGAGAGGTGGAGGCAGAGGAGCGAGAGGGGAGAGAGGGAGGCAGAGGGGAGATAGGGAGGCAGAGGGAGAGAGAGAGGAAGAGGGGAGAGAGGGGGCAGAGGGGATAGTGGGAGGCAGAGGGGAGAGAGAGGGAGGCATAGGGGAGAGAGGGAGGCAGAGGGGAGTGGGTGAGGCAGAGGGGGAGAGAAGAAGGCAGGGGAAGAGAGGGCGGCAGAGGGGAGAGAGGCAAGAGAGGGAGGCAGAGGGGAGACGGGGCGGCAGAGGGGAGAGAGGGAGGCACAAGGGAGAGAGGGCAGCAGAGGGGAGAGAGGGAGGCAGAGGGGAGAGAGGGAGGCGGTGAGGTGAGAGAGAGGGAGGCGGAAGGGGAGAGGGAGGCAGAGGGGAGAGAGAAGGTGGTAGAGGGGGAGAGAGGGAGGCAGAGGGGGAAAGGGGGAGGCAGAGGGGGGAGAGAGGGGGCAGAGGGAGAGACGGGAGGAAGAGAGGAGATTTGGAGGAAGAGGGGAAAGAGGGAGGCAGAGGGGAGAGAGGGAGGCAGAGGGGAGTGATGGAGGCAGAGGGGAGAGGGAGAGGCAGAGGGGAGAGGGAGAGGCAGAGGGGGAGAGGGGGAGGCGGAGGGGAGAGAGAGGGAGGCAGAGGGGAGAGAGGGAGGCAGAGGGGAGAGAGGGAGACAGAGGGCAGAGAGAGGAGCAGAGGGTAGGGACGGGGCAGAGGGGAGAGAGGGAGGCAAAGGGAGAGAGGGGGCAGAGGGGAGAGAGGGAGGCAGAGGGAGAGAGAGGAGGCAGCGGGGGGAGAGAAGGAGGCAGGAGGTGAGAGAGGGAGGCGGAGGAGAGGGGAAAGTGGGGAGAAAGGGAGGAAGAGGGGAGAGAGGGAGGCAGAGGTGGGGAGAGAGGGAGGCTGAGGGGAGTGGGGGCGGCAGAGGGGAGAGAAGGAGGCAGAGGGGGCGGCAGAGGGGAGAAAATGAGGCAGAGGGGAGAGAGGGACCCAGAGAAGAAAGAGGGAGGCGGAGGGGTGAGAGAGGGAGGCAGAGGGGGAAAGGGAGGCAGAGGGGAGAGAGAAGGGGGTAGAGGGGAGAGGGAGGCAGAGAGTAAAGGGGGAGGCAGAGGGGGAGAGGGAGGCAGAGGGGAGAGAGGGAGGCAGAGGTGGGGAGAGAGGGAGGCAGAGGTGGGAAGAGAGGGAGGCAGAGGTGGGAGAGAGGGAGGCAGAGGGGAGAGAGAGTGAGGCAGAGGGGAGATTTGAAGGAAGAGGGGAAAGAGGGAGGCAGAGGGGAGAGAGGGGGACAGAGGGGAGGGAGGGAGGCAGAGGTGAGAGAGGGAGGCAGAGGGGGAAAGGGAGGCAGAGGGGGAGAGAAGGGGGTAGAGGGAGAGGGAGGCAGAGAGTAAAGGGGGAGGCAGAGGGGGAGAGGGAGGCAGAGGGGAGAGAGGGAGGCAGAGGTGGGGAGAGAGGGAGGCAGAGGGAGGCAGAGGTGGGAAGAGAGGGAGGCAGAGGTGGGAGAGAGGGAGGCAGGGGGGGGGAGGGAGGCAGAGGGGAGAGAGAGAGTAGAGGCAGAGAGGGAGAGAGAGAGAGGCAGAGGCGAAAGAGAGGGCGGCAGAGGGGAGAGAGGCAGAGAGGGAGGCAGAGGGGAGAGGGGGTAGCAGAGGGGAGAGAGGGAGGCACAAGGGAGAGAGGGCAGCAGAGAGAGAGATGGAGGCAGAGGGGAGAGAGGGAGGCGTTGGGGTGAGAGAGGGAGGCGGAAGGGAAGAGGGAGGCAGAGGGGAGAGAGAAGGGGGTAGAGGGGGAGAGAGAGAGGCAGAGGGGAAAGGGGGAGGCAGAGGGGGAGAGAGGGGGCAGAGGGGAAGAGGGAGGCAGAGGGGAGAGAAGGAGGCAGAGGGGAGAGAGGGAGGAAGAGAGGAGATTTGAAGGAAGAGGGGAAAGAGGGAGGCAGAGGGGACAGAGGGGGACAGAGGGGGACAGAGGGGAGGGAGGGAGGCAGAGGGGAGAGAGGGGGGTAGAGGGGAGAGGGGGAGGCAGAGGGGAGAGGGAGAGGCAGAGGGGAGAGAGGGGAGGCAGAGGGGGAGAGAGGGAGGCAGAGGGGAGAGAGGGAGGCAGAGGGGAGAGGGGGAAGCAGAGGGGGAGAGAAGAAGGCAGGGGAGAGAGGGGGCAGAGGGGGAGGCAGAGGAGAGGTGGAGGCAGAGGAGCGAGAGGGGAGAGAGGGAGGCAGAGGGGAGATAGGGAGGCAGAGGAGAGAGAGAGGAAGAGGGGAGAGAGGGGGCAGAGGGGATAGTGGGAGGCAGAGGGGAGAGAGAGGGAGGCATAGGGGAGAGAGGGAGGCAGAGGGGAGTGGGTGAGGCAGAGGGGGAGAGAAGAAGGCAGGGGAAGAGAGGGCGGCAGAGGGGAGAGAGGCAAGAGAGGGAGGCAGAGGGGAGACGGGGCGGCAGAGGGGAGAGAGGGAGGCACAAGGGAGAGAGGGCAGCAGAGGGGAGAGAGGGAGGCAGAGGGGAGAGAGGGAGGCGGTGAGGTGAGAGAGGGAGGCGGAAGGGGAGAGGGAGGCAGAGGGGAGAGAGAAGGTGGTAGAGGGGGAGAGAGGGAGGCAGAGGGGAAAGGGGGAGGCAGAGGGGGGAGAGAGGGGGCAGAGGGAGAGACGGGAGGAAGAGAGGAGATTTGGAGGAAGAGGGGAAAGAGGGAGGCAGAGGGAGAGAGGGAGGCAGAGGGGAGTGATGGAGGCAGAGGGGAGAGGGAGAGGCAGAGGGGAGAGGGAGAGGCAGAGGGGAGAGGGGGAGGCGGAGGGGGAGAGAGGGAGGCAGAGGGGAGAGAGGGAGGCAGAGGGGAGAGAGGGAGACAGAGGGCAGAGAGAGGAGCAGAGGGTAGGGACGGGGCAGAGGGGAGAGAGGGAGGCAAAGGAGAGAGGGGGCAGAGGGGAGAGAGGGAGGCAGAGGGAGAGAGAGGGAGGCAGCGGGGGAGAGAAGGAGGCAGGAGGTGAGAGAGGAGGCGGAGGAGAGGGGAAAGTGGGGAGAAAGGGAGGAAGAGGGGAGAGAGGGAGGCAGAGGTGGGGAGAGAGGGAGGCTGAGGGGAGTGGAGGCGGCAGAGGGGAGAGAAGGAGGCAGAGGGGGCGGCAGAGGGGAGAAAATGAGGCAGAGGGGAGAGAGGGACCCAGAGAGAGAAAGAGGGAGGCGGAGGGGTGAGAGAGGGAGGCAGAGGGGGAAAGGGAGGCAGAGGGGAGAGAGAAGGGGGTAGAGGGGAGAGGGAGGCAGAGAGTAAAGGGGGAGGCAGAGGGGGAGAGGGAGGCAGAGGGGAGAGAGGGAGGCAGAGGTGGGGAGAGAGGGAGGCAGAGGTGGGAAGAGAGGGAGGCAGAGGTGGGAGAGAGGGAGGCAGAGGGGAGAGAGAGTGAGGCAGAGGGGAGAGAGAGTGAGGCAGAGGGGAGAGAGAGGGAGGCAGAGGTGAGAGAGAGGGCGGTAGAGGGGAGAGAGGTAAGAGAGGGAGGCAGAGGGGAGAGGGGGTAGCAGAGGGGAGAGAGGGAGGCACAAGGGAGAGAGGGCAGCAGAGGGAGAGAGGGAGGCAGAGGGGAGAGAGGGAGGAGTTGGGGTGAGAGAGGGAGGCGGAAGGGAGAGAGGGAGGCAGAGGGGAGAGAGAAGGGGGTAGAGGGGGAGAGAGGGAGGCAGAGGGGAAAGGGGGAGGCAGAGGGGAGAGAGGGGGCAGAGGGGAAGAGGGAGGCAGAGGGGAGAGAAGGAGGCAGATGGGAGAGAGGGAGGAAGAGAGGAGATTTGAAGGAAGAGGGGAAAGAGGGAAAAGAGGGAGGCAGAGGGGAGAGAGGGGGACAGGGGGGAGGGAGGGAGGCAGAGGGGAGAGAGGGAGGTAGAGGGGAGAGGGGGAGGCAGAGGGGAGAGGGGGAGGCAGAGGGGAGAGAGAGGGCAGAGGGAAGCGAGGGAGGCAGAGGGGAGAGGCAGAGGGGAGAGGGGGAGGCAGAGGGGGAGAGAGGGAGGTAGAGGGGAGAGGGTGAGGCAGAGGGGGAGAGAAGAAGGCAGGGGGAGAGAGGGGGCAGAGGGGAGGCAGAGGAGAGGTGGAGGCAGAGGAGCGAGAGGGGAGAGAGGGAGGCAGAGGGGAGATAGGGAGGCAGAGGGAGAGAGAGAGGAAGAGGGGAGAGAGGGGGCAGAGGGGATAGAGGGAGGCAGAGGGAGAGAGAGAGGGAGGCAGAGGGGAGAGAGGGAGGCAGAGGGGAGTGGGTGAGGCAGAGGGGGAGAGAAGAAGGCAGGGGGAGAGAGGGCGGCAGAGGGGAGAGAGGCAAGAGAGGGAGGCAGAGGGGAGACGGGGCGGCAGAGGGGAGAGAGGGAGGCACAAGGGAGAGAGGGCAGCAGAGGGGAGAGAGGGAGGCAGAGGGGACAGAGGGAGGCGGAAGGGGAGAGGGAGGCAGAGGGGAGAGAGAAGGTGGTAGAGGGGGAGAGAGGGAGGCAGAGGGGAAAGGGGGAGGCAGAGGGGGGAGAGAGGGGGCAGAGGGAGAGAGGGAGGAAGAGAGGGAGATTTGGAGGAAGAGGGGAAAGAGGGAGGCAGAGGGGAGAGAGGGAGGCAGAGGGGAGCGATGGAGGCAGAGGGGAGAGGGAGAGGCAGAGGGGAAAGGGGGAGGCGGAGGGGGAGAGAGGGAGGCAGAGGGGAGAGGGTGAGGCAGAGGGGGCAGAGGGTGAGGCAGAGGAGAGGTGGAGGCAGAGGAGCGAGAGGGGACAGAGGGGAGAGAGGGGGGCAGAGGGGGAGATAGGGAGGTAGAGGAGAGAGAGAGGAAGAGGGGAGAGGGGAGAGGGGGCATAGGGGATAGAGGGAGGCAGAGGGGAGAGAGAGGGAGGCAGAGGGGAGAGAGGGAGGCAGAGGGGAGTGGGTGATGCAGAGGGGGAGAGAAGGAGGCATGGGGTGAGAGGGGGGCAGAGGAGAGGTGGAGGCAGAGGAGAGAGAAGGGGCAGAGGGGGGGAGAGGGAGGCAGAGGGGGAGAGAGGGAGGCAGAGGAGAGGGAGAGGAAGAGGGGAGAGAGGGAGGCAGAGGGGAAAGGGGGAGGCAAAGGGGGAAGAGAGGGAGGCAGAGGGGAAGAGGGAGGCAGAGGGGAGAGAGGAAGGCAGAGGAGAGAGAGGGAGGAAGAGGGGAGAGCGGGAGGAAGAGGGGAAAGAGGGAGGCAGAGGGGAGAGAGGGAGGCAGATGGGAGAGAGGGAGGTAGAGGGGAGAGGGGAGGCAGAGGGGAGAGAGGGGGCAGAGGGGCGCGAGGGAGGGAGACGGGGAGGGAGAGGGGGAGGCAGAGGGGGAGAGAGGGAGGCAGAGGGGAGAGAGAGGGAGGCAGAGGGGAGAGGGTGAGGCAGAGGGGGAGAGAAGAAGGCAGGGGGAGAGAGGGGGCAGAGAGGGAGGCAGAGGGAGATTTGGAGGCAGAGAGAGCAAGAGAGGGGCAGAGGGGAGAGAGGGAAGCAGATGGGGAGAGAGGGAGGCAGAGGAGAGAGAGAGGAAGAGGGGAGAGAGGGGGGCAGAGGGGATAGAGGGAGGCAGAGGGGAGAGGGGAAGGCAGAGGGGGGAGAGAGAGAGGCAGAGGGGAGAGAGGGAGGCAGAGGGGAGTGGGTGAGGCAGAAGGGGGAGAGAAGGAGGCAGGGGGAGAGAGGGGGGCAGAGGGGGAGGCAGAGGAGAGGTGTAGGCAGAGGAGAGAGAGGGGGCAGAGGGGAGAGAGGGAGGCAGAGGGGGAGAGAGGGAGGCAGAGGAGAGAGAGAGGAAGCGGGGAGAGAGGGGGGCAGAGGGGATAGAGGGAGGCAGAGGGGAGAGAGGCAAGAGAGGGAGGCAGAGGGGAGACGGGCGGCAGAGGGGAGAGAGGGGAGGCACAAGGGAGAGAGGGCAGCAGAGGGGAGAGAGGGAGGCAGAGGGGACAGAGGGAGGCGGAAGGGGAGAGGGAGGCAGAGGGGAGAGAGAAGGTGGTAGAGGGGGAGAGAGGGAGGCAGAGGGGAAAGGGGGAGGCAGAGGGGGGAGAGAGGGGGCAGAGGGAGAGAGGGAGGAAGAGAGGAGATTTGGAGGAAGAGGGGAAAGAGGGAGGCAGAGGGGAGAGAGGGAGGCAGAGGGGAGCGATGGAGGCAGAGGGGAGAGGAGAGGCAGAGGGGAAAGGGGGAGGCGGAGGGGGAGAGAGGGAGGCAGAGGGGAGAGAGGGAGGCAGAGGGGAGAGGGTGAGGCAGAGGGGGCAGAGGGTGAGGCAGAGGAGAGGTGGAGGCAGAGGAGCGAGAGGGGACAGAGGGGAGAGAGGGGGCAGAGGGGGAGATAGGGAGGTAGAGGAGAGAGAGAGGAAGAGGGGAGAGGGGGCATAGGGGATAGAGGGAGGCAGAGGGGAGAGAGAGGGAGGCAGAGGGGAGAGAGGGAGGCAGAGGGGAGTGGGTGATGCAGAGGGGGGCAGAGGGAGAGAGAAGGGGGAGAGGGGGGGAGGGAGGCAGAGGGGGAGAGAGGGAGGCAGAGGAGAGGGGAGAGGAAGAGGGGAGAGAGGGAGGCAGAGGGGAAAGGGGGAGGCAAAGGGGGAAGAGAGGGGGCAGAGGGGAAGAGGGAGGCAGAGGGGAGAGAGGAAGGCAGAGGAGAGAGAGGGAGGAAGAGGGGAGAGCGGGAGGAAGAGGGGAAAGAGGGAGGCAGAGGGGAGAGAGGGAGGCAGATGGGAGAGAGGGAGGTAGAGGGGAGAGGGGGAGGCAGAGGGGAGAGAGGGGGCAGAGGGGAGCGAGGGAGGGAGAGGGGGAGGGAGAGGGGGAGGCAGAGGGGGAGAGAGGGAGGCAGAGGGGAGAGAGAGGGAGGGAGAGGGTGAGGCAGAGGGGGAGAGAAGAAGGCAGGGGGAGAGAGGGGGCAGAGAGGGAGGCAGAGGAGATTTGGAGGCAGAGGAGCAAGAGGGGGCAGAGGGGAGAGAGGGAAGCAGATGGGGAGAGAGGGAGGCAGAGGAGAGAGAGAGGAAGAGGGGAGAGAGGGGGGCAGAGGGGATAGAGGGAGGCAGAGGGGAGAGGGGAAGGCAGAGGGGGGAGAGAGAGAGGCAGAGGGGAGAGAGGGAGGCAGAGGGGAGTGGGTGAGGCAGAGGGGGGAGAGAAGGAGGCAGGGGGAGAGAGGGGGGCAGAGGGGGAGGCAGAGGAGAGGTGGAGGCAGAGGAGAGAGAGGGGGCAGAGGGGAGAGAGGGAGGCAGAGGGGGAGAGAGGGAGGCAGAGGAGAGAGAGAGAGGAAGCATGGAGAAAGGGAGGCAGAGGAGAGAGGGGGAAGGGGGAGAGAGGGAGGAAGAGGGGAGAGGGGAGGCAGAAGGGAGGGAGGCAGAGGGGAGAGAGGGAGGCAGAGGGGAGTGAGTGAGGCAGAGGGGGAGAGAAGGAGGCAGGGGGAGAGAGGGGGGCAGAAGGGGAGGCAGAGGAGAAGTGGAGGCAGAGGAGAGAGAGGGGGCAGAGGGGAGAGAGGGAGGCAGAGGGGGAGAGAGGGAGGCAGAGGAGAGAGAGAGAGGAATCAGGGAGAAAGGGAGGCAGAGGAGAGAGGGGGAAGGGGGAGAGAGGGAGGAAGAGGGGAGAGAGGGAGGAAGAGGGGAGAGAGGGAGGCAGAGGTGGGGATAGAGGGAGGCAGAGGGGAGGGAGGGAGGCAGAGGGGAGAGAGGGAGGCAGAGGGGTGAGAGAGGGAGGCAGAAGAGAGAGAGGGAGGCAGAGGGGAGAGAGGGAGGCGGTGGGGTGAGAGAGGGAGGCGGAGAGGGAGGCATAGGGGAGAGTGAAGGGGGTAGAGGGGGAGAGAGGGAGGCAGAGAGGAAAGGGGGAGGCAGAGTGGAGAGAAGGAGGCAGAGGGGAGAGAGGGAGCAAGAGGGGAGAGCAGGAGGAAGAGGGGAAAGAGGGAGGCAGAGGGGAGAGAGGGAGGCAGAGGGGAGAGAGGGAGGTAGAGGGGAGAGGGGAAGGCAGAGGGGAGAGAGGGGGCAGAGGAGAGTGAGGGAGGCAGAGGGGAGAGGGGGAGGCAGAGGGGAGAGGGGGAGGCAGATGGGGGAGAGAGGGAGGCAGAGGGAGAGAGAGGGAGGCAGAGGGGAGAAAGGGAGGCAGAGGGGAGAGGGTGAGGTGGAGGGGTGAGAGAAGGAGGCAGGGGGAGAGGGGGGGCAGAGGGGGAGGCAGAGGAGAGGGGGAGGCAGAGGAGCAAGAGGGGCCAGAGGGGAGAGAGGGAGGCAGATGGGGAGAGAGGGAGGCAGAGGAGAGAGAGAGGAAGAGGGGAGAGAGGGGGCAGAGGGGATAGAGGGAGGCAGAGGGGAGAGGGGAAGGCAGAGGGGAGAGGGGAAGGCAGAGGAGAGAGAGAGGAAGAGGTGAGAGATGGAGGCAGAGGGGATAGAGGGAGGCAGAGGGGAGAGGGGAAGGCAGAGGGGGGAGAGAGGGGAGAGAGGGAGGCAGAGGGGAGAGAGGGGGGCAGAGGGGGAGGCAGAGGAGAGGTGGAGGCAGAGGAGAGAGAGGGGGCAGAGGAGAGAGAGGGAGGCAGAGGGGGAGAGAGGGAGGCAGAGGAGAGAGAGAGGAAGCGAGGAGAAAGGGAGGCAGAGGGTAGAGGGGAGGCAGAAGGGAGGGAGGCAGAGGGGAGAGAGGGAGGCAGAGGGGAGGCAGAGGGGGAGAGGAGGCAGGGGAGAGAGGGGGCAGAAGGGGAGGCAGAGGAGAGGTGGAGGCAGAGGAGATAGAGGTGGCAGAGGGGAGAGAGGGAGGCAGAGGAGCGAGAGAGAGGAAGCGGGGAGAAAGGGAGGCAGAGGAGAGAGGGGGAAGGGGGAGAGAGGGAGGAAGAGGGGAGAGAGGGAGGCAGAGGTGGGGATAGAGGGAGGCAGAGGGGAGGGAGGGAGGCAGAGGGGAGGGAGGGAGGGAGGCAGAGGGGAGAGAGGGAGGCAGAGTGGTGAGAGAGGGAGGCAGAGGAGAGAGAGGGAGGCAGAGGGGAGAGAGGGAGGCGGTGGGGTGAGAGAGGGAGGCGGAGAGGGAAGCAGAGGGGAGAGTGAAGGGGTAGAGGGGGAGAGAGGGAGGCAGAGGGGGGAGAGAGGGGGCAGAGGGGAAAGAGGGAGGCAGAGGTGAGAGAAGGAGGCAGAGGGGAGAGAAGGAGGAAGAGGTGAGAGCGGGAGGAAGAGGGGAAAGAGGGAGGCAGAGGGGAGAGAGGAAGGCAGAGGGGAGAGAGGGAGGTAGAGGGGAGAGGGGAAGGCAGAGGGGAGAGAGGGGGCAGAGGAGAGCGAGGGAGGCAGAGGGGGAGGCAGAGGGGAGAGGGGGAGGCAGAGGGGGGAGAGAGGGAGGCAGAGGGAGAGAGAGGGAGGCATAGGGGAGAAAGGGAGGCAGAGGGGAGAGGGTGAGGCGGAGGGGTGAGAGAAGGAGGCAGGGGGAGAGAGGGGGGCAGAGGGGGAGGCAGAGGAGAGGGGGAGGCAGAGGAGCAAGAGGGGCCAGAGGGGAGAGAGGGAGGCAGAGGGGGAGAGAGGGAGGCAGAGGGGGAGAGAGGGAGGCAGAGGAGAGAGAGAGGAAGAGGGGAGAGAGGGGGGCAGAGGGGATAGAGGGAGGCAGAGGGGAGAGGGGAAGGCAGTGGGGGAGAGAGGGAGTCAGAGGCGAGAGAGGGAGGCTGAGGGGAGTGGGGGAGACAGAGGGGGGAGAGAAGGAAGCAGGGGGATAGAGGGGGCAGAGGGGGAGGCAGAGGAGAGGTGGAGGCAGAGGAGAGAAAGGGGCAGAGGGGAGAAAGGGAGGCAGAGGGGGAGAGAGGGAGGCAGAGGAGAGAGAGAGAGGAAGAGGGGAGAAAGGGAGGCAGAGGGTAGAGTGGAGGCAGAAGGGAGGGAGGGTGGCAGAGGGTACAGGGGAGGCAGAGGGTAGAGGGGGAGGCAGTGGGGAGAGAGAAGGAGGCAGAGGGGGGAGGTAGAGGGGGGAGGTAGAGGGGGGAGGTAGAGGGGAGAGAGGGAGACAGAGGGGAGAGAGAGGAAGGGGGAGAGAGGGGGGGCAGAGGGTAGGCGAGAGGAGGCAGAGGGGAGAGAGGGAGGCAGAGAGGTAGGCAGAGGGGAGAGAGAGAGAGACGGAGGAAGAGGGGGAGATAGAGAGGCAGAGCAGAGAGAGAGGGAGGCAGAGGGGAGAGAGGGAGACAGAGGGAGACAGAGGGGAGAGAGAGGGAGGCAGAGGGTAGGAGAGAGGGAGGCAGAGGGGAGAGAGGGAGACAGAGGGGTGAGAGGCAGCCAGAGGGAAGGGCGGGGCAGAGGGGAGAGAGTGAGGCAGAGGGGAGAAAGGGAGGCAGAGGGGGAGAGAGGGAGGCAGAGGGGGAGAGACGGAGGCAGAGGGGGAGAGAGGGAGGCAGAGGGGGAGAGAGGGAGGCAGAGGGGAGAGAGGGGAGTCAGAGGGTAGGAGAGAGGGAGGCAGAGGGGAGAGAGGGAGACAGAGGGGTGAGAGGCAGCCAGAGGGAAGGGACGGTGCAAAGGGGAGAGAGGGAGGCAGAGGGGAGAAAGGGAGGCAGAGGGGGAGAGACGGAGGTAGAGGGGGAGAGACGGAGGCAGAGGGGGAGAGAAGGAGGCAGAGGGGAGCGAGGGAGGCAGAGGGGGAGAGGAAGTCAGAGGAGAGAGGGAGGCAGAAAGGAGAGAGGCGGGGAGAGGGGAGAAAGAGGAAGCTGTAGGAGAAAGGCGGAGCGGAGAGATGGAAGGCATGGGGCGGCAGATCAGCCTTCACATTTAAACCAATATAGCCCACTTTCACCGGTCACCTCCCTGAGATTCTCAGGGAAAGGGGAAGTGGCCATGGAAAAAGATAAAATTCCCTGTTTTTAATCAGTTTTATCCAGCGTGAACTCGGCCCGAAGGTATTGGAGCGCTTTTCATGAGCACCAGTTACAGACCTGACAATCTGAGCCAAAATCTGACAGTGTGAGGAGGGGGCAGGGCCTCGTGCCAAGAAGTACCTAAAAGGCACTTTTGCCACCACCCCACCCCCAAGCCCCCTCCCAAAAAATAGTAAAAGAATGAAAATAAACAAGCATTAAAAATGCAAAAGGTCTTGCAATTGTTTGAATTATAGTTATTGGCGTTGTAAATGACAATGTCTTTTACCCATGTGTTATGGAGTGTATGTGTATGGTGTGTAGAGGAATTATGTGGGTTGGATTTGGATGGATAGTTGTAGAATTATGTTGCATGGAATTGTGTGGTGTGGAGTGTATTTGTGTAGTGGAATTATGTGAAATGGTGTGCAGTGAATTTATGTGGCATTGTGTACTGGAATTATGTGGAGTGGGGTTGTGTGTTATGGAGGATAATTATGTGGGATGTATTTTGTGTTGTGGAGTGGTATGTAGTGGAGTTAAATTTTATGTTGTGCTGCTCAATCTTGTGGCATGATGTGAAATTTTGTGGTGTTGATTGGATGTATGTGATGTGTTGTGTAATTGTGTTGTTGAGTTGAATTATGTGGTTTGTGTTTGTCGGGTCTGAAGTCCAATCCACGTGAGATTCCACAGGAGCAAAGAAATTAGTTCCCCCTCACCTTTAGACAACAACTCCTGGAGGAGGTATAGTGACTCACTCACAAGACGCTGCTAACCAAAAGTAAGGGGAATAACGCATAGAGTGACCACCACTCTTTCCCCAAAGATGACACCAGGTAGCGTGGTAGTGGGGAGCTGGTTCCACAGAGAAGCTAAACAATAAAGAGATAACAAATAAGACTGGCTTTACTCCTCATGAACTAAACAGCAGTCAAGAACATTAATGCATGTCACTTCCCAACATATGCAGTTCACTTACCAGTGAGAGAGTCCCAGGATATTCTGAAATTTCCCAGCGTCATATGAGCGCATAACCCAGGCTCAACTGATGAAAGACCAGGAAGTGCAGGTAAGGGAATACTGAGAAAAGGAACTACTAAGGGACGTCAAACACAACCACTCACTTCCACAATCATTCAAGGTCACGTTGGGTTTATTCAAAAGAGGGAGAGTCCACTAGTTTGTTAAGGGGAGCAGGGATTCAAAGAAATACTGACCGGCTCCGTAGGGAGAGGAGCGGATCAGCGGCGCTCACGCTTTCACGAAAGCGGGAGAGGAAAAGATGGCGTGGCGCGCTGGCCGGCTCCGTAGGGAGAGGAGCGGATCAGCGGCGCACACGCTTTCACAAAAACGGGACAGGAAAAGATGGCGTGGCGTACTGGCCGGCTCCGTAGGGAGAGGAGCGGATCAGCAACGCACGATTTCACGAAAGCGGGACAGGAAAAGATGGCGTGGCGCGCTGGCCGGCTCCGTAGGGAGAGGAGCGGACCAGCGGCGCACACGCTTTCTCGAAGGTGGGTCAGCAATAGATGGCGTGGCGCGCTGGCCGGCTCCGTGGGGAGAGGAGCGGATCAGCGGCGCACACGCTTTCACGAAGGCAGGTCAGCAATGGAAGGCGTGGCGCGCTGGCCGGCTCCGTGGGGAGAGGAGCGGATCAGCGGGCACACGCGCGTCAAGGAAGGAACAGAACTTCTAGGGGGTAGCAGAAGTAGATAAGGTAACTCGGGATAGAAGAGTTCAGGCCGGATACCAGGAATCAATCCAGAGAGCAAGTACTCAAATCGGAGCTCGGAGGGGCGTGGTCACTAGTTAGGGATAGTAAGTCAAGCATTGGCAACTGGGTGAGACGGCCTCTTATAGCAGTTAGGGGTCGTCTCAAAAGAACTCACTCTGTGAACTAACGAGGGAAGTACACATGCATCAAGGTACCGACATTTCTCCTACAAGGTCATCTGCTGCCTAAATCCTAACAGTTCTCCCACCCAAAGGCCTATTCCCGGGCGAGGTTTTGAAGGATGGAGTGCATGGAATCTGCGAATCAAAACAGGGGCATGAATATTTTCAGCTGGTTCCCAGGACCTATCCTCTGGGGCATAGCCTACCCAATCAATGAGATACTGTATTTTACCTCTGTGTTTGCGGGAATCTAAAATCATGTTTACTTCATATTCCTCTTCACCCTCTATGATTATTGGGGGAGGTGGTTTCTCAGGGACTAGAGGGGGTATGTATCTTTTGACTAAGGAGCAATGAAATACAGGGTGTATTTGCATGTCGTCTGGCAACTGCAGGTGTACTGTAACAGGTGTTATTACTCTCTTTACCAGATAAGGACCTATGTATCTAGGTTGTAATTTTTAGAGCCTCTCAATCTCAGATTTCTAGTTGATAACCACACCTTGTCTCCTACTTGATAAGCAGGTTCAGGACGTCTGTGTTTATCAGCCTGTAGTTTCATGGCTTCCTTGGCTCGTTGTAATTCTTTTTTGCGTTGTCCCAGTTGGACAAAAGAACTTCGTGATGATCTTTAAGAGCAGGGATGCTCTCTAATTCTGAGGGAAGAGAAATAGGCAGGAATTTAGGGTGTTGTGCTAGTGTAAAAAGAAAGGAGACACACCAGTAGAAGAATGTGTGGAATTGTTATAGGCAAATTCAGCCATAGGGAGAGCTCGGGACCAGTCACTTGTGATTGTGGCTAACAGACAACGTAAATACTGTTCCAAAGTCTGGTTCGTTCTTTCGGTTTGACCATCGGTTTGGGGATGATAAGCTGTGGAGAGTCTGTGATCTATACCCAATGTCTTACACATGCCTTGCCAAAATTTGGACACAAATTGGGCCCCTCTGTCTGAAATGATTATCGAAGGAAGACCATGTAATCTGATTACATGTTCTAGAAAAATATGCACTAATTCTTTGGATGAGGGTACGTTTTTTAGAGGGACAAAATGTGCCATCTTGGTTAACATATCTACTACTACAAAGATGGTGTTGTATCCCTGACTTCTCGGGAGATCTGTAATGAAATCCATGCTAATGGAATGCCAGGGGGAAGGGGGAACGGCAGTGGTTCTCAATAACCCGGCCGGAGCACAATGTGAGGCTTTTTGTCGAGCACAGGTGGAACACGAATTGACAAAGGCTATAACATCTTTGGCCATTTCTTCCCACCAAAACCATCTCTGACAGATCTTGAGGGTTTTGCTACTCCCTGCATGTCCGGCCAGTGAGCTATTGTGGCACCAGAGCAATAGTTGTTTTTGCAATGCAACAGTTGGTATGTATAATTTGTTTTCGTGATAATACAGCTGGTCTCTGATCTGATTCAGGGGATCGTTTTCCCATTCTTCAGAAGGGATGGTACGGTAGTATTCTTTTAGTTTGTCTATAAACCCCAAGGGAGTGACGTCCCCATGGCATTCTACCCCTATAATCTTTTTGTCAGAAAAAAAGGGGGATAACATTCAGGAGAGGCAACTTTCTCTGGACCAAGTCGAGAGAGTGCATCTGCTTTGCCATGTTGAGATCCAGGGCGATAGGTGATAACGAAATCATACTCACTAAAGAATGAAACCCATCTCATTTGACGGGGAGTGAGTGCTCGTGCTGACCGAAAATATTGGAGGTTTCTGTGATCAGAGTAGATGGTAACTATATGTGGGGATCCTAACAAATAGTGTCTCCACTCCTGGAAGGCAAGCTTGATGGCCAATAGTTCACGTTCTCCAATTGTGTAGTTCTGTTCAGCAGGCAATAGGGTTTTAGAATAGTAAGCAACAGGATGCAAGCGTCCTGTGTTAGTATCTCTCTGCGAGAGAACTCCTCCCACCGCATACTGAGAAGCGTCTGCTTCAACGTAATAAGGTTGCGTATTATCAGCATGTTTGATGACAGGAGCGGTAGTGAATCGTTCCTTTAAAATGCAGAAGGCTCGTTCTGCTTCTTTATTCCATTCAAACTGTACTCCTTTCCGCAGAAGTCGAGTAATGGGTGTTAATAATTCAGAAAAGTGATCTATAAATCTGCTGTAAAAATTGGCAAAGCCTATAAAAGATTGCACCTCTTTTACTGTACAGGGACTAGACCAGTTAACCAAGGCTTCTATCTTTTTGGGGTCCATATGTACGCCTTCAGGAGAGATCACAAATCCTAGAAACTCCACTCTGATGGTATGGAAGGTGCTCTTGTCAAGTTTGGCGAATAATTGGTTTTCCTTCAATGTTTTCAAGATTTTCGTAACGTGGATAATATGATCTTGTTCTGTTTGTGAATAAATCAGGATATCGTCGATATAGACGATCACGAAGACATCAAGGTATTCTCTTAGTATTTCGTTAACAAAAAATTGAAATGCCGCTGGAGCATTACAAAGACCAAACGGCATCACGCAGTACTCAAATAACCCAAATTTGGTACGGAATGCTGTTTTCCATTCATCTCCATGTTTAATACGAATGAGATGGTAGGCTCCTCTAAGATCTATTTTGGTAAAGATCTTAGCTCCTCGTACCTGATCCAAAAGAACTGAAATAAGTGGTAGGGGATATTTATTCTTTATGGTGACTTTGTTAAGGGCGCGATAATCCAAACACGCTCGAAGACCCCCTTCTCGCTTTGGAATAAAAAAGATGGGTGAGGACACTGGAGATGTGGAGTGACGTATGAACCCTTTTTCCAGCATTTCTTCGATGTATTTCTGCAAGTATTCAGTTTCAGGTGCTGTTAGGGCATAAATACGACTAACTGGCATGGTTGCTCCGGGTACCAAATCAATGCGACAATCATAGCTTCTGTGCGGAGGTAAGGCAGAGGCTTTAACTTCGTCAAAGACAGTTAGGTATTCCTCATAGTGCGCCGGAAGGTCAGGAACTGTGGACATTATATGTACAGCACAGCAAAGCGAACTGTTCCATTCACTTGCTTCTTGGTAACAGTTTATCATGCAATGATGAGATTTTAGTGTCACTGTTCGAGTCACCCAGTCTATTTGGGGATTGTGGACTTGTAGCCAGGGAACCCCCAGGATAGCGCCGAAATTGGGGGTGTCTATTAGATCAAAGACTATAGATTCTGAATGTCCGTTATTACACACCATTACAATCGGGGAGTCTGATAAGTAATCAATCCAGATGATAACTCTGACCCATCTACCGCTCTCACCGGTTCAGGATGAGGTTTCAATAAGAAAGGGATTCCGACATCTCGGGCCAACTGAATATCAAGAAAATTCCCTGTGGCCCCTGAGTCCAATAATATAGACATGTTCTTTCGACATTGAGGAGATATCACCAAAGTAATGGACAAGGTAAAATGTCTTGGTACTAGGGGAAAGATTTTCTTTGTGGTAGAGACCTTAGAAAAGACAACACTTGAAGAATTGGTCTCTGCTTTCTTCAAGTCTTCTAGTTTTCCTCCATATAAGTAGGAAGATGACTACTTGCGATTTTCTTAGCAATTGAACGAGGTCTGATTGGACACTCACGAGCATAATGTCCTCCTTTCCCGCAATATAAACAGAGATTGTTCTTTCTCCTCTTGTCTTTTTCTTCTGCAGACAGCGGACTCCTCAGTCCTCCAATCTGCATAGGCTCAGCAACGTCTTTAATGTCTTTTGATTCTTTCTTTTCAGGTCTTAACATCATATATCTAGAAGGAGTAAGACGTGATTTTTCCCCTTTCCTTTCATGGAGTCTATGATCCAACTTGACCGTCATATCTATGAAGGCAGAGCAGTCATCGGGAGGATCTACTATTTGAGACAACAAATCTTTAAGTTCATCGTTTAACCCTCGATAAAACAGAGAGGTTCTTTTTCCTCAGGCCAATGCGTCTCTGCTACCAGCCTATTAAAGTTAGTTATATACGTAAGTAGGTCCTTGGATCCCTGCCTAAGATTGAGAAGAGCATTATCGCTGGCCTGCATAAAGGTATGTTTCGAAAAAGACTCTTCATCTTATCCTGAAATAGCATAAAGTCATATAATAATGGATCGTTGTTTTCTACCAATGGAACAGCCCAATCTGCAGCATTGCCTGCTAAATAAGATATAACAAAGGCTACTTTAGCAGCGTCATCTGGAAACAATGCCGCCTTACACAGGAACTGTAGCTGACATTGGTTCATGAAGACGCTAAATCTAGCACTGTCTCCGTTGAACCTCTCTGGCATAGCTAGTGGAACTGGGCTGGGAGTATGAACAGTAAAGTGCACAGGAGGTATGTTGCTATCTACCCTTGTGGAGGAATTGGGACTATGGGACGGAACTGAAAAATGCGCAGGCTGAATGTAACTTTTCCGGGTCTTTGGAAGGGTACTAGGGTTCCTAGGGTCAAGTGAATTCTGTGACTTTGATTGTAGTAACTCTGTCTGTAATCTCTGATTTTCAGACCTTAACCTCCCTACCTCAGATTGCAATTCTACTAGAACTGCCGCAAGTTCCTCTACTGAGGGACCTAATAAAGATGTGTGGAGAGAGGGATCTAGAGGGGCGCTAGCCCCGTCAGTGTTCATCTTTGCTCAGGTGGAAATAACTCTTGGGCTTGACTTTCTGTCGGGTCTGAAGTCCAATCCACGTGAGATTCCACAGGAGCAAAGAAATTAGTTCCCCTCACCTTTAGACAACAACTCCTGGAGGAGGTATAGTGACTCACTCACAAGACGCTGCTAACCAAAAGTAAGGGGAATAACGCATAGAGTGACCACCACTCTTTCCCCAAAGATGACACCAGGTAGCGTGGTAGTGGGGAGCTGGTTCCACAGAGAAGCTAAACAATAAAGAGATAACAAATAAGACTGGCTTTACTCCTCATGAACTAAACAGCAGTCAAGAACATTAATGCATGTCACTTCCCAACATATGCAGTTCACTTACCAGTGAGAGAGTCCCAGGATATTCTGAAATTTCCCAGCGTCATATGAGCGCATAACCCAGGCTCAACTGATGAAAGACCAGGAAGTGCAGGTAAGGGAATACTGAGAAAAGGAACTACTAAGGGACGTCAAACACAAACACTCACTTCCACAATCATTCAAGGTCACGTTGGGTTTATTCAAAAGAGGGAGAGTCCACTAGTTTGTTAAGGGGAGCAGGGATTCAAAGAAATACTGACCGGCTCCGTAGGGAGAGGAGCGGATCAGCGGCGCTCACGCTTTCACGAAAGCGGGAGAGGAAAAGATGGCGTGGCGCGCTGGCCGGCTCCGTAGGGAGAGGAGCGGATCAGCGGCATACACGCTTTCACAAAAACGGGACAGGAAAAGATGGCGTGGCGTACTGGCCGGCTCCGTAGGGAGAGGAGCGGATCAGCAACGCACGCTTTCACGAAAGCGGGACAGGAAAAGATGGCGTGGCGCGCTGGCCGGCTCCGTAGGGAGAGGAGCGGATCAGCGGCACACACGCTTTCTCAAAGGCGGGTCAGCAATAGATGGCGTGGCGCGCTGGCCGGCTCCGTGGGGAGAGGAGCGGATCAGCGGCGCACACGCTTTCACGAAGGCAGGTCAGCAATGGAAGGCGTGGCGCGCTGGCCGGCTCCGTGGGGAGAGGAGCGGATCAGCGGGCACACGCGCGTCAAGGAAGGAACAGAACTTCTAGGGGGTAGCAGAAGTAGATAAGGTAACTCGGGATAGAAGAGTTCAGGCCGGATACCAGGAATCAATCCAGAGAGCAAGTACTCAAATCGGAGCTCGGAGGGGGCGTGGTCACTAGTTAGGGATAGTAAGTCAAGCATTGGCAACTGGGTGAGACGGCCTCTTATAGCAGTTAGGGGTCGTCTCAAAAGAACTCACTCTGTGAACTAACGAGGGAAGTACACATGCATCAAGGTACCGACATTTCTCCTACAAGGTCATCTGCTGCCTAAATCCTAACAGTGTTGAATTATGTGGTGTGGTTTGGAAAAGTTTAGAGCTCTGAACCACCACTGGGTTACCACAAACCTACCCAGTGCATACCAATATATGTGTCTGCTACTTTGAGTTGCTTTTAGCAAAGGGCCCCACGGTCAGAGCACATCTTTGGACTTAAGCATAGCACTTACCCATGTACAAAGATCCAAGGATTGTGTGCCTGTAGCGCTTGACCACTCATGTATTTCAATATTTGTTATATTTGTGCCAAGGTTCCTTGCATTTACACGGTTGCACAAATATATTAATTTAAAAAGTGATGGCCAGCTTACATAGCTAGGCCTATAAGTTTAACCAATGCGTTACGTGGATGTCAACCGGCTTTGTAAAAGTCTAAATCTGCCCAAGGAAAAAATTGTCTGTTAACCACTATAAGAATGTTTGATATGTCCCCTGCTTCAAGTGATAGTTTGTAAACACTGTGATTTATGAAAGCCTTTCACTTTCGGTCAAGTACTTCTGAAACATTTGTGGGAATGGGAGTTACTTTGCAGAGATCTCGCACAACTCTTTGCAGCTAGGGAACAGCTTGCATAATAAACAAGCCGCTGGGACATGATGCGTCAGCAACCCAGAAAGTTGTTGTTTCCAAGAATCTAGTTCCAAAGAGTCCTCTCCCTAAATGTGTGCCATGCAGCCTACGTGTGTTACTGATGACGGCGTCCCTCCCAGGACCCAGTTTTCTTTCTACTTTAAAACAAGGAGTCACTACAAATGCACTTGTTTCTAAAACAACATTTCCTAGGATGTCTCAGTGAGGCCAGCTTCGTTGAAATGCATCACTGCGTGTTATTTATTTTCCATGACAGGTCGTACCATAATGCACCTTACTAAACATGTGGTCACTAAAAGCAGGTATGACATCATAGCTGGTAAAGTTGAGCAGCGCTCCATGTGTGTATGCCCCAGTGGGTCCAACTGGCCGGTTCCGAGTCTGGCAGGGTGACAACATACCATGCGTTGGCCCTGGATGCAGAGAGTGAGCAAGCCACAATAGCAGGTGCCATATAATGAGCAAGCCACACTAGCAGGTGCCATATAATGAGCAAGCCACACTAGCAGGTGCCATATAATGAGCAAGCCACAATAGCAGGTGCCATATAATGAGCAAGCCTCACTAGCAGGTGTCATATAATGAGCACGCCATACTAGCAGGTGCCATATAATGAGCAAGCCACACTAGCAGGTGCCATATAATAAGCAAGCCACATTAGCAGGTGTTCTATAATGAGCAAGCCACACTAGCAGGTGCCATATAATGAGCAAGCCACACTAGCAGGTGCCATATAATGAGCAAGCCACACTAGCAGGTGCCATATACTGAGCAAGCCACACTAGCAGGTGCCATCTAATGAGCAAGCCACACTAGCAGGTGTCATATAATGAGCAAGCCACACTAGCAGGTGAAATATAATGAGCAAGCCACACTAGCAGGTGCCATATAATGAGCAAGCCTCACTAGCAGGTGTCATATAATGAGCAAGCCACACTAGCAGGTGAAATATAATGAGCAAGCCACACTAGCAGGTGCCATATAATGAGCAAGCCTCACTAGCAGGTGTCATATAATGAGCACGCCATACTAGCAGGTGCCATATAATGAGCACGCCACACTAGCAGGTGCCATATAATAAGCAAGCCACATTAGCAGGTGTTCTATAATGAGCAAGCCACACTAGCAGGTGCCATATAATGAGCAAGCCACACTAGCAGGTGCCATATAATGAGCAAGCCACACTAGAAGGTGCCATATAGTGAGCAAGCCACACTAGCAGGTGCCATATAGTGAGCAAGCCACACTAGCAGGTGCCATATAGTGAGCAAGCCACACTAGCAGGTGCCATATAGTGAGCAAGCCACACTAGCGGTGTCATATAATGAGCAAGCCACACTAGCAGGTGCCATATAATGAGCAAGCCACACTAGCAGGTGCCATATAATGAGCAAGCCACACTAGCAGGTGCCATATAATGAGCAAAACACACTAGCAGGTGTTCTATAATGAGCAAGCCACTCTAGCAGGTGTCAAATAATGAGCAAGCCACACTAGCGGGTGTCATATAATGAGCAAGATACACTAGCAGGTGTCATATAAGGAGCAAGCCACACTAGCAGGTGTCATATAATGAGCAAGCCACACTAGCAGGTGCCATATAGTGAGCAAGCCACACTAGCGGTGTCATATAATGAGCAAGCCACACTAGCAGGTGCCATATAGTGAGCAAGCCACACTAGCAGGTGCCATATAATGAGCAAGCCACACTAGCAGATGCCATATAGTGAGCAAGCCACACTAGCAGGTGCCATATAGTGAGCAAGCCACACTAGCAGGTGTTCTATAATGAGCAAGCCACACTAGCAGGTGCCATATAATGAGCAAGACACACTAGCAGTTGCCATATAAATGAGCAAGCCACACTAGCAGGTGCCATATAATGAGCAAGCCACACTAGCAGGTGCCATATAGTGAGCAAGCCACACTAGCAGGTGTTCTATAATGAGCAAGCCACACTAGCAGGTGCCATATAATGATCAAGCCACGCTAGCAGGTGTCATATAATGAGCAAGCCACACTAGCAGGTGCCATATAATGAGCAAGCCACACTAGCAGGTGCCATATAATGAGCAAGCCACACTAGCATGTGTTCTATAATGAGCAAGCCACACTAGCAGGTGTTCTATAGTGAGCAAGCCACACTAGCAGGTGCCATATAATGAGCAAGCCACGCTAGCAGGTGCCATATAATGAGCAAGCCACACTAGCAGGTGTCATATAATGAGCAAGCCACACTAGCAGGTGCCATATAGTGAGCAAGCCACACTAGCGGTGTCATATAATGAGCAAGCCACACTAGCAGGTGCCATATAGTGAGCAAGCCACACTAGCAGGTGCCATATAGTGAGCAAGCCACATTAGCAGGTGCCATATAGTGAGCAAGCCACACTAGCAGGTGTTCTATAATGAGCAAGCCACACTAGCAGGTGCCATATAATGAGCAAGACACACTAGCAGTTCCCATATAAATGAGCAAGCCACACTAGCAGGTGCCATATAATGAGCAAGCCACACTAGCAGGTGCCATATAGTGAGCAAGCCACACTAGCAGGTGTTCTATAATGAGCAAGCCACACTAGCAGGTGCCATATAATGAGCAAGCCACGCTAGCAGGTGTCATATAATGAGCAAGCCACACTAGCATGTGCCATATAATGAGCAAGCCACACTAGCAGGTGCCATATAATGAGCAAGCCACACTAGCATGTGTTCTATAATGAGCAAGCCACACTAGCAGGTGTTCTATAGTGAGCAAGCCACACTAGCAGGTGCCATATAATGAGCAAGCCACGCTAGCAGGTGCCATATAATGAGCAAGCCACACTAGCAGGTGCCATATAGTGAGCAAGCCACACTAGCAGGTGCCATATAGTGAGCAAGCCACACTAGCAGGTGCCATATAGTGAGCAAGCCACACTAGCAGGTGCCATATAATGAGCAAGCCACACTAGCAGGTGTTCTATAATGAGCAAGCCACACTAGCAGGTGTTCTATAATGAGCAAGACACACTAGCAGGAGTCATATAATGAGCAAGCCACACTAGCAGGTGCCATATAATGAGCAAGCCACACTAGCAGGTGCCATATAATCAATACATTTTGTATGTGAGGTCATAAGGAGAAACAGGGTACTTGGTCCGCCCTGAAGAACGCACAGCATTAGCATGAGATACAGGAAGTGACGTTGTGACACTGCCCATCTCCCAGGTGGCGCTCGAGTGACGTATTATAACAACAGTATTCTGCAGCAGATACTTGTATTTATTTAGACTTTAAAATAATACCACTTATAGAGAATCTTGCCGCCTTCTCTACACACATGCACAAAAGAGATCCGTTTGATATGACGGGTTGTGTATTTCCCGCCTCGTTGTTACCTCCATGTACACAATAAACTCCGTGTTCGAGGTCCTGTTTCTTCTGTCCATCTACATACTATTTCAAAGTATTGCAGACTTCACGCATGCAATGCACGGAGAAGTTAAAACAGATGCCAGCAATGTCCCCAGTGTTCAATCTAAAATAAAGATTTCACACTGTCTTGAAACAGTGACAGTTTCCACTGAAAACAAAGCAGTGCACCATTTGAAAGGTAACTGCTAAAAACAACATGCGACGTGTTATTCAATGCGCGTGTCAATTACAAGAGTGAAAAGAGACTGACCTTCAAGGGACACGTCCTCTTCTGTTGCTGATGACGTCTCCTGCTCCTTTCTGCTCCGAGGTGTTTATTGTAGTGTTCAAATCCCTCCCAGGCTGTTCTTGAAGTGTTGGAGAATGAGAACTCTGCTGCTCTCTGCTTCCTGTTACAAGACACGAAGGGGGTGTCAGTCTCTGCTTCCTGTTACAAGACACGGGGGGGGGGGGTGCCAGCCTCTGCTTCCTGTTACAAGACACGAAGGGGGTGTCAGTCTCTGCTTCCTGTTACAAGACAGGGGGGGGGGTGTCAGTCTCTGCTTCCTGTTACAAGACACAAAGGGGGTGCCAGCCTCTGCTTCATGTTACAAGACACAAAGGGGAAGTCAGTTGAAACTAGCTACAGTAGGAAACAGATGTGGCTTTCCGGGGGGCGTCTATACCAAAGCCGTCCCTACCCGCATGCAGAACAGTGCGTTGTGTGTTTAGGTCCAGCCTGGGCAGTGCATGCGCTGCTCGCTCTGCGAGGCATGCTGTATAGGAGTATGCACTGGAAGTCCCGCCCACTCTCTGCCCATATATGTCATTGGCTTGTCATTGTCCTTCGTAAATGCTGGCTTCTAATTCGGAAATAGGCTTGTTAGTCCCTCCTTTGTACCGCCTTGTCTGCATTTGTTACCGCCCATAACGACTGGACCTTTTACTTCGCTTGTTACACGGTCTGCATTTTAAGTGGGTGAGCACTATTTTGTTTATTGAGACTGATGGGGACAATGGCTGCTGCTTTTTGTATTTGCAGCGCACCGACACAGGACAATGGCGGCCGCTGTTCTTATAGAGCTCTATGACGCTCTAACTTGCATGCTGAGTGCGGCGCCCGCTTTAGGGACACCACGCTCAGTTAAATTTTTTTTTTTAATCTTTAATACTGAGTGCGGCGCCCGCTTCAGGGACACCGCGCTCTGTTTCTTTTTTGTTCTTTACTTTAAGAGTGAGTGCGGCGCCCGCTTCAGGGACACCGCGCTCTGTTTCTTTTTTGTTCTTTACTTTAAGAGTGAGTGCGGCGCCCGCTTCAGAGACACCGCGCTCTGTTTCTTTTTGTTCTTTACTTTAAGAGTGAGTGCGGCGCCCGCTTCAGGGACACCGCGCTCTGTTTCTTTTTTGTTCTTTGCTTTAAGAGTGAGTGCGGCGCCCGCTTCAGGTACACCGCGCTCTGTTTCTTTTTGTTCTTTACTTTAAGAGTGAGCGCGGCGCCCGCTTCAGGGACACCGCGCTCTGTTTCTTTTTTGTTCTTTACTTTAAGAGTGAGCGCGGCGCCCGCTTCAGGGACACCGCGCTCTGTTTCTTTTTTGTTCTTTACTTTAAGAGTGAGTGCGGCGCCCGCTTCAGGGACACCGCGCTCTGTTTCTTTTTTGTTCTTTACTTTAAGAGTGAGTGCGGCGCCCGCTTCAGAGACACCGCGCTCTGTTTCTTTTTTGTTCTTTACTTTAAGAGTGAGTGCGGCGCCCGCTTCAGGGACACCTCGCTCTGTTTCTTTTTTGTTCTTTACTTTAAGAGTCAGTGCGGCGCCCGCTTCAGGTACACCGCGCTCTGCAATACAATAGGTATTGCTTTTGCAAAACCTTGAACTATTGGTATTGTAACTGACAATGCCTTTTAATATTATAAAAGGCATTGCCATTTACAATGCCAATAGCTCAAAAACTCGCAATTGCGAGACATATTGCATTGTAAATGCTTGTTGTGTTATGACAGTGCCCTGCAGATAGCTGGTAACTCGTGCATCTGAAAAGTCCAGACAGCATTTCTTCTACATTTTATTTTGTAAGAGTGTTCCTTGCAAGACAAATACTGTCGTTTACATCCAAAAGAAAAAATGGTAAAATAATGGACCCAAATAAATATTTTCAATATATCTTTCCTTCATCATGCAAACTACAGTTGTTTTCTTGAACCCAAGGACGGATCTGCACAAACCCTGGCAAGCGAGAGAGCGCGCAGCACATGTCCTGTCATGCACGAGACCTAAGAAGAGGGTGTGGGGGATCAAAAACAGAGTGCTTGCACCTAAAATAATAAGTGACATGGATGTGGCGCAGCGGCCGGAGTGGCTACCTGGAGAGCTGGGGGATCCCGGTTCGAGTCTGGGGCGCACCATCCTGTGATTCTGGGCAAATCAGTTCATTTCTCATGGAAAGTTGCTATATAAATGTGCTGCAAGATGAAACAAGCATTTGCAATGCAATTGGTCTCGCCTTTGGAACCTTTGAAGTATGCAGCACATTATCCTGGACCGGCTCCGCCGAGGCAAGGAATAGGCAGGATTCCTCATTTTAACTGAATGCAGACCAGAGAAGGAGGCCCCACATCTTTCTTTCACCTGCCTTTCCAGGCAACAGCAGGGAGCGTTATGGAGAGGCTGGACAATTATAAATTGTCTTTCCAGAAGAAGGAGAAAAGTGTGCACTTTCAGAATCCTAAAAGGCTGTGTTTGGGAAATGCAGGGTGCACCATTGATGGCAGCTTTATTGGTTGCGGTCTGCAGGGAGGGTTGGGCGCAAACTCTGCTAATCGCTCAAAGACATTACTCTCAGGAAAGATCCAAAGAAACAAGCATTTGCAATGCAATCGGTCTCGCCTTTGGGACCTTATATGTATTTAGCTATGCAGCACATTAGCCTGGGTGCTGCAAAATCTACTGTTCTTTAACATGGAGGGAAAGTAAGCACCAAACTGCGTGACACGCCAGGTATGGGAACACATGGAGAGAAATATTGTATTTCAGCGGGAAATGGTATAGTCCAAAGCTCTGTTTTTAATATAAAATCAGGGCCTTCGGTGGTTATATCTTCCATTGCTCACATTTTTAGTGACTGCCATTTCGAATCCGTAAATATAAAACTGGCGCCTACGTCATTTCTTAAGCACGGGCAGTGATGCATATGCCCGCACACGTTATCAAACATGCAGGCACCTATAAAATAAACTTGCTGGCAGCAGAGGTTGCGTCATCACGTCTTTATAGCTTTTAATTTTGGATGCTACTACACAGCATCAGCAAACAGCACTTCCAAGGTTGGAAAACTGAGTACCCTTAACATGAGCAACAGCAGCGCCTGATATCTGGAATGCTGGAAGGGCAGAAGGGTGATGTGGAGACATGTATAAAAATCTAATATTACTATTGCATAGCATAAAAGAGGGCATCATTACAGCAGACAACATACAGAATTATTTTACCACACGGCAACTCAACGATATGGGAAATGGGCGGCTGCCAACATGTGCCATCTTCCAGTCTAACCGAACTAACAATATGAGAGTTTTTCACACTTGAAGAGGGTGGGTCAATCCATCATATATTTTTATGAGTGCCCAGTGTAAATGCGAAGCACAGCACTCACTATACCATATGTGCATATATTGGATATAACTGTACACTTACTCTCACAAAGGGAGTTCCTGTAAGTTAGAGCTTATTAGATCAGTGGAAAATGAATTATTGGTTAAAGTCGATGGTATATCGAGAGGAAAGACGCAGATTAACATATTCTACACATGCTTACCTAGAGCATAGATATAAACAATTACTAGAAAATTACAAATAATACAGACAACACGTTCATTTTCAAAACCAAGTGAAAACAATGTGCAGTTTCTCAAAAGCAAGTACCAGCCGGCTCAATTTGTCACCCAGACTAGGCTGTCTACTCTGCAGTGAAAGACTCGCACAGTAGCCGGATGTGACTGTTAATTATTAGCTGTCAGTGTGTAACTTACTCTACATGGTTCAGTGTATGTGCGCACTCAATATTGTCTATTCTCTACACTGCTGGGCCTTCTGAATAAAATGTATGCCCAAACTGGAGTTAGCCCATTCTGGGAACCAGGGAATAAAGCGCCGAAATGTTGAAAGCGCTATAAGTTCCTACCACTGGGAGCATGTGCGCTATACGAATGCCACCATAACACTATAAGACAAGGCAGAGGTAAAAGTCTACGGCTGTCCCCTCCCTAGTACGAGGAGCCCCCCCGGAGCGTCAAGGAGAGGCTGACAGGAGCTTTGTCGGGCTGACTGAGGCACGTATATGTGACAGAGCCAGCTAGTATATTAAAAGACCCCTGCCCTAACAGTAACCGCCCGCATATTTAACGGTTTGATTTCAGACAGCGCCTAAGATTTTTTTTCCATTATAAATCTTACTGTTGTGAGTGTGAATGGGGAATAACATCAGAGGACTATGCAGCTTGCGCTATGCAAAGAAAAGTTTTAGAAAACAAAAGGGCATAATTCCTCAATACACTTACTCTTTTCTGCAAGGCAGTCGATCGTGACAGTTTGATTGTGGCTGCTCGTGTCCGCAATCATGAGTTCACTCGGATTCTCCTGCGGTCTGCAAAACAGTAGATCAGCTGTTGCAGGGGAGATGAGGCGGTGGCCGGGCAGTCCATGACGAAGGTTCAGTCTCCTTAACCCGGAAGCGGGGTGAGCGGAGTGTAGCTTTTGGTGTCGAGAGGGAGGGCACCACACAGGGAGAAGAGTTAAAGTTCTGGGTGATTAAACAAGAGGCAGAGGCAGACTTTTGGCGCGCATGCGCACGATGTAAAGCATCGCGCGTATGCGAGAGTCTGGACAGGTCAGGCAAAAGGAAGTGCGAATGCAGGCAGCCAATAAAATGAAAAAAAAGCATTTACAAATGCAATAGGACTCGTATTTACGCGAGTCCTATTGCATTGTAAACAAAAATGGGGCGCCGAAGAAGGCAGCAACGGGAGTGGGTGGGGGGTGGGGGTGGCCAGAGAAGTTACGGACTGCGGGAGGGAACAGGGGAGGCAGGGGAACAAAAGAGTTGCTGAAGTAAAGGGGCTGATAGCCATGGAAGGATAAAAATGACGTCATGGCAGTAAGGAGGCGGGACTAATACGCCGGCAACTAATCAGAATGCGGCATTTCAGATTTGAGCCAATCAAAAGCATGGGCAGAAAGTGGGCGGAGCTTCCCCCACAATACTGTATACAGCATCTCTCGACGAGACAGCGCATGCGCTGCCTAGCCGAGACCTAAAAAGAGGGGGGATGACAAACTCGCAGTCAAATAAAAACAAACAATACCAACGTAGGGGGCACGCACAAGCACGACATTAACAAAACAATATGTAAACAAATATTACCAATGCAGCAGACATCATGCACAAACCACTAAAATCCCCACTTTCACCGCCTCCCAGTCCACAATCTTACTAAGATATACCACAGCTAAGCGGCCAAAGAGAACGACGTGAGGAGTTGCCACCGACCCCCCAAACTGCCAGCTACGTGGGTTAAATGAGTCCCCAAACTTAACAGGCAATTCACCTCTCTCTGCGGAATATATGCTATGCTCTGTGCCAACCTCCCCTGACAAGCACTTGTACACCGTCTAAAGGAGGTATTAACTAAGACCACCCGGACCCTATAATCGACACCTCTACCAGCCTATCTCGGCCTCCCCAACGGTACCAGCCAATGGCCTCTGATTTGCGCAGCGCCCCCCCTGGCCTCTCAGACACCCTCCAGGCTTCCAGACATCCCACTTTATTCATGTTAGGGCCGCGCACACCAGCATACCTCATGAGCCCGGCCACTAGCACAATACTCATTTGTCCCGTTATTCAGCCTCCTCCAATGGCGAATACAGAAATGTATTTTTTTTTCATTATTTAATGCGTTTTTATATATAGCGCGAATGTTACCCGAAGGTGTCAGAGCGCTTTACAGGAGCAGCAGTTACATTACATAAGGACTGCAGAGTGCATGAGTTACATAAAAGATAAAAACCGAAAAACTCTAAATTCACATAAGAATGGTAGTAAGTACATAAGTCTACTACCGATACTAGTGGTGAGAGTTACAAATATACAAGTTGCAAATTCACTCGAGGTTACATTTAAAAAAAGTTGAAGCGGTTAGGATTGGACAAATATAAAGTAGATATTTACACAGCATGATCTTCTCGCCCCTACTGGGGTCCTTGCTTATAGCCCAGCCTTCAGGGTGTTGTTGCACTCACGGGCGGTGATCTTGGGCCTGGAGGCCAGGCAGACTGCAGACCTGTGATGTGAAGAGCGATAGAGTCATGGTGTGGCCTTAGAGTGGACAGAGGGAGCGTCATGAAAGGGCTGCGAGGGACAGGAGGGCAGGCCCAGTGCCAATGCAATTAGTTCTGTGCCTCTAAGGGGATAAAACAAAGGTAAGGCAGGTGAGGTCCATGCCATCCAACGCAGTAGAGCCCCTGTGAGGGGCATCGAGCTTGCAGTTCAGCACACAAGGGGGCCACAAGTGGGCCAATATCACTGTCCCGGGGGACCGCAGTCCGGGTGTAGACGATCACAAACCCACCCTCTTCACCTCCAGTCAACTGCAGGCGGTGGGTGGAGGTCCGCACCATGAGGATCAGGAGCTGAACCCCTCTGCGTCTCAACCCATGGGGCGGCAGCGGTAGGGGCAGCCCTCAGACCTGCAGGAGGTGGGTGGAGGTCCACACCATGAGGATCAGGAGCTGAACCCCTCTGCGTCTCAACCCATGGGGCGGCAGTGGCAGGGGACAGCCCTCAGACCTGCAGGCGGTGGGTGGAGGTCCGCACCATGAGGATCAGGAGCTGAACCCCTCTGCGTCTCAACCCATGGGGAGGCAGCGGCAGGGGACAGCCCTCAGACCTGCAGGCGATGGAGTGGAGGTCCACACCATGAGGATCAGGAGCTGAACCCCTCTGCGTCTCAACCCATGGGGCGGCAGTGGCAGGGGACAGCCCTCAGACCTGCAGGTGGTAGGTGGAGGTCCGCACCATGAGGATGAAGAGCTGAACCCCTCTGCGTCTCAACCCATGGGGCGGCAGCGGCAGGGGACAGCCCTCAGACCTGCAGGCGGTGGGTGGAGGTCCGCACCATGAGGATCAGGAGCTGAACCCCTCTGCGTATCAACCCATGGGGCGGCAGCGGCAGGGGCAGCCCTCAGACCTGCAGGCGGTGGGTGGAGGTCTGCACCATGAGGATGAGGAGCTGAACCCCTCTGCGTCTCAACCCATGGGGCGGCAGTGGCAGGGGACAGCCCTCAGACCTGCAGGCGGTGGGTGGAGGTCCGCACCATGAGGATCAGGAGCTGAACCCCTCTGCGTCTCAACCCATGGGGCGGCAGGGGACAGCCCTCAGACCTGCAGGCGGTGGGTGGAGTTCCGCACCATGAGGATCAGTAGCTGAGCCCCTCTGCGTCTCAACCCATGGGGCGGCAGCGGCAGGGGACAGCCCTCAGACCTGCAGGCGGTGGGTGGAGGTCCGCACCATGCGGATGAGGAGCTGAACCCCTCTGTGTCTCAACCCATGGGGCGGCAGGGGACAGCCCTCAGACCTGCAGGCAGTGGGTGGAGGTCCGCACCATGAGGATCAGGAGCTGAATCCCTCTGCGTCTCAACCCATGGGGCGGCAGCGGAAGGGGACAGCCCTCCGACCTGCAGGCGGTGGGTGGAGGCCCGCACCATGAGGATGAGGAGCTGAACCCCTCTGCGTCTCAACCCATGGGGCGGCAGCGGCAGGGGACAGCCCTAAGACCTGCAGGCGGTGGGTGGAGGTCCGCACCATGAGGATCAGGAGCTGAACCCCTCTGCGTCTCAACCCATGGGGCGGCAGGGGACAGCCCTCAGACCTGCAGGCGGTGGGTGGAGGTCCGCACCATGCGGATGAGGAGCTGAAACCCTCTGCGTCTCAACCCATGGGGCGGCAGCGGCAGGGGACAGCCCTCAGACCTGCAGGCGGTGGGTGGAGGTCCGCACCATGAGGATCAGGAGCTGAAGCCCTCTGCGTCTCAACCCATGGGGCGGCAGCAGCAGGGGACAGCCCTCCGACCTGCAGGCGGTGGGTGGAGGTCCGCACCATGAGGATGAGGAGCTGAACCCCTCTGCGTCTCAACCCATGGGGCGGCAGTGGCAGGGGACAGCCCTCAGACCTGCAGGCGGTGGGTGGAGGTCCGCACCATGAGGATCAGGAGCTGAACCCCTCTGTGTCTCAACCCATGGGGCGGCAGCGGCAGGGGACAGCCCTCAGACCTGCAGGCGGTGGGTGGAGGTCCGCACCATGAGGATGAGGAGCTCAACCCCTCTGCGTCTCAACCCATGGGGCGGCAGCAGCAGGGGACAGCCCTCAGACCTGCAGGCGGTGGGTGGAGGTCCGCACCATGAGGATGAAGAGCTGAACCCCTCTGCGTCTCAACCCATGGGGCGGCAGCAGTAGGGGACAGCCCTCAGACCTGCAGGCGGTGGGTGGAGGTCCGCACCATGAGGATCAGGAGCTGAACCCCTCTGCGTATCAACTCATGGGGCGGCAGCGGCAGGGGCAGCCCTCAGACCTGCAGGCGGTGGGTGGAGGTCCGCACCATGAGGATGAGGAGCTGAACCCCTCTGCGTCTCAACCCATGGGGCGGCAGGGGACAGCCCTCAGACCTGCAGGCAGTGGGTGGAGTTCCGCACCATGAGGATCAGTAGCTGAACCACTCTGCGTCTCAACCCATGGGGCGGCAGCGGCAGGGGACAGCCCTCAGACCTGCAGGCGGTGGGTGGAGGTCCGCACCATGAGGATGAAGAGCTGAACCCCTGTGCGTCTCAACCCATGGGGCGGCAGCGGCAGGATGACAGCCCTCAGACCTGCAGGCGGTGGGTGGAGGTCCGCACCATGAGGATCAGTAGCTGAACCCCTCTGCGTCTCAACCCATGGGGTGGCAGCGGCAGGGGACAGCCCTCAGACCTGCAGGCGGTGGGTGGAGGTCCGCACCATGCGGATGAGGAGCTGAACCCCTCTGCATCTCAACCCATGGGGCGGCAGCGGCAGGGGACAGCCCTCAGACCTGCAGGCGGTGGGTGGAGGTCCGCACCATGCGGATGAGGAGCTGAACCCCTCTGTGTCTCAACCCATGGGGCGGCAGAGGACAGCCCTCAGACCTGCAGGCAGTGGGTGGAGGTCCGCACCATGAGGATCAGGAGCTGAAGCCCTCTGCGTCTCAACCCATGGGGCGGCAGCGGCAGGGGACAGCCCTCCGACCTGCAGGCGGTGGGTGGAGGTCCGCACCATGAGGATGAGGAGCTGAACCCCTCTGCGTCTCAACCCATGGGGCGGCAGCGGCAGGGGACAGCCCTAAGACCTGCAGGCGGTGGGTGGAGGTCCGCACCATGAGGATCAGGAGCTGAACCACTCTGCGTCTCAACCCATGGGGCGGCAGGGGACAGCCCTCAGACCTGCAGGCGGTGGTTGGAGGTCCGCACCATGCGGATGAGGAGCTGAACCCCTCTGCGTCTCAACCCATGGGGCGGCAGCGGCAGGGGACAGCCCTCAGACCTGCAGGCGGTGGGTGGAGGTACGCACCATGAGGATCAGGAGCTGAAGCCCTCTGCGTCTCAACCCATGGGGCGGCAGCAGCAGGGGACAGCCCTCTGACCTGCAGGCGGTGGGTGGAGGTCCGCACCATGAGGATGAGGAGCTGAACCCCTCTGCGTCTCAACCCATGGGGCGGCAGGGGACAGCCCTCAGACCTGCAGGCGGTGGGTGGAGGTCCGCACCATGAGGATCAGGAGCTGAACCCCTCTGTGTCTCAACCCATGGGGCGGCAGCGGCAGGGGACAGCCCTCAGACCTGCAGGTGGTGGGTGGAGGTCCGCACCATGAGGATGAGGAGCTCAACCCCTCTGCGTCTCAACCCATGGGGCGGCAGCGGCAGGGGACAGCCCTCAGACCTGCAGGCGGTGGGAAGAGGTCCGCACCATGAGGATGAGGAGCTGAACCCCTCAGCGTCTCAACCCATGGGGCGGCAGGGGACAGCCCTCAGACCTGCAGGCGGTGGGTGGAGGTCCGCACCATAAGGATGAGGAGCTGAACCCCTCTGCGTCTCAACCCATGGGGCGGCAGGGGACATCCCTCAGACCTGCAGGCGGTGGGTGGAGGTCCGCACCATGAGGATGAGGAGCTGAACCCCTCTGCGTCTCAACCCATGGGGCGGCAGGGGACAGCCCTCAGACCTGCAGGCCGTGGGTGGAGGTCCGCACCATGAGGATCAGGAGCTGAACCCCTCTGCGTCTCAACCCATGGGGCGGCAGTGGCAGGGGACAGCCCTCAGACCTGCAGGCGGTGGGTGGAGGTCCGCACCATGAGGATCAGGAGCTGAACCCCTCTGCGTCTCAACCCATGGGGCGGCAGGGGACAGCCCTTAGACCTGCAGGCGGTGGGTGGAGGTCCGCACCATGCGGATGAGGAGCTGAACCCCTCTGCGTCTCAACCAATGGGGCGGCAGGGGACAGCCCTAAGACCTGCAGGCGGTGGGTGGAGGTCCGCACCATGAGGATCAGGAGCTGAAGCCCTCTGCGTCTCAACCCATGGGGCGGCAGCGGCAGGGGACAGCCCTCCGACCTGCAGGTGGTGGGTGGAGGTCCGCACCATGAGGATCAGGAGCTGAACCCCTCTGCGTCTCAACCCATGGGGCGGCAGCGGCAGGGGACAGCCCTCAGACATGCAGGCGGTGGGTGGAGGTCCGCACCATGAGGATCAGGAGCTGAACCCCTCTGCGTCTCAACCCATGGGGCGGCAGCGGCAGGGGACAGCCCTCAGACCTGCAGGCGGTGGGTGGAGGTCCGCACCATGAGGATGAGGAGCTGAACCCCTCTGCATCTCAACCCATGGGGCGGCAGCGGCAGGGGACAGCCCTCAGACCTGCAGGCGGTGGGTGGAGGTCCGCACCATGAGGTTGAGGAGCTGAACCCCTCTGCGTCTCAACCCATGGGGCGGCAGCGGCAGGGGACAGCCCTCAGACCTGCAGGCGGTGGGTGGAGGTCCGCACCATGAGGATCAGGAGCTGAACCCCTCTGCGTCTCAACCCATGGGGCGGCAGCGGCAGGGGACAGCCCTCAGACCTACAGGCGGTGGGTGGAGGTCCGCACCATGAGGATCAGGAGCTGAACCCCTCTGCGTCTCAACCCATGGGGCGGCAGGGGACAGCCCTCAGACCTGCAGGCGGTGGGTGGAGGTCTGCACCATGAGCATCAGGAGCTGAACCCCTCTGCGTCTCAACCCATGGGGCGGCAGGGGACAGCCCTCAGACCTGCAGGCGGTGGGTGGAGGTCCGCACCATGAGGATCAGGAGCTGAAACCCTCTGCGTCTCAACCCATGGGGCGGCAGTGGCAGGGGACAGCCCTCAGACCTGCAGGCGGTGGGTGGAGGTCCGCACCATGAGGATGAGGAGCTGAACCCCTCTGCGTCTCAACCCATGGGGCGGCAGCGGCAGGGGACAGCCCTCAGACCTGCAGGCGGTGGGTGGAGGTCCGCACCATGAGGATCAGGATCTGAACCCCTCTGCGTCTCAACCCATGGGGCGGCAGCGGCAGGGGAAAGCCCTCACACCTGCAGGCAGAGGGTGGAGGTCTGCACCATGAGGATCAGGAGCTGAACCCCTCTGCGTCTCAACCCATGGGGCGGCAGCCCTCAGACCTGCAGGCGGTGGGTGGAGGTCCGCACCATGAGGATGAGGAGCTGAACCCCTCTGCGTCTCAACCCATGGGGCGGCAGCGGCAGGGGACAGCCCTCAGACCTGCAGGCGGTGGGTGGAGGTCCGCACCATGAGGATGAGGAGCTGAACCCCTCAGCTTCTCAACCCATGGGGCAGCAGCGGCAGGGGACAGCCCTCAGACCTGCAGGCGGTGGGTGGAGGTCCGCACCATGAGGATCAGGAGCTGAACCCCTCTGCGTCTCAACCCATGGGGCGGCAGCGGCAGGGGACAGCCCTCAGACCTGCAGGCAGTGGGTGGAGGTCCGCACCATGAGGATGAGGAGCTGAACCCTCTGCGTCTCAACCCATGGGGCGGCAGCGGCAGGGGACAGCCCTCCAAACTGCAGGCGGTGGGTGGAGGTCCACACAATGAGGATGAGGAGCTGAACCCTCAGCGTCTCAACCCATGGGGCGGCAGGGGACAGCCCTCAGACCTGCAGGTGGTGGGTGGAGGTCCGCACCATGAGGATCAGGAGCTGAACCCCTCTGTGTCTCAACCCATGGGGCGGCAGCGGCAGGGGACAGCCCTCAGACCTGCAGGCGGTGGGTGGAGGTCCACACCATGAGGATGAGGAGCTGAACCCCTCAGCGTCTCAAACCATGGGGCGGCAGGGGACAGCCCTCAGACCTGCAGGCGGTGGGTGGAGGTCCGCACCATGAGGATGAGGAGCTGAACCCCTCTGCGTCTCAACCCATGGAGCGGCAGGGGACAGCCCTCAGACCTGCAGGCAGTGGGTGGAGGTCCGCAACATGAGGATGAGGAGCTGAACCCCTCTGCGTCTGAACCCATGGGGCGGCAGCGGCAGGGGACAGCCCTCAGACCTGCAGGCGGTGGGTGGAGGTCCGCACCATGAGGATGAGGAGCTGAACCCCTCAGCGTCTCAACCCATGGGGCGGCAGCGGCAGGGGACAGCCCTCAGACCTGCAGGCGGTGGGTGGAGGTCCGCACCATGAGGATGAGGAGCTGAACCCCTCAGCGTCTCAACCCATAGGGCGGCAGCGGCAGGGGACAGCCCTCAGACCTGCAGGCGGTGGGTGGAGGTTCGCACCATGAGGATGAGGAGCTGAACCCCTCTGCGTCTCAACCCATGGGGCGGCAGTGGCAGGGGACAGCCCTCAGACCTGCAGGCGGTGGGTGGAGGTCCGCACCATGAGGATCAGGAGCTGAACCCCTCTGCGTCTCAACCCATGGGGCGGCAGCGGCAGGGGACAGCCCTCAGACCTGCAGGCGGTGGGTGGAGGTACGCACCATGAGGATCAGGAGCTGAACCCCTCTGCGTCTCAACCCATGGGGCGGCAGGGGACAGCCCTCAGACCTGCAGGCGGTGGGTGGAGGTCCGCACCATGAGGATCAGGAGCTGAACCCCTCTGCGTCTCAACCCATGGGGCGGCAGGGGACAGCCCTCAGACCTGCAGGCGGTGGGTGGAGGTCCGCACCATGAGGATCAGGATCTGAACCCCTCTGCGTCTCAACCCATGGGGCGGCAGCGGCAGGGGACAGCCCTCAGACCTGCAGGCAGTGGGTGGAGGTCTGCACCATGAGGATCAGGAGCTGAACCCCTCTGCGTCTCAACCCATGGGGCGGCAGCGGCAGGCCTCAGACCTGCAGGCGGTGGGTGGAGGTCTGCACCATGAGGATGAGGAGCTGAACCCCTCTGCGTCTCAACCCATGGGGCGGCAGGGGACAGCCCTCAGACCTGCAGGCGTTGGGTGGAGGTCCGCACCATGAGGATGAGGAGCTGAACCCCTCTGCGTCTCAACCCATGGAGCGGCAGGGGACAGCCCTCAGACCTGCAGGCAATGGGTGGAGGTCCGCACCATGAGGATCAGTAGCTGAACCCCTTGGCGTCTCAACCCATGGGGCGGCAGCGGCAGGGGACAGCCCTCAGACCTGCAGGCGGTGGGTGGAGGTCCGCACCATGAGGATGAGGAGCTGAACCCCTCAGCGTCTCAACCCATGGGGCGGCAGGGGACAGCCCTCAGACCTGCAGGCGGTGGGTGGAGGTCCGCACCATGAGGATCAGGAGCTGAACCCCTCTGCGTCTCAACCCATGGGGCGGCAGCGGCAGGGGACAGCCCTCAGACCTGCAGGCGGTGGGTGGAGGTCCGCACCATGAGGATCAGGAGCTGAAGCCCTCTGCGTCTCAACCCATGGGGCGACAGCGGCAGGGGACAGCCCTCAGACCTGCAGGCGGTGGGTGGAGGTCCGCACCATGAGGATGAGGAGCTGAACCCCTCTGCGTCTCAACCCATGGGGCGGCAGCGGCAGGGGACAGCCCTCAGACCTGCAGGCGGTGGGTGGAGGTCTGCACCATGAGGATGAGGAGCTGAACCCCTCAGCGTCTCAACCCATGGGGCGGCAGGGGACAGCCCTCAGACCTGCAGGCGGTGGGTGGAGGTCCGCACCATGAGGATCAGGAGCTGAACCCCTCTGCGTCTCAACCCATGGGGCGGCAGGGGACAGCCCTCAGACCTGCAGGCGGTGGGTGGAGGTCCGCACCATGAGGATGAGGAGCTGAAACCCTCTGCGTCTCAACCCATGGGGCGGCAGCGGCAGGGGACAGCCCTCCGACCTGCAGGCGGTGGGTGGAGGTCCGCACCATGAGGATGAGGAGCTGAACCCCTCTGCGTCTCAACCCATGGGGCGGCAGGGGACAGCCCTCAGACCTGCAGGCGGTGGGTGGAGGTCCGCACCATGAGGATGAGGAGCTGAACCCCTCAGCGTCTCAACCCATGGGGCGGCAGGGGACAGCCCTCAGACCTGCAGGCGGTGGGTGGAGGTCTGCACCATGCGGATGAGGAGCTGAACCCCTCTGCGTCTCAACCCATGGGGCGGCAGCGGCAGGGGACAGCCCTCAGACCTGCAGGCGGTGGGTGGAGGTCCGCACCATGAGGATCAGGAGCTGAAGCCCTCTGCGTCTCAACCCATGGGGCGGCAGTGGCAGGGGACAGCCCTCCGACCTGCAGGCGGTGGGTGGAGGTCCGCACCATGAGGATCAGGAGCTGAACCCCTCTGCGTCTCAACCCATGGGGCGGCAGCGGCAGGGGACAGCCCTCAGACCTGCAGGCGGTGGGTGGAGGTCCGCACCAAGAGGATCAGGAGCTGAACCCCTCTGCGTCTCAACCCATGGGGCGGCAGGGGACAGCCCTCAGACCTGCAGGCGGTGGGTGGAGGTCCGCACCATGAGGATGAGGAGCTGAACCCCTCTGCGTCTCAACCCATGGGGCGGCAGCGGCAGGAGACAGCCCTCAGACCTGCAGGCGGTGGGTGGAGGTCCGCACCATGAGGATGAGGAGCTGAACCCCTCAGCGTCTCAACCCATGGGGCGGCAGCGGCAGGGGACAGCCCTCAGACCTGCAGGCGGTGGGTGGAGGTCCGCACCATGAGGATGAGGAGCTGAACCCTCTACGTCTCAACCCATGGGGCGGCAGCGGCAGGGGACAGCCCTCAGACCTGCAGGCGGTGGGTGGAGGTCCGCACCATGAGGATGAGGAGCTGAACCCCTCTGCGTCTCAACCCATGGGGCGGCAGCGGCAGGGGACAGCCCTCAGACCTGCAGGCGGTGGGTGGAGGTCCGCACCATGAGGATCAGGAGCTGAACCCCTCTGCGTCTCAACCCATGGGGCGGCAGTGGCAGGGGACAGCCCTCAGACCTGCAGGCGGTGGGTGGAGGTCCGCACCATGAGGATGAGGAGCTGAACCCCTCTGCGTCTCAACCCATGGGGCGGCAGGGGACAGCCCTCAGACCTGCAGGCGGTGGGTGGAGGTCCGCACCATGAGGATCAGGAGCTGAACCCCTCTGCGTCTCAACCCATGGGGCGGCAGCGGCAGGGGACAGCCCTCAGACCTGCAGGCGGTGGGTGGAGGTCCGCACCATGAGGATGAGGAGCTGAACCCCTCTGCGTCTCAACCCATGGGGCGGCAGGGGACAGCCCTCAGACCTGCAGGCAGTGGGTGGAGGTCCGCACCATGAGGATCAGGAGCTGAACCCCTCTGCGTCTCAACCCATGGGGCGGCAGCGGCAGGGGACAGCCCTCAGACCTGCAGGCGGTGGGTGGAGGTCCGCACCATGAGGATCAGGAGCTGAACCCCTCTGCGTCTCAACCCATGGGGCGGCAGGGGACAGCCCTCAGACCTTCAGGCGGTGGGTGGAGGTCCGCACCATGAGGATGAGGAGCTGAACCCCTCTGCGTCTCAACCCATGGGGCGTCAGCGGCACGGGACAGCCCTCAGACCTGCAGGCGGTGGGTGGAGGTCCGCACCATGAGGATGAGGAGCTGAACCCCTCAGCGTCTCAACCCATGGGGCGGAAGGGGACAGCCCTCAGACCTGCAGGCGGTGGGTGGAGGTCCGCACCATGCGGATGAGGAGTTGAACCCCTCTGCGTCTCAACCCATGGGGCGGCAGGGGACAGCCCTCAGACCTGCAGGTGGTGGGTGGAGGTCCGCACCATGAGGATCAGGAGCTGAAGCCCTCTGCGTCTCAACCCATGGGGCGGCAGCGGCAGGGGACAGCCCTCCGACCTGCAGGCGGTGGGTGGAGGTCCGCACCATGAGGATGAGGAACTGAACCGCTCTGCGTCTCAACCCATGGGGCGGCAGCGGCAGGGGACAGCCCTCAGACCTGCAGGCGGTGGGTGGAGGTCCGCACCATGACGATGAGGAGCTGAACCCCTCTGCGTCTCAACCCATGGGGCAGCAGCGGCAGCGGACAGCCCTCAGACCTGCAGGCGGTGGGTGGAGGTCCGCACCATGAGGATGAGGAGCTGAACCCCTCAGCGTCTCAACCCATGGGGCGGCAGCGGCAGGGGACAGCCCTCAGACCTGCAGGCGGTGGGTGGAGGTCCGCACCATGAGGATGAGGAGCTGAACCCCTCTGCGTCTCAACCCATGGGGCGGCAGCGGCAGGGGACAGCCCTCAGACCTGCAGGCGGTGGGTGGAGGTCCGCACCATGAGGATGAGGAGCTGAACCCCTCTGCGTCTCAACCCATGGGGCGACAGCGGCAGGGGACAGCCCTCAGACCTGCAGGCGGTGGGTGGAGGTCCGCACCATGAGGATCAGGAGCTGAACCCCTCTGCGTCTCAACCCATGGGGCGGCAGGGGACAGCCCTCAGACCTACAGGCGGTGGGTGGAGGTCCGCACCATGAGGATGAGGAGCTGAACCCCTCTGCGTCTCAACCCATGGGGCGGCAGGGGCAAGCCCTCAGACCTGCAGGTGGTGGGTGGAGGTCCGCACCATGAGGATGAGGAGCTGAACCCCTCTGCGTCTCAACCCATGGGGCGGCAGCGGCAGGGGACAGCCCTCAGACCTGCAGGCAGTGGGTGGAGGTCTGCACCATGAGGATCAGGAGCTGAACCCCTCTGCGTCTCAACCCATGGGGCGGCAGCGGCAGCCCTCAGACCTGCAGGCGGTGGGTGGAGGTCCGCACCATGAGGATGAGGAGCTGAACCCCTCTGCGTCTCAACCCATGGGGCGGCAGCGGCAGGGGACAGCACTCAGACCTGCAGGTGGTGGGTGGAGGTCCGCACCATGAGGATGAGGAGCTGAACCCCTCAGCGTCTCAACCCATGGGGCGGCAGCGGCAGGGGACAGCCCTCAGACCTGCAGGCGGTGGGTGGAGGTCCGCACCATGAGGATCAGGAGCTGAACCCCTCTGCGTCTCAACCCATGGGGCGGCAGCGGCAGGGGACAGCCCTCAGACCTGCAGGCGTTGGGTGGAGGTCCGCACCATGAGGATGAGGAGCTGAACCCCTCTGCGTCTCAACCCATGGGGCGGCAGCGGCAGGGGACAGCCCTCCGACCTGCAGGCGGTGGGTGGAGGTCCACACAATGAGGATGAGGAGCTGAACCCCTCAGCGTCTCAACCCATGGGGCGGCAGCGGCAGCCCTCAGACCTGCAGGCGGTGGGTGGAGGTCCGCACCATGAGGATGAGGAGCTGAACCCCTCAGCGTCTCAACCCATGGGGCGCCAGGGGACAGCCCTCAGACCTGCAGGCGGTGGGTGGAGGTCCGCACCATGAGGATGAGGAGCTGAACCCCTCTGCGTCTCAACCCATGGAGCGGCAGGGGACAGCCCTCAGACCTGCAGGCGGTGGGTGGAGGTCCGCACCATGAGGATCAGTAGCTGAACCCCTCTGCGTCTCAACCCATGGGGCGGCAGGGGACAGCCCTCAGACCTGCAGGCGGTGGGTGGAGGTCCGCACCATGAGGATGAGGAGCTGAACCCCTCAGCGTCTCAACCCATGGGGCGGCAGCGGCAGGGGACAGCCCTCAGACCTGCAGGTGGTGGGTGTGTAGTAGTGAGCCTCAGCAAGGCCTACCAGTGCTTAGGGGTTCACCCTTCTCTGCACAGAGTCCTCAGACACTTAGGAAGAAGTTGGCATAGAAACTGGAATAAGAAAGACAGAGTTTATTAAACCTCATGAGGTGGAGCTAAATTCGCACATCACCCTTCAGTAATGCATGAAGTAGCACACTGAATGGAAGGACCATGGTCCTTTTATACCCACACAGGGGCTCAAATGAAGGCGGTACAAACACAAATGCTGGTTTTAGATACATATAAGGTCATACAGAAAATGCACAGTCGACAAGTGGGTGGAGCTAACAGTTTCTACTTCTAGTAGACACATCCTGACATTTATAAACTCGGAACAGCTGCAAGCTCAACTGAGCATGTGCAAAGCAAGAGGAACTAAATATAACTTGTCTCTAGGCAGATTTCAAGAGCAGTTAACAGGAAGGTAGGACAGAGCACATGGTGAGCACATGGCAGCACATGGCAACCAAAATGGCTGCCAGAAATACAAAATGGATTCCACAAAGCGGACAATTTAGCCTCTAAATACAGGCTGTCTTTAGCCAATGCTTAACTTAAGTGCTGCCAAATTACAACAGACGACCCTTTCAGCATTGGCTGAAGACATTCGTTTATCTGGGGTAATCTAGATATTCATCCCGTACATCTATTAACATTATTTCGGCCACCTCTTTATTCAACATTTGTTGGGCCTTTGTTTCAGCAACGTTCCCTTTGGCAGGTATACAAGCAGAGATGCAAATGGAGCAAAGCATTGGACCACATTGGATACATACACAGCATGAAAAAAGTATCAACATTACATACAGGATAGTCAGTAGCTTCCAGCCCCAAGCAGAAACAAGAGTCCAAAACCATTTGGTCTAATTCTAAGTTTCAGGGCTCTGATGTATTTCAGTGACTATCTATTTCAATTTCAGAATAGCCAACAGCACATACCTAATAAAAACATTTTCAATAGACTTTTCCAGTATTTCTTTTATGAGGGCTAGAGTATCAATTAATATACTTAAGGAAAGAGTAAAGTAACATTTTTAAACTGCTCAGATGAACTTTTCTCGTGCAGACTAAACATTACTCCTAAAAAAATATTAATGCAGTCAGACATATTATTACAAAAACAATCCTGGCTCCGGGGGACCAGGAGGACCACACAGGGCCATAGGAATTAGGACAAGGAGCCGCAAAGGGCTGTTCCTCCTCAAAAATGGGACGACCAAAGGGGTACATTACTAACAAAAAAAGAGTCCTTGGGAAATTGTAGCCGCTGTACAAACCAGCCAGAGGGAGTCTTCTCCCTGTGTCCGTTTGAGCCTCACAGGCAGGCTCTTGTTGTTCCCACGGTGGAGCTGCACAACTCGCAACTCAAGAATCACGGCCCAGTTTGAGAAGAAAAAGTCTTTCTTTCAGAATGGGGCAATCACCCCCAGGGCAAATACCCTCAACGATCCTGTCCAGTGTCTCAGGCAGTGCACCAGTTTTCTTCACTTTAATCTAACAAGCACCAAGGGCACAGCACCTGTACCCTAAACTCAAGTCCTTCCCTAACTCCTGTATTGCACCACTGGCGCACTGCTCTTTTGTTGGGGCCACTGATTGTAGCCAATATGCTCAGGCATCCCTTGATCAACAAACAAAGGCGTAGACTTGCATTCACTTTGGGACCAGGACTCAAGGCCTGAAGCAACCCTTGTTTCAAAGGGGTCACCTCAAGCAAAAGCCTCCTTGCCGTCCTTATCGGTCTGTGACTCTCTCAGCTGGGCGGCATCAAAAACTGGATCCACAGAAAGATTTCTTCATCCTGATTTGTGACCCCGTCTTTCGCCCAAGACAGTGGCAGGGGTACACACTTTACGTCCCAGTGCTTCCGGCCTTCACTGAGGTCCTAGTTGCCAGCAACGTCTGTGCTGGTTCCCTTTATCTTGACTGTAGGCTGGACTGGTGCTGACTCCCAGGCTGGATCTGATGTCCGGGCCCCTCTGGCAATGGTTGTAGGGCAGCAAATATCTATTGGTGGGCAGAACAAAAAGTCTTTAGACAAGGCATAAAAATAATCTATCAACAGAGAGGATAGTCTCAGAATACTCTCTTAGTCCTGGGGCCCCATTCATTAGCAAGGCACCCAAGAACCACTTCATCTTATCTGAGAATAAAAAAAAAACACCCTAGACCAGTGGTTCCCAATCTGTGCGCCGTGGCACCCTGGTGCGCCATCAAAACTAGCCAGGGGCGCCATGAACACAGTTTGGGAACCACTGTCAAGGCCTTTGACCTCTTCTTCAGAACTGTACAGCTCTGCTACCAAAGCTGCGAGATAATGACTTCGAGAGAAACATCAGAAACACCCAATAAATAACTTTTCATGCACTGCCAAAAGGCACACCACGGGCTACAAAGCGTTATTGCTAAAAGGGGACAACAATCGGAGCTGCGCACAGAGCAGCAGATGATGTGTCCTAACCCTGCCACCTTCACCCCTGTATCAGAACTGAGCAGGCAGGAATATTTGGAAACCCTCTGTTCATCTTTCTGCATTCTTTTTCTCTCTCCACGAACAAGAGGCTGAATAGCTCCGACTGCCTGAGACGTGCATCTTGCAGCAAAAAAAGTCTTACCATGCAGACTTTTTTCCCCCCCAATTCTTTTAATAACTTCCTGGCTGCATCAATTGTTTTGAACTAATATTTGCACTATCTAGTCCCAAAAGTTACATTGTTTTTTCCCTCACAGTACAGGCCTGTCATAAACACGTTTAAAAAAAACAAAACAATACCAGTTTGTAGATATGTTTTTGGCAGAGCGCTCGCTTTCTGTCACAGCCCTGAAGACCAGGTATATCAAGTTGCTGCTGCAGCCAAGCAAATAAGTGAGTTAAAAACCCAACCTTGCAGGCCAATTCAGAAATGTTCCATGTCAGCCTCAAAAACTACTTTATTATAACTTAAAATCATTCTAAACCCTCTCAATTAAACACATTTACATGGAGCGATTTGAAGATAGGATATCAAAGGAAGCAGTAATGCTATTGCACTTATAATGGCAAGATATGAATCTGTTTGAAAGCAATCACAATTCTGATATTTAGGCAATTATTCCTATTTTCGTGCAAATTCTGATTCAGCCGTAAACTTCCCAGCGCCCGAATCTGGTGTAAAAGTGGTGTGGTATAAGTGCACGCGGGGGATACTTCTCTGCACAGTTTATCAGTTAACCTGTCCCATTCCAAAATGGTGCGGAGAGAAGCTTTCCATGGCACCTTCTGATTCCTGGAGGCACTTAGGGAAGTCCTGTATTTTCAATTACAATCCTGTGCATATTTGAACATAGCTCTTAAACGCAGAAATCATGGTCACTCTGAACAGGAGGTCTGCATTTTACAACATAAAAAGATGACAGAAATCTGATGTAATTGATGTGAGCGATCTGAGCTGATTAGGATAAAAAAACTCAAGACTCCAATACTGAACATATTTCTTAAATAATTGCTGAAATGTGAATATCTTAACATAACTGGAAACTCGTCCCACCATATTCAGAGCATGCAAGAGATGACTGCGCTTTTTCCCTCTCTAGAGCAATGTCGAGAAAAGATCAACAACATTTGTGCTGAATGTAAAATATCCCATTCTTAACAGAAATCTGTAGGAAATTTTGAGTTGAACAAAAAATGCAGTTTATTCCAAAAATTTAATATTTCTAGTAAACCAACTCAAAATGGGGGCTCCAACTGTTCCAAGTGGTGGAAAATTAAATCTAAGAGTTGCAAGTGGGATCCAGAAGTGGTGTGGAAGATTTTCAGATCTTTTTCTCTTTTTACCGTCAATGTTTTGGCAATTTTGAGGAATGGCATGTATAGCGGATAATGTAGTATTTGACACTAGAATGCAGTACAATTTTAAGAGGTCATTGACGACTTTCCTCAACATCTTTTGTATTTAGGTATCCTCAGTCTTGAACTTTACCAGTTAAATACAAATATTTAATATGATTAAATAAGAAAGAGTTCAGGATAATTGCCTGCTACCCATGAACAGTCAGGGTCGTACACTGTCTATTATTGAGCCACCTGTTGCGGCATTCATCACAATACATTGCCTACACTGGCCTGTAAGGTTAACTTTGTTTTGAATGCACTGTGACTAAACCAATAAAAGTATTTTATTAAACAACTATTATATTTTTTTTTTAGTTGCATCTATGATTATAATACCTTCATCAGCTCATGGCAATTATTTTCACTGAGAAAAACGGAAGTTCTCCCGAGACAGGGCTTACATCCCCCTCACCCACTAAAAAAAGTAACATAATGGGGAGCCGCGGCTTATGGCCAATAGGTCAAGGGAGCCGTGGGCCGAAAAAGTTTGGGAACCACTGCCCTAGACCTATTGGCAAGTATAAAAGGAACGTTTTGGTGAACTGACAAGAGTAATACATCACCCAATCCCAAACAGCCAAGGAAGTCTGTGTTCATTTACTAAATTCTGAGGAAAAAAGAAAAACAATACAGACATACTCCAAATCCTTACATTTGTATATTCCTATATTATTCATCTGAAGAACCTCAAGAAAAAGAAACTTTTCCTACACTACTACTTATGAACCTTGCATTACTTGTACAGGACTGCAGACACTTCTAAAATACTTTCTCTTAATAAAAACACCTACATGTTACACTTAAGGTCATGCTTTCATGTTATAGGCGCAGCAGGAAAAATCTAAAACTGCTAATTTAACAGATTCTTATTGCAAAAAGAACTAAACTTCAACATAGTGGGTACATTTTCTCCAGCAGAACATGTTATGACAAACAAACTCCTTAAAAACAATATTTTCCTTCAAAATGTTTGCTAAGGATCACATGGGCGTCTTTCCTGCATTCTACTTTTCACGATCCGGACTATGCAACATCATTTTCAAAAGGAAAAAACCCTATCTCCAGCTCTAATAAGGGCTGTCAGCTCAATTACACAGACTAGCTAATAAAAGACTAGCAATGCCCTTGCAAAACTGTATAGAACATGAGAATAACATAAACAATAATGGTATTGCCACCTGAGATTTTTGAACAGAAACCCCCACTATAGAGTTCCCTTTAAAGGTCAAATAAGGGAACATCAATCTGTTCTACTCATTCTTTCATACAGGATGGGCAGTAACATAGTATATATGTTTCATCATTTTATTAATGCTAACAATTTTTAAAACAGTATTACTGAATAGCCAATAACTATCTCATGGCTATTTCCTAGACAGCTTAGACAGACTCAAGAGAGAGTGAGAAAAGAGAGAGAAAACATAATTTTGCCTACCCTTAATTTGTATAGGAGCTAGCCTCCTTCCTCCATTTTGACAGTAGGAAAACCTGAAACAGGTTTACCTTCTGTCAACACTATTTACCCCTATTTGTGGCAACTGGGCACAAACAACTTGTAGGACATATCTTAGAAAGTGGCTATTTTCTGATTCAGCCTAACACAAGCACATTGAGTACTGTGGAAAGCGTTAGTAACCAATGTACCAATTCCTTCAGCAATTGTAGTAGATTAACATGAGGGCGCATGAATGCAAACTAAAATCCATTTCCTCCTTATCTTAGCCCTTGCACAGTATTCTTTAAACTAAAACCATTATTTTTATATACATGACAGATCAATGCTCAACTGAGGGCTGCTTTTCCTTCGTTTCATATGACTGCGCAAAACGTGTGTTTGCCAAAAATAGGAAGCAAAGCTTCTCATTCCTCTCTCTGCGCTGTCATCTCGTCTTTCAAAAACTTTTGAGAGATCGAAGTGGCCAAGCAAACCTTACCCTTCACCCTGCTAAGTTGCTAAATGCAGAACTCCGACCTTTGACCCGTTCAGCAGCTGGTCATTTTTTTTTTTTTTTGCAAGGCTTGCCATGCGGTTTTTGTAATTCAAAGCAACTCTGGAGAATCACGGCTGATAGGCAGTCCTGTCCGGTGTGTTTGCCAGTAATTTAAAGGTAGGATAATAACTTCTGCTGTGGTTTCTGTATACTTATTTTCATTTGTGTACAGTGTGTTGGGTGCAGTAGGTCAGCTGTTTATTCTATACTTGCATGTGTACTTTATTGAAGCCTCTGATCAGTTTAAAAATTGCCCTGAGTGGCAGAATTGCTTTTAAAATAGTGACTTTTGCTCAATTTCGACTTTGGTGGTAGGGGCACTTAAAAATGAATATCCTACAATATTTTGGCATATTAGGGATCACCAGGGTGTCCTCTAGATATCCCAGAGATGGGGGATCAGAAATGTATAAGGTATACCCTTAAAAAATAGGTTTGTATATGCCTAGATAAAGTGAAATTGCACATTGTACTCCCCACATCATGGTAAAGTGCTACTCAAATCCAACTTTGATGCTAGGAGCTATATATTATTCACAATATGATTATCAGACATTACAAAAGATCAAAAACAATTTTATGGCAATTATTTTTAAGAAACATTTTTTCCCTGCATAGAATCAAAATTCTCCTCCTTTATTTTTTTTTTAAAACTAATGATCACAAACCCTTTTGATGGTTCCATATATGAAAAGCAAGCCTCATTCCTTTCCTATCACCTTTAAATGTATTCATTTATAATACAAAGCACAGAAGCCTTACTAAAACTGAAAAAGTCTGCGCCACTTTTTAAAAGGACAGTTATTATTTAACAGCAGAACCACAGATGTACTTGTTAAAAAGGCATTAAGAAAGGAAATCCCTACTTTCAATTTTGTTCTCTGTTATCCAAAATAATGAAACTGGTTTTTTGAAACTTTTAAAATAATGCAGGCCTTCATACCAGTTTTACACTGACTTAAAATTTCGCTGTCTCAGCATTCCTGTCTGTGGCCGTGATCAGGAATAGCCATATGCTATTTATGCAGCTGTTGTTTGTCAGCAGGCGTCGAATTTTCACGCCTTTCTCAGGAAAAAACCCCTTTATTATTTGAAATACCCTGACAGACTTAAATCCCCATTTGCTGTGTCAAACAGTTTCTTTTCAGTTAGTCAGTTTAAACACAGCTGTTGGAAAGCTTTTTTTCTCGGGTGCTGAGAGAAAAGCATGTCACAGTCTATTTAAAAACTGAGGCATTTCAATGCAGTCAAATCTATCTTTCTATAATGTGTATTTAGTTCAGCAACGACCAAATTCACTCAAATTATGTGCATGCCTTTTAATGTGTAATACAATGTATCTAAGGAAAATGCTGTAACATGTTGTATTTTAGTCTATTGATTACAAAACACACAATTTCGTTTTTCTTCCTCTGTATGAGGCCTATTTAAATCCTATTGAATACGAATTCTAATTTTATCTTTAGCATTGTGGCAATTTGCACACATGTATAGTGTCTTACTCTGTCAATTTAATAGTAACATGCAGCTGTTTAGCATATGTTATATAATTCATTTCTGGATTTTTATTTAATATGTAAGTAACTAAATGACAGTTTGCATAACAGAATGATGACAGCAAAAAAACATAAACAAACTCATTGAGCTCATTCCAGACATTTACAGAAGGGGGTCATACACTCAGAACACACAACACAGCGCGCTTAAAGCTAGCCATTCTTACACAAAGAGCGCAATCGCTATTTACTCACACAAGTATCACCAATGTCAAACCACATAGACATTGAAACACACATTTAACCCACAAATCAACACTTAGGACTTTAAGACAGCTTACAAATTGTACGCAAGACCAAACTATTTGTAAATACTAATTGTAAGTCATATTTACAAGAAGAGCTCTCAAAAGTAGCCCAAAAAACTGTTCCATGGTCAAGAAGCCAAAATACACCAAATTCGTCATTTTTGGCTGGTAGAACACTCAAAAAGCGCTCTGCATATCACCACTTATGAATGTTACTAAGTGCACAGATCAGGATCCGTTTTATGTACATATTTAGTTCCATGGGGTACTTAGTCACCAAGAAAGAAATATCTTTTTACTATATCTAAACCTATTTAGGTATCCCCTCTGAGGGGAGTCAACTGAGTACTTACTAAATCCCTATTGGTACCTCCAAAACAGCAACACTTTCTGCGAAGTGTGCTAGAAACAGGCATGCCAAAAATAGTGCAGAATATGCAGTATTATAATCAAAGTAGCGCTTAAGGTACTCTTCGTACGTTGCGCTGTTCAAACAATTTCAAATAGAGAAAAATCTCCTCATTACCTGCCTATATGAATTGCAATGCATATATAACTTACAAAACAAATTCCAAAATTGGCCAATCATACAAACAAAGCCACAGTAAGTGTTACTAAAACTACCTTACCAATCAAAGGCATCAAACCAACAGCAAGTGCCGCAAAACGGCTCTTACCAATCAAATGGTGTCCAGGTTCCAACTGCCAAGTTCTCAAATCGACCAAATGGTCACTGCACGGCGAATCAACAAAAGAGATCTCAGTCAAGGACCGGCGCCGCCGGGATGGTCAGATCAGAAAGAAAGGAAAAACGCCATGGGTGCCAAGACTCAGGTCTCCTCTGGCAGCGATCGCGTCCAAGAGCGAGATTCCAATCCTTCGTCTTGACCAGTCCTTCGGGCATCCGAGTCACTGACGAGCCCCACATTGGGCGCCAAACTGTAGTAGTGAGCCTCAGCAAGGCCTACCAGTGCTTAGGGGTTCACCCTTCTCTGCACAGAGTCCTCAGACACTTAGGAAGAAGTTGGCATAGAAACTGGAATAAGAAAGACAGAGTTTATTAAACCTCATGAGGTGGAGCTAAATTCGCACATCACCCTTCAGTAATGCATGAAGTAGCACACTGAATGGAAGGACCATGGTCCTTTTATACCCACACAGGGGCTCAAATGAAGGCGGTACAAACACAAATGCTGGTTTTAGATACATATAAGGTCATACAGAAAATGCACAGTCGACAAGTGGGTGGAGCTAACAGTTTCTACTTCTAGTAGACACATCCTGACATTTATAAACTCGGAACAGCTGCAAGCTCAACTGAGCATGTGCAAAGCAAGAGGAACTAAATATAACTTGTCTCTAGGCAGATTTCAGGAGCAGTTAACAGGAAGGTAGGACAGAGCACATGGTGAGCACATGGCAGCACATGGCAACCAAAATGGCTGCCAGAAATACAAAATGGATTCCACAAAACAGACAATTTAGCCTCTAAATACAGGCTGTCTTTAGCCAATGCTTAACTTAAGTGCTGCCAAATTACAACAGGTGGAGGTCCGCACCATGAGGATCAGGAGCTGAACCCCTCTGCGTCTCAACCCATGGGGCGGCAGCGGCAGGGGACAGCCCTCAGACCTGCAGGCGGTGGGTGGAGGTCCGCACCATGAGGATCAGGAGCTGAAGCCCTCTGCGTCTCAACCCATGGGGCGGCAGCGGCAGGGGACAGCCCTCAGACCTGCAGGCGGTGGGTGGAGGTCCGCACCATGAGGATGAGGAGCTGAACCCCTCTGCGTCTCAACCCATGGGGCGGCAGGGGACAGCCCTCAGACCTGCAGGCGGTGGGTGGAGGTCCGCACCATGAGGATGAGGAGCTGAACCCCTCAGCGTCTCAACCCATGGGGCGGCAGAGGCAGGGGACAGCCCTCCGACCTGCAGGCGGTGGGTGGAGGTCCGCACCATGAGGATGAGGAGCTGAACCCCTCAGCGTCTCAACCCATGGGGAAGCAGCGGCAGGGGACAGCCCTCAGACCTGCAGGGGGTGGGTGGAGGTCCGCACCATGAGGATGAGGAGCTGAACCCCTCTGCGTCTCAACCCATGGGGCGGCAGCGGCAGGGGACAGCCCTCAGACCTGCAGGCGGTGGGTGGAGGTCCGCACCATGAGGATGAGGAGCTGAACCCCTCAGCGTCTCAACCCATGGGGCGGCAGCGGCAGGGGACAGCCCTCAGACCTGCAGGCGGTGGGTGGAGGTCCGCACCATGAGGATCAGGAGCTGAACCCCTCTGCGTCTCAACCCATGGGGCGGCAGCGGCAGGGGACAGCCCTCAGACCTGCAGGCGGTGGGTGGAGGTCCACACCATGAGGATGAGGAGCTGAACCCCTCAGCGTCTCAACCCATGGGGCGGCAGCGGCAGGGGACAGCCCTCAGACCTGCAGGCGGTGGGTGGAGGTCCGCACCATGAGGATCAGTAGCTGAACCCCTCTGCGTCTCAACCCATGGGGCGGCAGTGGCAAGGGGACAGCCCTCAGACCTGCAGGTGGAGGGTGGAGGTCCGCACCATGAGGATGAGGAGCTGAACCCCTCAGCGTCTCAACCCATGGGGCGGCAGCGGCAGGGGACAGCCCTCAGACCTGCAGGCGGTGGGTGGAGGTCCGCACCATGAGGATGAGGAGCTGAACCCCTCAGCGTCTCAACCCATGGGGCGGCAGCGGCAGGGGACAGCCCTCCGACCTGCAGGCGGTGGGAGGAGGTCCGCACCATGAGGATGAGGAGCTGAACCCCTCAGCGTCTCAACCCATGGGGCGGCAGTGGCAGGGGACAGTCCTAAGACCTGCAGGCGGTGGGTGGAGGTCCGCACGATGAGGATGAGGAGCTGAACCCCTCTGCGTCTCAACCCATGGGGCGGCAGCGGCAGGGGACAGCCCTCAGACCTGCAGGCGGTGGGTGGAGGTCCGCACTATGAGGATGAGGAGCTGAACCCCTCAGCGTCTCAACCCATGGGGCGGCAGCGGCAGGGGACAGCCCTCAGACCTGCAGGCGGTGGGTGGAGGTCCGCACCATGAGGATCAGGAGCTGAAGCCCTCTGCGTCTCAACCCATGTGGCGGCAGCGGCAGGGGACAGCCCTCAGACCTGCAGGCGGTGGGTGGAGGTCCGCACCATGAGGATGAGGAGCTGAACCTCTGAGCGTCTCAACCCATGGGGCGGCAGCGGCAGGGGACAGCCCTCAGACCTGCAGGCGGTGGGTGGAGGTCCGCACCATGAGGCTCAGTAGCTGAACCCCTCTGCGTCTCAACCCATGGGGTGGCAGGGGACAGCCCTCAGACCTGCAGGCGGTGGGTGGAGGTCCGCACCATGAGGATCAGGAGCTGAACCCCTCTGCGTCTCAACCCATGGGGCGGCAGCAGCAGGGGACAGCCCTCAGACCTGCAGGCGGTGGGTGGAGGTCCGCACCATGAGGATCAGGAGCTGAACCCCTCTGCGTCTCAACCCATGGGGCGGCAGCGGCAGGGGACAGCCCTCAGACCTGCAGGCGGTGGGTGGAGGTCTGCACCATGAGGATCAGGAGCTGAACCCCTCTGCGTCTCAACCCATGGGGCGGCAGCGGCAGGGGACTGCCCTCAGACCTGCAGGCGGTGGGTGGAGGTCCGCACCATGAGGATCAGGAGCTGAACCCCTCTGCGTCTCAACCCATGGGGCGGGAGGGGACAGCCCTCAGACCTGCAGGCGGTGGGTGGAGGTCTGCACCATGAGGATGAGGAGCTGAACCCCTCTGCGTCTCAACCCATGGAGCGGCAGGGGACAGCCCTCAGACCTGCAGGCGGTGGGTGGAGGTCCAAACCATGATGAACAGTAGCTGAACCCTCTGCGTCTCAACCCATGGGGCGGCAGCGGCAGGGGACAGCCCTCAGACCTGCAGGCGGTGGGTGGAGGTCCGCACCATGAAGATGAGGAGCTGAACCCCTCAGCGTCTCAACCCATGGGGCAGCAGCGGCAGGGGACAGCCCTCAGACCTGCAGGCGGTGGGTGGAGGTCCGCACCATGAGGATGAGGAGCTGAACCCCTCTGCGTCTCAACCCATGGGGCGGCAGGGGACAGCCCTCAGACCTGCAGGCAGTGGGTGGAGGTCCGCACTATGAGGATGAGGAGCTGAACCCCTCAGCGTCTCAACCCATGGGGCGGCAGTGGCAGGGGACAGCCCTCAGACCTGCAGGCGGTGGGTGGAGGTCCGCACCATGAGGATCAGGAGCTGAACCCCTCTGCGTCTCAACCCATGGGGCGGCAGCGGCAGGGGACAGCCCTCAGACCTGCAGGCGGTGGGTGGAGGTCCGCACCATGAGGATGAGGAGCTGAACCCCTCAGCGTCTCATCCCATGGGGCGGCAGCGGCAGGGGACAGCCCTCAGACCTGCAGGCAGTGGGTGGAGGTCCGCACCATGAGGCTCAGTAGCTGAACCCCTCTGCGTCTCAACACATGGGGCGGCAGCGGCAGGGGACAGCCCTCAGACCTGCAGGCGGTGAGTGGAGGTCCGCACCATGAGGATGAGGAGCTGAACCCCTCAGCGTCTCAACCCATGGGGCGGCAGGGGCAGGGGACAGTCCTAAGACCTGCAGGCGGTGGGTGGAGGTCCGCACGATGAGGATGAGGAGCTGAACCCTCTGCGTCTCAACCCATGGGGCGGCAGGGGACAGCCCTCAGACCTGCAGGCGGTGGGTGGAGGTCCGCACTATGAGGATGAGGAGCTGAACCCCTCTGCGTCTCAACCCATGGGGCGGCAGCGGCAGGGGACAGCCCTCAGACCTGCAGGCGGTGGGTGGAGGTCGGCACCATGAGGATGAGGAGCTGAACCCCTCAGCGTCTCAACCCATGGGGCGGCAGCGGCAGGGGACAGCCCTCAGACCTGCAGGCGGTGGGTGGAGGTCCGCACCATGAGGATCAGTAGCTGAACCCCTCTGCGTCTCAACCCATGGGGCGGCAGTGGCAAAGGTACAGCCCTCAGACCTACAGGCGGTGGGTGGAGGTCCGCACCATGAGGATGAGGAGCTGAACCCCTCAGCGACTCAACCCATGGGGCGGCAGCGGCAGGGGACAGCCCTCAGACCTGCAGGCGGTGGGTGGAGGTCCGCACCATGAGGATCAGTAGCTGAACCCCTCTGCGTCTCAACCCATGGGGCGGCAGTGGCAAGGGGACAGCCCTCAGACCTGCAGGCGGTGGGTGGAGGTCCGCACCATGAGGATGAGGAGCTGAACCCCTCAGCGTCTCAACCCATGGGGCGGCAGCGGCAGGGGACAGCCCTCAGACCTGCAGGCGGTGGGTGGAGGTCCGCACCATGAGGATGAGGAGCTGAACCCCTCTGCGTCACAACCCATGGGGCGGCAGGGGACAGCCCTCAGACCTGCAGGCGGTGAGTGGAGGTCCGCACCATGAGGATGAGGAGCTGAACCCCTCAGCGTCTCAACCCATGGAGCGGCAGGGGACAGTCCTAAGACCTGCAGGCGGTGGGTGGAGGTCCGCACGATGCGGATGAGGAGCTGAACCCCTCTGCGTCTCAACCCATGGGGCGGCAGCGGCAGGGGACAGCCCTCAGACCTGCAGGCGGTGGGTGGAGGTCCGCACTATGAGGATGAGGAGCTGAACCCCTCAGCGTCTCAACCCATGGGGCGGCAGCGGCAGTGGACAGCCCTCAGACCTGCAGGCGGTGGGTGGAGGTCCGCACCATGAGGATCAGGAGCTGAACCCCTCTGCGTCTCAACCCATGTGGCGGCAGCGGCAGGGGACAGCCCTCAGACCTGCAGGCGGTGGGTGGAGGTCCGCACCATGAGGATGAGGAGCTGAACCTCTCAGCGTCTCAACCCATGGGGCGGCAGCGGCAGGGGACAGCCCTCAGACCTGCAGGCGGTGGGTGGAGGTCCGCACCATGAGGCTCAGTAGCTGAACCCCTCTGCGTCTCAACCCATGGGGCGGCAGGGGACAGCCCTCAGACCTGCAGGCGGTGGGTGGAGGTCCGCACCATGAGGATCAGGAGCTGAACCCCTCTGCGTCTCAACCCATGGGGCGGCAGCGGCAGGGGACAGCCCTCAGACCTGCAGGCGGTGGGTGGAGGTCCGCACCATGAGGATGAGGAGCTGAACCCCTCAGCGTCTCAACCCATGGGGCGGCAGCGGCAGGGGACAGCCCTCAGACCTGCAGGCGGTGGGTGGAGGTCCGCACCATGAGGATCAGTAGCTGAACCCCTCTGCGTCTCAACCCATGGGGCGGCAGTGGCAAGGGGACAGCCCTCAGACCTGCAGGCGGTGGGTGGAGGTCCGCACCATGAGGATGAGGAGCTGAACCCCTCAGCGTCTCAACCCATGGGGCGGCAGCGGCAGGGGACAGCCCTCAGACCTGCAGGCGGTGGGTGGAGGTCCGCACCATGAGGATGAGGAGCTGAACCCCTCAGCGTCTCATCCCATGGGGCGGCAGCGGCAGGGGACAGCCCTCAGACCTGCAGGCAGTGGGTGGAGGTCCGCACCATGAGGCTCAGTAGCTGAACCCCTCTGCGTCTCAACACATGGGGCGGCAGCGGCAGGGGACAGCCCTCAGACCTGCAGGCGGTGAGTGGAGGTCCGCACCATGAGGATGAGGAGCTGAACCCCTCAGCGTCTCAACCCATGGGGCGGCAGGGGCAGGGGACAGTCCTAAGACCTGCAGGCGGTGGGTGGAGGTCCGCACGATGAGGATGAGGAGCTGAACCCCTCTGCGTCTCAACCCATGGGGCGGCAGGGGACAGCCCTCAGACCTGCAGGCGGTGGGTGGAGGTCCGCACTATGAGGATGAGGAGCTGAACCCCTCAGGGTCTCAACCCATGGGGCGGCAGCGGCAGGGGACAGCCCTCAGACCTGCAGGCGGTGGGTGGAGGTCCGCACCATGAGGATCAGGAGCTGAACCCCTCTGCGTCTCAACCCATGGGGCGGCAGCGGCAGGGGACAGCCCTCAGACCTGCAGGCGGTGGGTGGAGGTCCGCACCATGAGGATCAGGAGCTGAACCCCTCTGCGTCTCAACCCATGGGGCGGCAGCGGCAGGGGACAGCCCTCAGACCTGCAGGCGGTGGGTGGAGGTCCACACCATGAGGATGAGGAGCTGAACCCCTCAGCGTCTCAACCCATGGGGCGGCAGCGGCAGGGGACAGCCCTCAGACCTGCAGGCGGTGGGTGGAGGTCCGCACCATGAGGATCAGTAGCTGAACCCCTCTGCGTCTCAACCCATGGGGCGGCAGTGGCAAGGGGACAGCCCTCAGACCTGCAGGTGGAGGGTGGAGGTCCGCACCATGAGGATGAGGAGCTGAACCCCTCAGCGTCTCAACCCATGGGGCGGCAGCGGCAGGGGACAGCCCTCAGACCTGCAGGCGGTGGGTGGAGGTCCGCACCATGAGGATGAGGAGCTGAACCCCTCTGCGTCTCAACCCATGGGGCGGCAGCGGCAGGGGACAGCCCTCCGACCTGCAGGCGGTGGGAGGAGGTCCGCACCATGAGGATGAGGAGCTGAACCCCTCAGCGTCTCAACCCATGGGGCGGCAGTGGCAGGGGACAGTCCTAAGACCTGCAGGCGGTGGGTGGAGGTCCGCACGATGAGGATGAGGAGCTGAACCCCTCTGCGTCTCAACCCATGGGGCGGCAGCGGCAGGGGACAGCCCTCAGACCTGCAGGCGGTGGGTGGAGGTCCGCACTATGAGGATGAGGAGCTGAACCCCTCAGCGTCTCAACCCATGGGGCGGCAGCGGCAGGGGACAGCCCTCAGACCTGCAGGCGGTGGGTGGAGGTCCGCACCATGAGGATCAGGAGCTGAAGCCCTCTGCGTCTCAACCCATGTGGCGGCAGCGGCAGGGGACAGCCCTCAGACCTGCAGGCGGTGGGTGGAGGTCCGCACCATGAGGATGAGGAGCTGAACCTCTGAGCGTCTCAACCCATGGGGCGGCAGCGGCAGGGGACAGCCCTCAGACCTGCAGGCGGTGGGTGGAGGTCCGCACCATGAGGCTCAGTAGCTGAACCCCTCTGCGTCTCAACCCATGGGGTGGCAGGGGACAGCCCTCAGACCTGCAGGCGGTGGGTGGAGGTCCGCACCATGAGGATCAGGAGCTGAACCCTCTGCGTCTCAACCCATGGGGCGGCAGCAGCAGGGGACAGCCCTCAGACCTGCAGGCGGTGGGTGGAGGTCCGCACCATGAGGATCAGGAGCTGAACCCCTCTGCGTCTCAACCCATGGGGCGGCAGCGGCAGGGGACAGCCCTCAGACCTGCAGGCGGTGGGTGGAGGTCTGCACCATGAGGATCAGGAGCTGAACCCTCTGCGTCTCAACCCATGGGGCGGCAGCGGCAGGGGACTGCCCTCAGACCTGCAGGCGGTGGGTGGAGGTCCGCACCATGAGGATCAGGAGCTGAACCCCTCTGCGTCTCAACCCATGGGGCGGGAGGGGACAGCCCTCAGACCTGCAGGCGGTGGGTGGAGGTCTGCACCATGAGGATGAGGAGCTGAACCCCTCTGCGTCTCAACCCATGGAGCGGCAGGGGACAGCCCTCAGACCTGCAGGCGGTGGGTGGAGGTCCAAACCATGATGAACAGTAGCTGAACCCCTCTGCGTCTCAACCCATGGGGCGGCAGCGGCAGGGGACAGCCCTCAGACCTGCAGGCGGTGGGTGGAGGTCCGCACCATGAAGATGAGGAGCTGAACCCCTCAGCGTCTCAACCCATGGGGCAGCAGCGGCAGGGGACAGCCCTCAGACCTGCAGGCGGTGGGTGGAGGTCCGCACCATGAGGATGAGGAGCTGAACCCCTCTGCGTCTCAACCCATGGGGCGGCAGCGGCAGGGGACAGCCCTCAGACCTGCAGGCAGTGGGTGGAGGTCCGCACTATGAGGATGAGGAGCTGAACCCCTCAGCGTCTCAACCCATGGGGCGGCAGTGGCAGGGGACAGCCCTCAGACCTGCAGGCGGTGGGTGGAGGTCCGCACCATGAGGATCAGGAGCTGAACCCCTCTGCGTCTCAACCCATGGGGCGGCAGCGGCAGGGGACAGCCCTCAGACCTGCAGGCGGTGGGTGGAGGTCCGCACCATGAGGATGAGGAGCTGAACCCCTCAGCGTCTCATCCCATGGGGCGGCAGCGGCAGGGGACAGCCCTCAGACCTGCAGGCAGTGGGTGGAGGTCCGCACCATGAGGCTCAGTAGCTGAACCCCTCTGCGTCTCAACACATGGGGCGGCAGCGGCAGGGGACAGCCCTCAGACCTGCAGGCGGTGAGTGGAGGTCCGCACCATGAGGATGAGGAGCTGAACCCCTCAGCGTCTCAACCCATGGGGCGGCAGGGGCAGGGGACAGTCCTAAGACCTGCAGGCGGTGGGTGGAGGTCCGCACGATGAGGATGAGGAGCTGAACCCCTCTGCGTCTCAACCCATGGGGCGGCAGGGGACAGCCCTCAGACCTGCAGGCGGTGGGTGGAGGTCCGCACTATGAGGATGAGGAGCTGAACCCCTCAGGGTCTCAACCCATGGGGCGGCAGCGGCAGGGGACAGCCCTCAGACCTGCAGGCGGTGGGTGGAGGTCCGCACCATGAGGATCAGGAGCTGAACCCCTCTGCGTCTCAACCCATGGGGCGGCAGCGGCAGGGGACAGCCCTCAGACCTGCAGGCGGTGGGTGGAGGTCGGCACCATGAGGATGAGGAGCTGAACCCCTCAGCGTCTCAACCCATGGGGCGGCAGCGGCAGGGGACAGCCCTCAGACCTGCAGGCGGTGGGTGGAGGTCCGCACCATGAGGATCAGTAGCTGAACCCCTCTGCGTCTCAACCCATGGGGCGGCAGTGGCAAAGGTACAGCCCTCAGACCTACAGGCGGTGGGTGGAGGTCCGCACCATGAGGATGAGGAGCTGAACCCCTCAGCGACTCAACCCATGGGGCGGCAGCGGCAGGGGACAGCCCTCAGACCTGCAGGCGGTGGGTGGAGGTCCGCACCATGAGGATCAGTAGCTGAACCCCTCTGCGTCTCAACCCATGGGGCGGCAGTGGCAAGGGGACAGCCCTCAGACCTGCAGGCGGTGGGTGGAGGTCCGCACCATGAGGATGAGGAGCTGAACCCCTCAGCGTCTCAACCCATGGGGCGGCAGCGGCAGGGGACAGCCCTCAGACCTGCAGGCGGTGGGTGGAGGTCCGCACCATGAGGATGAGGAGCTGAACCCCTCTGCGTCACAACCCATGGGGCGGCAGGGGACAGCCCTCAGACCTGCAGGCGGTGAGTGGAGGTCCGCACCATGAGGATGAGGAGCTGAACCCCTCAGCGTCTCAACCCATGGAGCGGCAGGGGACAGTCCTAAGACCTGCAGGCGGTGGGTGGAGGTCCGCACGATGCGGATGAGGAGCTGAACCCCTCTGCGTCTCAACCCATGGGGCGGCAGCGGCAGGGGACAGCCCTCAGACCTGCAGGCGGTGGGTGGAGGTCCGCACTATGAGGATGAGGAGCTGAACCCCTCAGCGTCTCAACCCATGGGGCGGCAGCGGCAGTGGACAGCCCTCAGACCTGCAGGCGGTGGGTGGAGGTCCGCACCATGAGGATCAGGAGCTGAACCCCTCTGCGTCTCAACCCATGTGGCGGCAGCGGCAGGGGACAGCCCTCAGACCTGCAGGCGGTGGGTGGAGGTCCGCACCATGAGGATGAGGAGGTGAACCTCTCAGCGTCTCAACCCATGGGGCGGCAGCGGCAGGGACAGCCCTCAGACCTGCAGGCGGTGGGTGGAGGTCCGCACCATGAGGCTCAGTAGCTGACCCCTCTGCGTCTCAACCCATGGGGCGGCAGGGGACAGCCCTCAGACCTGCAGGCGGTGGGTGGAGGTCCGCACCATGAGGATCAGGAGCTGAACCCCTCTGCGTCTCAACCCATGGGGCGGCAGCGGCAGGGGACAGCCCTCAGACCTGCAGGCGGTGGGTGGAGGTCCGCACCATGAGGATGAGGAGCTGAACCCCTCAGCGTCTCAACCCATGGGGCGGCAGCGGCAGGGGACAGCCCTCAGACCTGCAGGCGGTGGGTGGAGGTCCGCACCATGAGGATCAGTAGCTGAACCCCTCTGCGTCTCAACCCATGGGGCGGCAGTGGCAAGGGGACAGCCCTCAGACCTGCAGGCGGTGGGTGGAGGTCCGCACCATGAGGATGAGGAGCTGAACCCCTCAGCGTCTCAACCCATGGGGCGGCAGCGGCAGGGGACAGCCCTCAGACCTGCAGGCGGTGGGTGGAGGTCCGCACCATGAGGATGAGGAGCTGAACCCCTCAGCGTCTCATCCCATGGGGCGGCAGCGGCAGGGGACAGCCCTCAGACCTGCAGGCAGTGGGTGGAGGTCCGCACCATGAGGCTCAGTAGCTGAACCCCTCTGCGTCTCAACACATGGGGCGGCAGCGGCAGGGGACAGCCCTCAGACCTGCAGGCGGTGAGTGGAGGTCCGCACCATGAGGATGAGGAGCTGAACCCCTCAGCGTCTCAACCCATGGGGCGGCAGGGGCAGGGGACAGTCCTAAGACCTGCAGGCGGTGGGTGGAGGTCCGCACGATGAGGATGAGGAGCTGAACCCCTCTGCGTCTCAACCCATGGGGCGGCAGGGGACAGCCCTCAGACCTGCAGGCGGTGGGTGGAGGTCCGCACTATGAGGATGAGGAGCTGAACCCCTCAGGGTCTCAACCCATGGGGCGGCAGCGGCAGGGGACAGCCCTCAGACCTGCAGGCGGTGGGTGGAGGTCCGCACCATGAGGATCAGGAGCTGAACCCCTCTGCGTCTCAACCCATGGGGCGGCAGCGGCAGGGGACAGCCCTCAGACCTGCAGGCGGTGGGTGGAGGTCGGCACCATGAGGATGAGGAGCTGAACCCCTCAGCGTCTCAACCCATGGGGCGGCAGCAGCAGGGGACAGCCCTCAGACCTGCAGGCGGTGGGTGGAGGTCCGCACCATGAGGATCAGTAGCTGAACCCCTCTGCGTCTCAGCCCATGGGGCGGCAGTGGCAAGGTACAGCCCTCAGACCTACAGGCGGTGGGTGGAGGTCCGCACCATGAGGATGAGGAGCTGAACCCCTCAGCGACTCAACCCATGGGGCGGCAGCGGCAGGGGACAGCCCTCAGACCTGCAGGCGGTGGGTGGAGGTCCGCACCATGAGGATCAGTAGCTGAACCCCTCTGCGTCTCAACCCATGGGGCGGCAGTGGCAAGGGGACAGCCCTCAGACCTGCAGGCGGTGGGTGGAGGTCCGCACCATGAGGATGAGGAGCTGAACCCCTCAGCGTCTCAACCCATGGGGCGGCAGCGGCAGGGGACAGCCCTCAGACCTGCAGGCGGTGGGTGGAGGTCCGCACCATGAGGATGAGGAGCTGAACCCCTCTGCGTCACAACCCATGGGGCGGCAGCGGCAGGGGACAGCCCTCAGACCTGCAGGCGGTGAGTGGAGGTCCGCACCATGAGGATGAGGAGCTGAACCCCTCAGCGTCTCAACCCATGGAGCGGCAGCGGCAGGGGACAGTCCTAAGACCTGCAGGCGGTGGGTGGAGGTCCGCACGATGCGGATGAGGAGCTGAACCCCTCTGCGTCTCAACCCATGGGGCGGCAGCGGCAGGGGACAGCCCTCAGACCTGCAGGCGGTGGGTGGAGGTCCGCACTATGAGGATGAGGAGCTGAACCCCTCAGCATCTCAACCCATGGGGCGGCAGCGGCAGTGGACAGCCCTCAGACCTGCAGGCGGTGGGTGGAGGTCCGCACCATGAGGATCAGGAGCTGAACCCCTCTGCGTCTCAACCCATGTGGCGGCAGCGGCAGGGGACAGCCCTCAGACCTGCAGGCGGTGGGTGGAGGTCCGCACCATGAGGATGAGGAGCTGAACCTCTCAGCGTCTCAACCCATGGGGCGGCAGCGGCAGGGGACAGCCCTCAGACCTGCAGGCGGTGGGTGGAGGTCCGCACCATGAGGCTCAGTAGCTGAACCCCTCTGCGTCTCAACCCATGGGGCGGCAGGGGACAGCCCTCAGACCTGCAGGCGGTGGGTGGAGGTCCGCACCATGAGGATCAGGAGCTGAACCCCTCTGCGTCTCAACCCATGGGGCGGCAGCGGCAGGGGACAGCCCTCAGACCTGCAGGCGGTGGGTGGAGGTCCGCACCATGAGGATGAGGAGCTGAACCCCTCAGCGTCTCAACCCATGGGGCGGCAGCGGCAGGGGACAGCCCTCAGACCTGCAGGCGGTGGGTGGAGGTCCGCACCATGAGGATCAGTAGCTGAACCCCTCTGCGTCTCAACCCATGGGGCGGCAGTGGCAAGGGGACAGCCCTCAGACCTGCAGGCGGTGGGTGGAGGTCCGCACCATGAGGATGAGGAGCTGAACCCTCAGCGTCTCAACCCATGGGGGCGGCAGCGGCAGGGGACAGCCCTCAGACCTGCAGGCGGTGGGTGGAGGTCCGCACCATGAGGATGAGGAGCTGAACCCCTCTGCGTCTCAACCCATGGGGCGGCAGCGGCAGGGGACAGCCCTCCGACCTGCAGGCGGTGGGAGGAGGTCCGCACCATGAGGATGAGGAGCTGAACCCCTCAGCGTCTCAACCCATGGGGCGGCAGCGGCAGGGGACAGTCCTAAGACCTGCAGGCAGTGGGTGGAGGTCCGCACGATGAGGATGAGGAGCTGAACCCCTCAGCGTCTCAACCCATGGGGCGGCAGCGGCAGGGGACAGCCCTCAGACCTGCAGGCGGTGGGTGGAGGTCCGCACCATGAGGATCAGGAGCTGAACCGCTCTGCGTCTCAACCCATGTGGCGGCAGCGGCAGGGGACAGCCCTCAGACCTGCAGGCGGTGGGTGGAGGTCCGCACCATGAGGATTAGGAGCTGAACCTCTCAGTGTCTCAACCCATGGGGCGGCAGCGGCAGGGGACAGCCCTCAGAACTGCAGGCGGTGGGTGGAGGTCCGCACCATGAGGCTCAGTAGCTGAACCCCTCTGCGTCTCAACCCATGGGGCGGCAGGGGACAGCCCTCAGACCTGCAGGCGGTGGGTGGAGGTCCGCACCATGAGGATCAGGAGCTGAACCCCTCTGCGTCTCAACCCATGGGCGGCAGCAGCAGGGGACAGCCCTCAGACCTGCAGGCGGTGGGTGGAGGTCCGCACCATGAGGATCAGGAGCTGAACCCCTCTGCGTCTCAACCCATGGGGCGGCAGCGGCAGGGGACAGCCCTCAGACCTGCAGGCGGTGGGTGGAGGTCCGCACCATGAGGATCAGGAGCTGAACCCCTCTGCGTCTCAACCCATGGGGCGGCAGGGGACAGCCCTCAGACCTGCAGGCGGTGGGTGGAGGTCTGCACCATGAGGATGAGGAGCTGAACCCCTCTGCGTCTCAACCCATGGAGCGGCAGGGGACAGCCCTCAGACCTGCCGGCGGTGGGTGGAGGTCCGCACCATGAGGATCAGTAGCTGAACCCCTCTGCGTCTCAACCCATGGGGCGGCAGCGGCAGGGGACAGCCCTCAGACCTGCAGGCGGTGGGTGGAGGTCCGCACCATGAGCATGAGGAGCTGAACCCCTCAGCGTCTCAACCCATGGGGCAGCAGCGGCAGGGGACAGCCCTCAGACCTGCAGGCGGTGGGTGGAGGTCCGCACCATGAGGATGAGGAGCTGAACCCCTCTGCGTCTCAACCCATGGGGCGGCAGCGGCAGGGGACAGCCCTCAGACCTGCAGGCAGTGGGTGGAGGTCCGCACCATGAGGATGAGGAGCTGAACCCCTCTGCGTCTCAACCCATGGGGCGGCAGCGGCAGGGGACAGCCCTCAGACCTGCAGGCGGTGGGTGGAGGTCCGCACCATGAGGATCAGGAGCTGAACCCCTCTGCGTCTCAACCCATGGGGCGGCAGCGGCAGGGGACAGCCCTCAGACCTGCAGGCGTACAGCAGCTGGCCCAGGCGGCCTCAAAGAGGAGAGGCCTGAGCAAATATAGCGGCCATGTTGTAATGGGTGCCTACCGGTCCGAGGTGATGTAAGCCCCCTCACGACACAAGAGTATGAATTAACAAGTTATGTTTAAAACAAATATGAGAAATGTAGAAAATGCTAAGCATAAATGTATAAATAATATTTAGTAAAAATAACTTTAAAAATGAATGTTTAAGTCAATATTGGTAATATGTCATAAGTTTTTAAAATAGAAACAAAGCTCTATATAAACAGTCCCTTTGGTAGTGTGGTTCCTAAACTTTTTTGACCAGCGGCTTCCTTGACCTATTGCCGGTTGGCCGTGGCTGTGAGTTCCCTGTCCTGCCCCCAGTACTGTAGGACCCCAGCAGCATTATCTTCCTTCCATTAGTGACCTGACGGTGCTGTAGGAGACCAGCAGTATGAGCATCCTCCCAACTAGAGATGATCAAGCCAGGCAAGGCCAGAATATGGCCCCAGTAGAATATCTACCCTGGTCCTGCCTTTGCCCCATGGAACTAGTGACCCTGCTAGAGCTGGAGCCAGCACCCCAGACTGTGCCTCTATGCCTCCCTAATGTAGTTCTTAAAAGATAAAACCCACTGAATACAGAACACCTTAGTGGAAACTGGAGTTAGAATGAGTATTGAACACTCAGTTTGTCCAGTTGAAGAGCTGTGATCTGAGTGCTGCCTCTCTGGGATCTCCTGCACCCACTGTTAACAGGACAAAGACATTTCAGGCAAATCTCTTTACTTCACACTCTTATTTCTTTGGCCAACTAATTTGAAAGCACCATGAAGTAAGAGTGCACGCCATCCTAAAACCAAACTCTTAATTGGGTTAGCTGAAATATGCTTCACATACATTAGTCGGGCTGACCATATATACAGTGGTCATGGCACACTGACATTTCATGCGCACTAATGGCAACGTCATTATTTTAAACTTTTATTGCAAACAGTATAAGGTAGGCTGCTACAAAATGCACAAAAAATGTGCTTCCAAAGTACAGATTTCAGTAAAACCGAGACTCTATCTAGTGCAATTTACTCTTTTAAAAGCACAAACTTCGCAGATTAGCTGGTAGCTCCCTTACAATTCCTCTCAAAAAGAATAAACATGTGTAATCAGGAAGCTCCAAGTGATTCCACTAATTAAAGTCAATACTGGCTTTCAAGCTCCCTTTCCATTTGCAGATTGACGAGTTGTGCACATTTACATCTCATTCAGGGAAGCAGGCACCCTGGCAGGAAGGCTTGTGTAGCTGTCTGTATCTCCCTCGGTGTCACAACACAGGAGATTCCCTGCATTACACTTCCGCTGAAGCATTCCCCTTGTCCGAATTAACTATCTGTGGGCTGTCATTCCATATAAAGTAGGGAAACTGTTTTCTAAAATAAAAAAAATTGTGCCCCACAGATACCACCACTGCCTTTGTGGAATACGTCATTTCGCTTTTAACATCGTAAGCATCCGCTCAAAACTCCAGAGAGCAAAGTGCTGAGGGCTGAAGAGCTATGACGCTGAGGACGTCACGATGAAACTGTGCCCACTGGCATCACTGTGCCACCCTTAGAAGCGAATCATTTACTGCCAACTAATACCTATGTCTTAAACCGCAAAGTGCCAAGTAAATGACTGCTACAGCTTTGTTCAGTCCTGGTCTTTAAGTTTAGTTCTGCTTTTACTATCGAAAACATTAGTGTTAGTTTAAAATTCTAAAAATGTTAAAAGGAAAGGGACAGGCTGAAGGTGCCACACAACAGGAAGTCGTGGCATATAGGAACCCATGCAATGTTGAATAAACTTGCGGTACTCTCTGGAATCTGTACCCCATGAAGCCTGTATTTTTAATTTAGCCACTCATCCTAAAATGGCTGCCACCCACCTGGGACTAATAGCTCTAGAGACCGCCTAAAATAATATTTAAAAACAGCATAAAAAAATGAAAGACCATGGTTAAAAAGTAGTCTAATAAAACCGTTATCTACCTCGCTGTTTTGAAGTCTGAGGTGGTGTATTTGCCCACAGGATCTGTGGGTCTTTGGTCCGAATACGGATATGGCAAAAGTGTTAGTGCAGAATGTACATTTTGTCCTGTCTGTGCCAATATAACTTCGCCGTTTCCGGCCAAGGGGGAGGAAGATTCTGCTCCTTTGATGTCATTTTTGCTTTGACCTGCAGCGCCCTTCCTGGCACTGACCTTTTGCTGATCACGCACTACGGGGCTCCTCACTCCGGTTGAGTCTGCACAAGTGACCAGCAAAACCTGTATCTGCTACTCAGGCTGATGCTCTGGCTCACAGTCTAGCATGGCAGCTCACGGAGGAGAGTGGATGCCCCTCGGCAGATGGTGGGTGGGCTGCGGGTACCCCACCACAGCCAACCACCAGGTGCTCTGCGCGCAGTACACAACACCCTCTCTTTCCTGTGACTTTATTGCTCACCAGAGTGAGCCATCGAACAGTCCGAGTTCGGAAAATAATTGTCTATTTACACTGAACAAGGATTTTATATTTAATTTAATTTCAGAATACTTCATTGTTCCAGCCTGTGCACGCACTATCTCAGAATGTTGCATGAACATAAAATGCTTTCGATCAGACTTTAAGGGCCTCATTACGATGTTGGTCGGAAAGCATTCCGACCCACTCCTTGTCGGAATCCTTTCTGACTGACTCAGGTTCAGGGAGTCCGACCGACCAATTACGATGGTTCCAAACATCGTTCGGTCGGACTCCCATTGACTTCTATGGGAGTCTACGTTCCGACCGACAACACAAGCTCCCATTGAAGAAAGGGGTGGTTGCAAACAATCTTGCACCCTGTGGCAGGCATCCCATGGTGCCTGCCACACAGTGCATGTTTGCAAAGAGGGGTCACATGGGTACCCCCACGGGCCCCAACCGGATGCCTCCGGGTGAAGGAGGGCCTGCTACGGGCCCCCAAAGTCAGTTTCCGACAGCCGTTCCATGTCGAACAAACCGAATCGGAAAGGCTGTCCGAATCCATCATCGCAATAGGTCGGTCGGAAACGTGGTCCGTAGACCTGTATGAATCAGCCCCGACTGACTCGGAGTCTCCGAATGCCAGTCAGAACCGAGTCGAACAGACCGAACAGTTACCTACCATTGTAATCTGTCGGTCGGAAATGTTTCCGAGTCGGTCAGAAACATGGGTTCTGGGGATGGCTATGGAGAACCACGCCTCCGTGTAGCCACAGGTGACCCACGACCCCACCCCCAGCAATGGCGGCACGTACCTGGCTGGCGGATTCAGCATGCTGCCCCTGGAGAAGGTGATGCAGGCGATTTTTTGCTAGATACGGCGTGTGGAGAGGACCGAGGATTGGGACGTTTTCATGCGAAGAAGGAACGGCTTACAGAGACTTTCCAGCGGCTTTGTGGCAGTAGCGAGGCAGCAGAGAGGTTTTCGTGGGCCCAGCCGGTGTGGCGCGGTTGGCGCGATCGGCCCGGGGGCGCGGCCTCTCGGGGGTGCTTTGAATCGGGCCAGCTCTCCCCCGGTGGTCGTCCTCGTGAAAGCTGACATACGCTGTCCTTATAAGAAAAACGGAACCCAAGAGACGGGAGAGGAGGTGAGGAGGATTTGGGAGGAAGCTCGGGCTCGAGTGAAAATATTAGTGAGATCCCAGTGAGTTTAATTGCAATATAGAGTCTGACTTGAATAAAAGAGGACACGGGGGAGGAGCAGAAGTATAAAGATTCACAGTTTATTGAAAAATAAAGAAAGAGGGGAGAAAATGGGTAAACCCCAGAAGGATGGAAATATTGTCAGCAAACCTAGTAAAGCAGATGTCGCGGCTCGCCTCAAAACAAAAACACGCCAAGCTTTGGCAAAGAAAGCCGCACTTCGGGCTACCAAGGATAAGGATAAGGAAAACAACTCCACCTCCCCTGGTCTTGACACCACCCTTGAAAGTTCAGAAGACGAGCTCCCCCCCACCTCCGTCTCTTTACAATGTGAGGGGCAGCCTGAATTAGTGGAATTAGTGGCTGACCAGGCGAGTGCCACAACGGAGCGGACAGAAGCTGTTGTTGTATCAACTAGTCCAGCTCAAGACGGCCCGAAGAAAGGTGTAAAAGAAATGAAGGAATTTCCTTTGTTTATAAAGAGAACCATCCCACAACCTCCACACCCACAATCCTCCTCATTAACCTTGGGTTCAGCTTCAAAACCATCCAACGCCTCATCGCTGGAGACAGGACTGGTCTCACCAGGATCACCAGCTCCTAGAGACCAGGTAGCAATGCAACAAAATACTGAAACTGATCACTTAGGAGTCCAGCAGCAACAGCAGGATCGGACTCAAGTACAAGTTTTGGCAGCGCCCTTCATGCTTTCAACCTCCTTGAACGCAGCGGAAAAGACTATGTTTAGGCTAAATCCCTCTCAGGCTCAAGATTCAGCAGATAAAGGTAGCAAGAGTATGATTGAAACTTCTGTGAACTTGATGTCACCACAGCCCCATTTACAGTCCCAATTTCAATTAGGACCTCAAGGACAAGTACTGCCAGAAGCTGCATGGGCGCAGGCAGATCCTAAGGTGGGAAGTACAAGTATTGGCACTGATGATCTGCTAAGTAACTCCTGCCAAAATATGGAGACCAAGGGGGTTTATCAGTTAGACATCAGAGACATGCTGAATCTAATTTTGGAAGAGATACGCGAAATGAAAAAAGCGCAGCAAATGGAAATCGCTGCCCTGCATCTGAGATTGGGGAAAATTGAAGAAGTGATGACTGGGTTTCCCGTTAGATTACAGGAGGCAGAAGCTAGAATTTCTGTATTGGAGGATCAAATGAATGTGGTTATGGGAGAGGCAAAAGAGGCGGTGAAAAAGAAAAACTTCCTTGAGAACAAACTGGAGGAACTTGAGAATCATTCTCGGAGGTCCAACCTCCAGATTGTCGGGGTTCCTGAAGGAATAGAAGGCTCCCAACCCCTCCAAAGGGTGAACTCATTTATTAAACAGAATGTTCTGCCTGAGTTTGAGGGCGACCTCACTATTACAAGAGCTCACCGAGTTCCAGTGCAACGTTTCCCTAACTCCACGATTCCAAGAATTATCTTGCTGAATTTCGCAGACTTCCGGATCAAGGAGAGAATCCTGACAAGAGCGATCCAGCAGAGACAGTTTTCTGTGAATGAGACTAATAAGTGTCGTATATTCTCTGACATGACTGCCGCTGCCGCGCGTAGGAGAAAAGAATTTGTCAAAATTCTTCATTTGTTTAAAGCTCATGGCGCTCAAGCAACAATTGCTCAGCAGTCGAAACTGAGAGTCTTAGTTAAAGGGACGTTCTTTATGTTCTCGGATTTAGAAGAAGCACAGGCCTTATTAAAGGAGATCTCAGTAGGGTCTAGCACTTGAATATTCGCATATATACAGACTTACCAATGGCAATATTAAGGATGCCCTCCCCCTTGGTACAAGTCGGGCTGGCTAGCCTTCGGAGTGGTCTTAAGATATTGCCGGGGATCCCCAGGCCAGCGGAGTCCGTATTGACGTGTAGATAGAACCATTATATGGTGATGGGGGGGGTGCGACGGTTTCAATCCCTCAAGTAGGAGATGTGTTTAAGCTAGGCAACTTTGAATTGTTTTTAAAGGTTTTGCTGACATTAGTTTATATTTAGATCTACCATATGGTAAATGAAAAAAAAGTTTTTTTTTTTCTTTTTTCCCTTTGAATATTTAGTGCATAAACTCTTAGATTGACTATATGGTAAAGTAAGGGCTTTCTCCCTCTCAAGTATAACCAACTGATCAGTAGTTAAAATATTGCTGGGGGACTGGGATTAGTGGGGTCACTCAGGGTGTAATTTCATGACACCCATGAGGGACGTTGGGAGGGGCGAAATGTGGGCAGCGTGGCTGGTGGGGGGGTTTCCACATTTCGAGGGGTGGGTACTTTTTTTTTTTTTTTGGGGTGGGTAGGGTGGGTTTCACAGCAGAAAAAAGAGCACGAGCAGAAGGTTCAGAAGGTTCAGAAAATACACAAGGAAGAGTTAATTATGGAAACCAGTAAATGTAAGATCCTATCAGTTAATGCCAATGGTATACTAAACAAAAAGAAGTATGGCGCTCTTATCAGATGGTTATCTTCACTAAATCCCCAAGTTCTGTTTCTGCAGGAGACACATTTGAAATCTGATTCTCCTAAACTTTTTATACCCAAGGTTTTTTCTAAAGTTTTTTTGCATCTTCAGGTCTTGCAGCTAGAGGAGTAGCTATCTACTTTTCGAGTAAACTACCCTGGGAATTTCTGCAAGTGCATCGGGATACACATGGGAGGTGGCTATGGGTAGTAGCTAAGTTACAGGGAAAAACGTTAAATTTTATAAACTAGTTTGGCCCTGTCTCAGATGATACTGTACCCCTGGTTCAAGTTAATGATTTATTGATAGGATCTCCCGGGCAGGTGATATTTGGTGGGGACTTCAACTTCATACAGGATGTAAGGAAAGATACCTCGAATAAAAATAAAAAACAACTAAAACCAAATACAAAAAAAATAGTGGGAGCCATTATACAAGAATATCAATTGGTGGATCCATGGCGGGAAATCAATCTAGATAAGGAATTCTACACCTGCTATTCGCACCGTTTTCGGACGGCGTCTCGAATAGATTTTTTTCTTACCTCCAGATCCCTCCAGATTTAAGATGCTGGCATAGGCTGTAATCCTTTTTCAGACCATGCTTATGTTGGGATAGAAATGGTGCTTGGGGGAGGAAGTAGGGAACGTCCCAGGTGGCAGCTGGATCGTCTCCTCTTGCAAAATGAGGATTGGGTTCAGAGGTTCAGAGAGTGGATTCTGGAATATTTTCAGATTAATGAGAATACGGCAGCCCCCTTTTTGGTGTGGGGGGGGTTTAAGACAGCAGCCCGTGGACAGATAATAGCCTTTACGGCTGTCCAGTCCAACACCCGGAGGACTAAGATAGCTCAATTGCAAACTGAAGTGGATCGGGAATATGCTCTCCAACTCCAGCTTCTCCCAAACCAATATGAGCAGGCAAGATCAGCGCTGAGGGATTTTTTTACTTTAGAAGAAGTTTGCAACTCACAAATATTCCAACAGAGGGTCTATGAAGAAAGCCAGTTAATCGGCAAATTCTTGGCAAATTCTACTAGGAAAAAGCAAGAATCAGCTATAATATCTAAAATTCTAGACCCTCGGACCGGTCAAGAAGTAGTGAATGGTAGCGATATTTCACAGACTTTCGTTGACCACTTTCGTCAGTTGTATTCTACTGAATATTTAGTGGAGGAGGAGCTAATCCAGGAATATTTTTTAAATATGAATGTTCCCAAACTTTCAGATAATCGGATTGGCGAATTGGGAATGGAAGTGGAAGCAACCGAAATCTCAGTAGCTATTAAATCAACAGCCGGGGCAAAAGCTTGTGGGCATGACGGCTTCCCTATCGAGTTTTATAAAGTTTTTTTAAAGGAACTCACTACCCCCTTGAGAAATTTATTTAACTTTGTCAAAAAGGGTGGTGTTGTTCCAGCAGCTTTTAAAGAAGCAATAATCGTTTCTTTTGTTAAAAAAGGTAAAAACCCAGAAGATGTGAATTCATATAGGCCCATTAGCCTTTTGAATTCCGATTATAAAATCTTGATGAAGGTATGGGCAGAACGTTTTTTACTTGCCGCCCAAGAGATAATCCACAGAGATCAAACTGGCTTTATAGCAGGTAGATCAATGGTGGCTAACACCCAGTTTTTAATACATGCACTGGATTATTTTAAAACAAACCTCATTCCGGCAAGTATTGTAATGGTTGATGCGGAGAAAGCCTTTGACCTCGTGAACTGGAGAACCCTATTTGTCACCTTGGGTCGGTTTGGGTTTCCTGCACAGGTGGTTAATATGCTACGGAATATTTACCAGGGGGCCACAGCCCAGGTTATAATAAACTCAAATCATGCAGGAACCATAAAAATAAACCGCGAAACCAGGCAGGGCTGTCAGCTTTCGCCATTACTTTTTACCTTTTTTTATAGAGCCTTTGGTTTTAAAGATACGAAACAACGCTGCTATCCAACCACCGATCCCTGGCATGGCTAAGCTAAAACTCTTTGCAGATGACATTATTTTGTACCTGACCCCTGATAGAGAGAACCTCGAAATAGTTTTGAGGGAATTTTTGGAGTTTGAACAAATAGGCGGGTATAAAATAAATGCCAATAAAACCGAGGTTCTTGCTCTCAATGCTGATCTGAATTCTTTTCCACCTTGTCTGAAGATACAAGCAACAAAAACTGACCCTATAAGATATCTTGGGATATATGTATCTAATCAGTATCATCAGTTATTTGAATTAAATTATTTAAGACTGAAGGGTAAGATTAAGAAGCTGTTGGAACAATGGACACTACTCCACCTATCGATAGTGGGCAGAGTTTCATTAATTAAAATGTCCATACTTCCGCTGCTTATTTTTTTGTTTACTAATGTCCCGATTAAAATAAACCAGTCATATTTTAGGGAAATTGACACCCTACTTAGGGAATTCATTTGGGGTAAGAAAGCTCCAAGGGTCAAATTGAATGTGGTACATTTACCAATAGTACAAGGGGGGTTAGCGCTGCCTCATCTGAGAACTTACTATGAGCCCGCTTTTTTAGATTTAGTGTCCGGCTTGATGGGATCTAACTCTACCAGAGACAGCTTTTTTATAGATAAAATGACACAAGAAATTGAATCACTAACTCAAGTGTTTTTAAAAACTTCCAAACTTCCAAAAAAAACACGTTATAAGACTTTAAAAGACAATTTTTTTAGACTTCAGTCCTTTTTTAAAAAAACGGGCTCGTCGGGTTTCCAGTATCTAAAACTAAGAGAATGTACCAGTCTCGGTCTCCAGTTGCAATTAAGGCATATAAATATTTGGGAAGGCTGTGGACTTTCTGAGCTAAGGCATTTTATAGTGCAAAATAGGCCGATTTCCTGGCAAGAGGTAATGGCAAGGGCGGAGACTCATCGGAAGCCGACCTTTTTTGAATATTTATGAGTCGTTCATTTGTTAAAAAATACCAGTGGTATTTTGGATACCCCTAGCCAATTTGTGGTAGCCCTTTATGGGGCTAATGTTAAAGGGGTGGGAAACTGGTATAGGCTGCTACATAAGCAGGGACAAGCTCCCGTGATAGAAAATCATTTGGATAAAATAACTCGGGAGACCGGATGTAGGCTGGCTGGGAAGGAGTGGGAGTCCATCTGCTATTTAGGAAGCAAATCACTGCGTGCTGCAAATTTTAAAAGGATGGCCTTCCTATCGAGATGGCTTTCTTATTTAACTCCGGCCGCCTTAAAAAAAAGATTTCCGGGAGCTGAAAATAAGTGCTTTTGCTGCCAGATAGATGGGGAAGGTGGGTGGCATCATACTTTTTTGCATGTTCAGGACTCAGGTTTTTTGGGAGGCAGTTTTCTCGGACATTAAGCAAGCAATCGGAAAGAGTATTTCGCTCGAGGCCGAAGCTGCTTTGTTTGGAATCTGCAGAGATGAAACGATGCTATCTGAACCCGAAAAAGCCTTTGTATTTATTTCTTGCACGGTGGCTCGCTCCCTAATTTTGCAAAATCGGAAATCTAGGGAAGCTCCCTCTCACTTGAAATGGTTCAATAAAATGAAAAGAACCCGAAAATTCGAAGAAGCCTATGCTAGGAGGGTAGGAGCTACTAAAAAATTTGAAAAAAATTGGAAGATTTTTAATGAACTAGAAAAGTTTAAAGAGAGTTTATAACACTAGGGTTGGTAAATCAATGTAGCAGCTTTTACTAAAATGCATTAGCACTTTCTCTTATTGCACTTTAGTAGCACTAGCACTTTCATAGTTGTTGCACTTTATAGAATGACGTATTTTGTAGTTTGGCCAATGATGTAATGAGCCGCTATAGCCAAAAGTTCTCGTTTTTTTAATAAAATGTTGTAACCATGATGGCTTTAGGTGATAAGATGGCACTAGCACTTTATTGGCATTGCACTTTAGACGTATTAGGAATTTTCTTCATTGCTGCTATGTTGTAAGATAAATTTGCACTTTGTTTTGTGAATGATTATATGACTAGCTGCTTTAATTTCAGCCCTTTTTTTATTTTTTTTATTTTTTTATTTATTATGTATTGAGAGGCTGTCATTTTGATCTTTTGTAGAAACTGGTTTTAATAATAATGATTTTAAGTATACTATGTACTTCATGAACCTAATGCTCTGCTCAATAACATTTTTTTTATATAGAATTTAAAAAAAAGAAACATGGGTTCCGACTCGGATTGGGAAAATCCGAATGTCATTTGGAGCCTTTCCGACATCATAATGAGGTCCTAAGTGCAACTCTCACCGAATTCTGCACGTAGATATTCTTTCCACAATTAATATGAAATGTGTCCTTAGTTTTGCCCACTTTAATCATTGAAAGTTAACGTTTCCATAGGTCTCTGCCCAGATGGGAGGAGGGAGGAGAGGCAATCACACGCTGTACAGTGTGATGGCCAACTAAAATAGACAATGAAGCACACAGGAGGGAAATTTACAGAAATGCACCAATAACAAGCCAGCATTTCCGAATGCCATAGATAACAACAAATGGCAATAGGTGGGTGTGCCAGAGTCCATAGAAGAGGATACATCAGGTCCAGTCTCGACCTAAAAAGAGACCACCCTTTATAAAAAATTGTTTCACAATCAAAGCAGATGTTAACAGTATAGGAAACTAATAAGAGAAGCAGACAGGAACAATCAAGAGAACCAGACAGGAAGAAGCATTGGTAAATGGAGGAAACTATGCTACAGCCAGTAGAACTGGAGGAAAAGTAAGTGGCCCGCACAGGAAGCAATGAAAAGCCAGCAAAGAGAGGGGCAGGATGTAAACCCCTTGCAGGGGAAACCTAAAAAACAAGCCCAATCCCCCTTAAATGGAAACCCAAACCAAACGAATATTGTACCAGAAAAAATCCCAACTGACGGTAGACATCGAAAAGTGCAAAAATAAAAAAATACAAGCAAGGGAGCGAGAGGCGTGGTGGGGGAGGCAGCAGTAACACAATTGTGGCTTTAGGAGGAAGAATATTATATTAAATTTTAAGCAGGTGGGAGGAAGAATGCTATATTTAAATGTAAGCAGCTAGGGCGCTGAAGCTAAACACAGACAAACAGTAACAGAGCAGGAAACCAAGAAAAAAATAATCCCCCAAAGAACAGATAAAGAACCATAACGGAATGAGACAGTACTAAGTCTCTGCTCCTGGGACAACAGAAGAAAGAATGGAGGGAAAAAAGGCAGGACTGACCACTAGCAAGCAAGGATTTTTAAAGGACACTGACTTAGACAAATGAAAAGCAATGGTAAGAAAGGGGATGGACTTAAAGTTCGCAGACTGATTACAGCAGGTTTTGATGAGACAGCGCATGCACAATCTAGCTTGACCTAAATAAAGCTTATTGAGGCGGGTGCCGATGTCCTGGGGTGTTTTAACACCCCTTAATGGACATCAGCAGTTTAAAGCCTTTGGAAAACGAGCTGAAATCCACTCTCTGCAGTGGGTTTCAGCTATTTTTCACTGTCACCGTGTGATATCCGCTCCTCACTAGGTGTGATGGAAGCCGATATCCTGTGAAACAGAATGGCACTGTGTGAGTTGGCAGGCCTGCAGTTACATTACACAAGGAAAGATTCACATTTTGTTTCAGGCTCGGGGAGGGTAAGTGATTTGTCCAGAATCACAGTAGATGGGTAAGATGCTGAGACTCGAACCTGGTATCCCAGCCCCAGAGTCAGCAGCTTAGGCCCTTATACCACAATTACACTGCAAAAAGAAGGATGGAACAAAACCCCCTCACTCAGTAACTTACCAGGCGCCGGCCTCCCACACCAACAACTCACCTGCAGCAGATCACACGGCGCACTCACTTCACAAGGCAGTGGCGATAATAACTCGCCTGTCTGTGTCTGGCATCCAGGGTTTATGTGGTTGCCCCACCCCTGACATTACCTGTGACGTCAGAAGGGCATCATCCAGTGGGGTTGGTCGACCGGGGGCAGCACCAGAACACCTTCCAATCAACCCCACCCCAAGTGATGGAGATAGGTGGCAGGGCGGATTGATAAGGGCAGGGGCGGAGCCTACAAAAAAGCTTTGCCCTTATTAAAAAATACAGGAATAAGCGTTAAGAGGTCATTATAGATACATTTTATACATTAAGGCAGATCTTTTAAAATGCCGCCCCAGACTCTCGCACAGTTATTGACAAGAGTGCGCCCTGTTCATTTCTACAAGAGAAAACAAATATATGTTTGGCTGCTGCTCGGGAGGAACAGAAACAAGGTTGGCGGATATTTTACCACCTCACAGTTGCAGCTCTGCAACATACAGTACAATACTTCTGGCTGTGAGAAAAGGATACAAACAAGCATTGGCACTGTGATTAAAGACACTGTAAAGACAGGGCACGAGCACTGGTGACTGTGCTGGTAATTCAAAGCAGAGACAATGAGGCTGATTAGATCTCAGTTGGTTTATTCCCCGGATCTCCTCCTGAATTACAATACACAGGGACCTCAGTTACATGGATTACTGTCTAGCACTCCAAGAGAGACCGAAAGAATCAATTTACATCCAGTTACAATGTGAAAAAAGGAACTTCCGCATTAAAAACCTTTACAAATATAAACTGCAGCTGGTGTCCTCAGGGGGTGGGTCACCCACAATTAATGCAGAGTTTGAACAAGTTAGAGGTTCTGTGTCTTACCAGCAACTGGCATATCTATGTCAGGCACCTCTGTTGCTTTACGATTGGGCTCTGATGTACTCACATATCTACATCAGACACCTGCATTGCTTTCTATAGGATTCTGATACACTTACATATCTCCGTCAGACACATATGGTGCTTTCCATAGGGTTCTGATAAACAGACATCTCAATGTCAAACACCTGCTGTGCTTTCCTTAGGGTTCTGATACAATGACATATCCATGTCAGACACCTGCAAACACCTATCTACATTAGGCACCTGCGGTGCTTTCTATAGGGTTCTGATACACTTATATATCTAAATCAGACATCTGCAGTGCTTTCCATAGCATTCTCATATACTTACATCTCTACGCCAGACACCTGCAGGCTTTCCATAGGGTTCTGATATATTTACATATCTATGTCAGACACCTGCAGTGCTTTCCATAGGGCTCAGATATACTTACATATCTACGTCAGACACCTGCAGTGCTTTTCATAGGGTTCTGATATACTGGCATATCTAAGTCAGACACCTGCAGTGCTTTCTGTAGGGTTCTGATATACTTACATATCTAAGTCAGACCCAGCAGTGCTGACCATAGAGTTCTGATATGCTTACATATCTACATCAGACACCTGCAGTGCTTCCCATATGGTTCTGATATACTTACATATGAATGGCAGACACCCACAGTGCTTTCCATAGGACTCTGATATACTTACATATCTACATCAGACACTTGCAGTGCTGTCCATAGGGTTCAGATATACATACATATCTACTTCAGACACCTACACTGCTTTCCATAGGATTTTATAAATATGTATCTACGTCAGACACCAGCAATGCTGTCCATAGGGTTCTGATATATGTGCACATCTATGTCACACGCCTACAGTGCTTTCCATAGGGTTCTGATAAACTTACATATATACGTCAGACACCTGCAGTGCTTTCCATAGGGTTTTGATATACCTACATATCTATGTCATACACCCGCAGTACTTTCAATAGGGTTCTGATATACATACATATATACGTCAGACACCTGCATTGCTTTCCATAGGGTTCTGATACACTGACATATCTCCGTCAGACACCTGTGGTGCCTTCCACAGGGTTCTGATACACTGACATATCAACGTCAAACACTGCAGGTATTTCAATAGGGTTCTGATATACATACATATATACGTCAGACATCTGCATTGCTTACAATGACATATCTACGTCAGACAACTGCGGAACACCTGTGGCTCTTTCCATAGGGTTCTGATACACTTACATGTCCACGTTAGACACCTGCAGTACTGTCCATAGGCTTTTGATATATGCACATACCTATGTCAGATGCCTACAGTGCTTTCCATAGGCTTCTGATACATTTACATATCTACATAAGACTCCCGCTGTGCTTTCCATAGGGCTCTGATACATTTTCTTATCAACGGCAGACAGCAGCAGTGCTGTCCATAGGGTTCTGTTATACTTACATATCTTCTTCAGACAATTACAATGCTTTCTGTATTATTCTGATATACTTAAATATCTATGCCAGACACCTGCAGTGCTGTCCATGTGGTTCTGATATACTTATATAGCTACATCAGGCACCTGCGGTGCTGTCCATAGGCCTCTGATATATTGACGCATCTACGTTAGACAACCGCAGTGCTTTCCATAGGGTTCTGATATACTTACATATCTACGTCAGACACCAGCAGTGCTGTCCATAGACTCTGCTATACGTACATATCTGCATCAGATACTTGCAGTGCTTTTCACAGAACCCTGATATGCTTACATATATACCTGTCAGACACCTGCAGTGCCTTCCATAGGGTTCTGATATACTTATAAATGTACGTCAGACACCCGCAGTGATGACCATAGGTTTCTGATAAACGTATATACGCTACATACCTGCAGTGCTGTCCATAGGGTTCTGATATACGTACATATCTACATCAGATGCCTACAGTGCTTTCGATAGGGTTCTGATATACTTACATATCTACGTCAGATGCCTGCAGTGCTTTCCATAGGGTTATGGCATACTTACATATCTATATCAGACCCCCACAGTGCTTTCCATAGGACCTTGACTTCGGTCACAGGCCGCACTCTCCCCACAGCTCCTGCTCATCGCCGCTGCCTGCGGAGCGCCTGCCCTGGGTGTTCGAGTGCTGCTGCCTCCGAGGTTATTTCTCAGATTCCATTGGTAAAATTGTGTTTTTTGCTAATTGTGTCCCGCTCTCTTTAACCAGCTTCTGTTTATATTTTTGCTGTTGTCACTGTTAATTCTGTGCCGCCTCCTCGCACTTCTCACCCGTTCCCGCCACTGCTGCCCGGGCCCCTCCCCTCCACCCGCGCCCGTTTTCCCGCCTCCCAGCTGAGCCTCCCTCCCCTTTCCTACTTAATGCAGACCGCTGCGCGGTCGCGCCGCTGGCGCGCCAAAGGCGTGCCTAAGGCAAGCCCGTCTGCGCCCGTCCGCCACTGGACCGCGCCCAGTGCCAGACCCCCTGGACCCCATGGACCCCACGACACCCGCCGCCTCTACGACGCCAACACGCTCCACGGACTGAACAGCGGCCGACCCTCCACCTGCTTCTCCAGTCAGCGCACACCAGCACGTCCTGCCCAGCTCACCAAAGCAGGCCACAACAGCCTCAGATGCATACTGGTCAACACCCGCTCGGTCAACAAGCACGCCGTCGAACTCTGGGACCTTCTCGATTCGTCCTCCCGGACGTCGCCTTCCTGACAGAGACCTGGATGAACGCCTCCTCGGCACCCAACATAGCCATAGCCATCCCGGACAGCTACAAGATCACCCGCAGGGACCGAAACAACAAACCAGGAGGAGGAATCGCCATCGTCCACAGGAACACCATCAGAATTTCGACCAACATTGAAGACTCCCTCAACACGGCCGAACACCTTCACTTCCAGATCCACGTCAATCACAACACCACCCTCAGAGGAACCCTTGTCTACAGACTCCCGGGACCACGACCACCATTCAGCGACTCCATCGCCGACCTCATCAGCACGCACGCCCTCGCCTCCAATGACTACATCCTCCTCGGAGACCTGAACTTCCACCTCGAGAACTCCAACGACAGCAACTCCACAACCCTGATCGACAACCTCGCCAACGTCGGACTCAAACAGCTCATCACGACACCCACCCACTCCGCCGGACACACGCTCAACCCCATTTTCTCCGCCAGCAACCACGCCACCTTCAGCCACACCACCGAACTCCACTGGACCGACCACCACTGCATCCACTTCTCCTTATAGAAACACACCGCGCACAACCGACCGCAACGGATCCCTCACCGCAGCTGGAACAAAACCACCGAAGACCAGCTCCTCAACACCCTCGCCCAAGACCCTCCACCCGAGCCCTCTGACACCAACGCAGCGGCCCTCAACCTTAGCTGTGGATCGATGACTGCGCCAACACCCTCGCCCCGATCAGGAAACCCTCAAACTGGCGCACCACCACAAGAGCCATCTGGTTCAACGCCGACCTCCAGACTTCCAAGCGCACTTGCCGAAGACTCGAAAAGCAGTGGCGCCAAGACGAGACACCAGACAACCACGCAGCCTTCAAGTATGCCAGACGCAAGCACTACCAACTCATCCGATCCGCCAAAAGGACCTCCTTCAAGGAACGAATCGACAACAACGCACACAACAGCAAAGAGCTCTTCAGCATCGTGAAAGAACTCGCCACCCCCAGCTCCAGCACCAATAACATCCAGCCGTCGCAAGAACTCTGCGACTCCCTGTCCACCTTCTTCCACCGCAAGATCGCAGATATCCACGACAGCTTTAACACCCAGACACCGACGACAGACGCCAACACCAAGGACTCAACGCCCACCATACACACCAACCCCCTGCTCTCCTGGAACCACGTCACCGACGGAGACACCATCAAAATCATGAACCGTCCGACCCCTGCCCCCACGACATCTTCAACAAAGCGAGCTCCATCATCGCACCCCATCTCCGGAAAATCATCAACTGCTCCTTCGAGACCGCCACCTGCCCGGAGAGCTGGAAACACGCCGAGATCAACGCCCTACTCAAGAAACCCAAGGCGGACCCAAAGTACCTCAAGAACTTCCGACCCATATCTCTGCTCCCGTTCCCGGCGAAAGTCATTGAGAAGACCGCCAACGGACAACTGACCCACTTCCTGGAGGAGCAGTTTTTCCTGGACCCCTCCCAATCCGGCTTCCGCAGCAATCACAGCACCGAAACCGCCCTCATCGCTGCCACCGACGACATCAGGACCCTGCTGGACAATGGCGAAACCGCGGCCCTCATCCTCCTGGACCTCTCGGCCGTCTTCGTCACCGCCTGCCACCACACCCTGCGCACTCGCCTCCATGACGCAGGGATCCGCGACAAAGCCCTGGACTGGATCACCTCCTTCCTCACTGGCAGAACCCAGAGAGTCCGCCTCCCCCCTTTCCGATCCAAAGCCACCACGATCACCTGCGGCGTACCCCAAGGATCATCCCTCAGCCCTACCCTTTTCAACATCTACATGGCACCGCTCGTCAACATCGTCCGAGCACACCACCACAACATCGTCTCGTACGCCGACGACACCCAGCTCATCCTCTCCCTCACCAAGAACCCGGCCACCGCCAAATCCAACCTCCACGAGGGGATGAAGGCCGTCACGGAGTGGATGAAGTCCAGCCGACTGAAACTTAACTCTGACAAAACGGAGGTCCTCATCCTCGGCTCCACCCCCTCTGCATGGGACGACTCCTGGTGGCTGACCACGCTGGGAGATGCCCCGACACCCACCAACCATGCACGCAACCTAGGGTTCATCATGGACTCAACGCTCTCCATGACCCAGCAAGTCAACGCAGTCTCCTCCTCCTGCTTCAATACCCTCCGCATGCCCCGCAAGATCTACAGATGGATCCCCACCAAAACAAGGAGGA